>JBAIZL010000001.1:32325000-32522500 GCA_036971475.1 Prosapia bicincta
ACACACGCACGCACACACACACTCACACTCACACACACACACACGCGCACGCACACACACTCGCGCACACACGCACACAGGCGCGCACACACACACACACAAACACGTATATTATAACTCACCAAAATAAGCTAATAGAAACAGACTTATGCTAGTGCGAAATAAGGAAAAACAAGTAGCCTACTTGATATTTTTGTTATAAATTTTTATTTTATTGGAGAGGTTACCTAACATTATGCAAAAGTTTTTGAGTAATTTAACTTGGGACGGATGTTGTTTCGAAGCTTGAATTAGTTGTACTTTAAAATTGTGTTTAAGTTTATTTTACCACTTTATTGTGTTACTTTATTTTGTTATTGTCAGTGGCTTCCACTTGGTATCTAAAGTAACGCGTTTGTAAACGTCTTCTAATTTAGCGTTCGTAAATAATAACACTTTGGTGGCTGATGCAAAGTAAAAAAAATTATTTCTAAAGATCATATCAGCATCTGTTAGAACACACTCACTGCAGGTGGTACCAAAGGCGACTTTAGCGCGCCTGCATCTCTGACGGGTGACTCCATCTACTCGTAGGTCAAGACTTCTGATCGTTAACGTCGGAAGTTAAACGACTGTGCCTTTACCATCACTGAATGGCTTAAATTTTAGATCCACAAATTCGTTGAACGCCTATAATATACGCACTTTGACAGTATCGTAGCCAGAAAATTGTTTTAGTGGACTTGGGTCCTAAGAAATCCCTCAGAAAATTTAAAAACATTCTACACCTGGAAACAATATTTTACACTATTTTACTACTGAAGAACAAGTTTACGTTTGGCACTTTTAAACTGAAATCTTTTTTAATTTATTTAAATTATTAACTTAACACATTTAATATGGGTCAAATTTTCATGGACATCCCAAATACAGAATGTTTCTTTCTTGAAACACAAAGTGTTGATGGCATTAAAGTTCTAGTTTAAGTTGCAGGTATGCCAAATTAGCATGCTTAAGTCCATGTTTATACCGTTTTCGATCGTGATGAACACGAGTGTATGTGGGGAAAGTTTCAGTAGGGAAGCCGAATATCAACAGTTTTTTCCCCTGGCTCGTGACTTATCTCACATGATGAATTATTTAAAATATTTGTTTACTATATAAAGAATTAAGCAAATTTAGTTGTTATAACATGTCTTGCCGGTCTGATACATTGTAACCCTATTCCTAATCTCAAGTATCATATTTAATCACAAAATCTCATAATAAAACAAAAACATAAATAATGTCCATTTCGTAAGAAGTTTCGGGCCCCCTGGACACTCCCCTCTCTTACACAACTGTACTTCGACAAGAAAAAATCCATATTTTCCATTCGTCAACAACGTTCTTGATACATTTTCTATAGATGGGAAGTTGACTTTTACAATTTACATATAACCTATGTTTACACATTTTATTCAAAAGTTCAAAAACCTTAAAAAATATAAAACATTAAGCTATAGAAAATGAATTTGAAAATTTTATGAAATATATTTTTGGGCATGCAACGTTTGTGGAAAATTAGATGTTATGAGAAAATATAACATTTTTAAATGAAAGTAAACATCGAAATCTTGTTGCTGTTCATGACGAGCTGGTTGTTAATTACTTGTTACACTTTTGCTATTACTTGGGACCAGACTTTTTGTTAACAAAAGTATTAACAAAAAGTCTGGTCGCAAGTAATAGCAAAAGTGTAATAACAAAGTAGACTATTAGAATAAAAATATTGGAAAGAACCTCAATACCACAAAAAATAATCAAAAATTACAAATAAAACAAGTTACTTAAGATTAAACCCTCATGTACATTTCAATGACCATGTCATCATCATCAGAGGGTCTTATTACAAAATTACAATCTAGCAAACAAGATGTTACAAACTAGAATGAATCATTCTAACTTCTTGTTTGCTAGATTGTAATAAGACCCTCTGATGATGATGACATGGTCATCGAAATGTACATAAGGGTTTAATCTTAAGTAACTTGTTTTATTTGTTATTATTTTTTGTGGTATTGGGGTTCTTTCCAATATTTTCATTGTAATATATTGTACCACTGTGCTCTTGATATTGTATAATAAAGTAAACAATTAAAAACAAAAGTAAATGGTATTCAAATCCATAAACACAGGAAAATCCAATCCTATTGTAATAATTGTGTGTATGATTTTAAACCTGAGAACAAAGTAACAATATGAAGTAATATTTGTTCAGTTTTAACATAATATTCTCAATTCAGACGGAAAGCTTGTAATATTGATATATAATTAGTATTTCATTTTTATATTCTTAATAAACAAAATGATGAACAAATCACAATTTTTTAAAGGTTAATATTGCTATTTAAAGGTTAGACTATAAATAATGCATTTAAATCCATGACATGTTAAAAAAAAGTATGAGTTTGTATAATTAATGATAATTGTATAATAAAAATGGCAACAAAAATTATTTATAAACAAAGGACATATAAGCTTTTAGAAATATTTGTCTCTCCCATAAAACGTCATTAAAGCTTAAAGATACTACCTTCCTGGATTTCTAAATATGGAAACAAAATTCAATTGTTAATTTTATTATTTAAAATAAAAGAACCTAGTACAAGTAATTGCGCTAGCTGTTCCAGAATTGATGCCGTTGTTTTCTATTAGCAGTTTCCGTTGTGTTCTTTCACATTATAACACTGGTCTCTTACACTTGTATTAACAATGGACTTATTGGCAGCATGCAACTCAGTTTTGTAAATGCCATTCCCTAAATTTTATCTGTACTCATGAAACGTAAGATTATGTAACAAGTGGACATTAGGTACTAAGGAAGAGTTTAATTTGTCTCCTCAACCCTTTAAATCGAATCTACCATAAAATTACTTTCACTTCTTGTCATAGAATTTTGATGTGCAAATTAAAAGCACCTATAATATTATAGCTTAAAGGGTCCTCGGGTACAAAAGTAATTGTAATTTAATTACTCAAAGAAAAATCACGTGATCAATTTAACATTGGCAAGGAAATTTTACATTTAACAAGGCCAAAATTTTATCCAGGTTATATGGGCGCCTCAGGACGAAGAATATTTGATTAGGAATTGCCTTGGTGTAATGGAACAATATTGGGATTTGGACGACTATATAGAAAATATGTTTTGAAATATGCTAGCGTGGATGAAAGAAAAATGCAAGCGACAGTACATGAGTACTTTTGAAAGCATAAATGTATTGCCAAGACACCATAAACATAAAAAAAGCTGGCATTGACATTTTAGGTGTTCTTATCTGGGGTTTTCTTATTGTGCTAAATACAATCACTAGTTGTAAGAAAAACATTTTTTTAACTATTTTTGTTATAGTTATGAAAATTTGTTTTAAAAAGAGTTTGATGTGTAATGTTGAATGGTTATAGATAAGAGATTATTGTATTTAGATGTACAAAAAATAATGTAGTCATTAAAATATTTTTAATTTTAAAAATTCTCTATCAAAGAAAGAATTATGAAGTTATAGTTTAAATATTTACCAGGATAAAAGTCACTTGACATTCAAATACTTTCAACTTGAAAAAATATGTTATTCTGGTACAAATTTAAAAAAATTGTTATAGCCTATCTGGTTATTTTTGTTTAAAGAAAACAGCCGAGCTTAAAATGACATCGAGCGAGATCCCATATTCTAATCAATTATCATGAAACAATTCAAATTTCCCTGGGGAGCTAATCCAAGTAAATAAGTTCGTTTTGTCTCAAAATACCATTTACTAATTTGTACTTCCAATGATTTAAAACTGAACTGATTTCATATTGGTTATGAATATATTTAGGTTAGGCCTATATACAATATCAAGAGCACAGGGGTACAATATATTACAAAACAAATATTGGAAAGAACCCCAATACCACAAAAATAACAGATAATACAAACTACGTAAGATTGAACCCTTATGAACATTTCGAGTCACTCTAGTTTGTAACTTCTTGTTTGATAGACTGTAATTTTGTACTAAGATCTGATGATGATGATGACATGGTCGTGAAATGTACAAAAAAAGAATTTAATCTCAGATAACTTGTATTATCTATTATTTTTGTGGCATTGGAGTTATTTCCAATATTTTTTTAATAATATTTAGGTTAGGTTTGATTCGACTTGTAAAACTTAGACTTGACGTAAATTAAAAAAGGAAACGTTTCGATTGCACCGAGCTATATTCAGTACTGTCAGTGATCTAGACACCAATAAAGATAGTTTATATTACGATCAAAAAAATTGTATTAATAAGTATGTAATAGATCTAATTAAATTATAAATTATGCTTGTCATTAATTTAATAAGTTCAAACATAAAAGTATCACAGATAGTGATGGGCGACAGAAAGCCTAAGGTTATGTTTTGTAGACATTAAAAGTTTGTTATGAGGGACTGGAATGTGGGCACAGTCTAATACCATGCCTGTTTTGGGGTAATTATTCTGGGACCAACCAATGCCCATACTTATAAAACATTGTAGATTCAGTATTAGGTTAAAGTTGATTATTTATGCTTTTATAGTAGATTTAGTATTTTAGTTACTTTTAAGAGCTGTTGCTAGTATTTAATTAAAGGCGGCTTTTTCATTCTCCATAATAGGTCATAAACTAAAGACAAGTGAATATATAAAAGTCATTTTAATATTAGAGGACAAAGTACACATACATACAAAGTATGGTGACTTTTCGATACCTTCATGATTGAGACATTTATCTAACTATGGACAAAGTTTTTTCAGTATTCTTTTCACAAAATATTGTCGATAATGAATTTAAATAAATCGAAATGATTCTTAAAGCCTGTCATTCTTATCAGCAGTTCAGGGAGTTCTTATTTACCTCTTCTGCAAAACAGAGAGGCGCCAGGTCGAGATTGAAGTGCAGCTAACACCATTGAAATTACACTTGACTGGTGGTTGCACAGTCGACCTGTTGGGTTGCAGGTTGAAATCGACAATTCTGCACCTCTTCTGCAACACGAAGCGGCGCTAGGCCGAGATTGGAGTGCAGCTAACACCACTGAAATTACACTTGACTGGTGGGTTGCACAGTCGACCTGTTGGTTTGCAGGTTGAAATCGACAACTCTGCACCTCTTCTGCAACACGAAGCGGCGCTAGGCCGAGATTGGAGTGCAGATAACACCACTGAAATTACACCTGACTGGTGGGTTGCACAGTCGACCTGTTGGTTTGCAGGTTGAAATGTACAACTCTGCACCTCTTCTGCAACACGAAGCGGCGCTAGGCCGAGATTGGAATGCAGGTAACACCACTGAAATTACACTTGACTGGTGGGTTGCACAGTCGACCTGTTGGTTTGCAGGTTGAAATGTACAACTCTGCACCTCTTCTGCAACACAGAGCGGCGCTAGGTCGAGATTGGAGTGCAGGTAACACCACTGAAATTACACTTGACTGGTGGGTTGCACAGTCGACCTGTTGGTTTGCAGGTTGAAATCGACAACTCTGCACCTCTTCTGCAACACGAAGCGGCGCTAGGCCGAGATTGGAGTGCAGATAACACCACTGAAATTACACCTGACTGGTGGGTTGCACAGTCGACCTGTTGGTTTGCAGGTTGAAATGTACAACTCTGCACCTCTTCTGCAACACGAAGCGGCGCTAGGCCGAGATTGGAGTGCAGGTAACACCACTGAAATTACACTTGACTGGTGGGTTGCACAGTCGACCTGTTGGTTTGCAGGTTGAAATGTACAACTCTGCACCTCTTCTGCAACACAGAGCGGCGCTAGGTCGAGATTGGAGTGCAGGTAACACCACTGAAATTACACTTGACTGGTGGGTTGCACAGTCGACCTGTTGGTTTGCAGGTTGAAATCGACAACTCTGCACCTTTTCTGCAACACGAAGCGGCGCTAGGCCGAGATTGGAGTGCAGCTAACACCACTGAAATTACACTTGACTGGTGGGTTGCACAGTCGACCTGTTGGTTTGCAGGTTGAAATCGACAACTCTGCACCTCTTCTGCAACACGAAGCGGCGCTAGGCCGAGATTGGAGTTCAGCTAACACCACTGAAATTACACTTTACTGGTGGGTTGCACAGTCGACCTGTTGGTTTGCAGGTTGAAATCGACAACTATGCACCTCTTCTGCAACACGAAGCGGCGCTAGGCCGAGATTGGAGTGCAGGTAACACCATTGAAGTTACACTTGACTGGTGGGTTGCACAGTCGACCTGTTGGGTTGCAGGTTGAAATCGACAACTCTGCATCTCTTCTGCAACACGAAGCGGCGCTAGGTGAAGATTGAAGTGCAGCTAACACCACTAAAATTACACTTGGCTTTTGCATTGCGTAGTCGACCTGTTGTAATGCAGGTTGAAATGGACAACTCTGCACCTTTTCTGCTATACAGAGAAGTGCTAGGCCGAGATTGAAGTGTAGCTAACACCATTGAAATTACACTTGACTGTTGAGTTTCACAGTCGACCTGTTGGGGGCAGGTTGAAATGCACCTCTGAACATACTGACGTCTTGTATTCGGCGCTTACAGACTTATCAGCTCTTGGTGTGTCGTGGGTGAGATTCTCAGGCGCCTACTTTCAAACAACCGCCACCAAAAACACCTACACAAACTACCTCACGGAAAACAAGACGCAAGTTGAGATCTGTAGTGATTCTGTCGATGTGCTTATATAACCCAACAGGTTATGTTAGGGTCACTCACCGTGATAGAATCACGACCTGGCGTTGAGGAAATTTTATTTTACCTGAACTGAAGCAGCAATGAGGATCTTTAAGTGAACGTCCAATTTAATTATTGATAAAGAGTTAACGACCTATTTAATTTCATTGGCAACAACATTTCGAGAAGTGGGAATTGGAAACCCGGACCTAGGGTACGATAAATGCCTCTGTCGTCAAGGTAATTATGTCAAAACTCCCACCAGAATAGTTCAACCTTTAGTAATAAAATAGTCTTATATTTACTTGTCTTTTATTTATGGAGGTAAAAAAAATCAACCTTGATGTTCAAGTACTAGCATTACTAGAATACCATGTTTCTCTTTTAAACCCCGATTACATTCTTCCTGTACATAAATAGTATTAGCCAATGCCTACTCCTTATGACTCTCCATGAAAGTTTGCAGAAATTCTTCCAAACAGGAAAGGAAAGTTGTAATACCAACAAGCTTGACGGATCCCTTGCTTCGCGCAGAATAGTTCTGCTCAGTAGAATGGACGAGTTTTTACTATACTAAAAGAGCCACCACCCATTTTTCATATAGTCCTTTTCTATAAATATCAATAAATTGAATTAAGGTAAAGTGAATATAAAACGAATCGTTTTGTTTTAATGGCAAACCGGTTATTATTAGTCTTAAAGTTAGTTACCTATGTACAACGAAAATTTTTAAATTCTTTCATTTAATTCCATTTAACTCGTTTTTTTCACTAATAAAAAACAAATATTTTTTCTAGTAAAACAGCTGTTATCTCAATCAGTTCCAAGGTAGTATATATATATGTATATAATCAACGGCTACTACATTATGTCTTCATATCATTATTATTTTCTCTTATATTAACAACAATTCTTTTTGCAACAACAAATAACATGTTATTTTGTCCATTCTGTTGTTATTTATACAATAACAACAAGTAACGAAATAAAAAAATCATCATTATCATTAAATCTAACTTTTAATTAATGGTTTTTTTCATGTTTTAACAAAATTGAAAAAAAACAACTAAAATAGGACAAAAACAAAGTAGGCAGTGCCATATTATGTCTAAAGAATTCTTACAAAATGAACAACAATATATATATGCATATATATTATATATAGTTATAAACAATATAGTAGGCAATAAACGACTGATCTTTCTAATTTGTAAGCTATAACATTGCAGGCCTATTTTTGTATTGAAAAGTTTGCTAAAATGACTGCAAGTAAGATACGACTCTAAATTTGTATTCCTGACAGCATTTGTTTAGTTTATGCTTGTGATGACTTGAGGACGTTTTGGTTTATTCGAAATTATTAACATCGCAATAAGCAGCCCTTATAGTTTATAAATGTAGTTAGTAGATAATTAAAATTTTATCATTTAAATTTAGAATTTATCATTTAATCGTCGATTATTGCAAACGTTTTACTAAAAACTAATGAAACGATGGTTTAACGTTGAGTATAATTTAGCTTTTGTTTAGTTTATTCATTAACTACCTGTTTATTGCTTAAATTCGTATAAAGCAAAACATCCTGAAACCAACTACAGCAGTTCTAACCCATTAGCAAACCACAGTGTTCAAGTCAATGAACAATAAAATAGAAGAAAAACAAAGTCACAGATGCAGGTGGTAAAATATTCCAAACTACATTCATAACGCACATAAATTGTGAATAGAACAATAACAAATAAATAAGTGCTTGCATTGGTTTCTGTTAACAATCACAGAAAAATTAAGTATACAATCTTTCACTCCTATAAAATAAAAAGGCATAAGTAATTTATACAAAGAAAAAATGTTTTTTGTAACAAATAAATAGTCAAAACAGAATCATTGTACATTATGCACAATACTACAACACAACTAGTGTTACAACTTATTTTAAAAATATACCTCTACATTTGCTACGTCATGAACTTTAATTTTATTTCAATTTAGTTTTGGAAACTATACTTGTACTTGTAAAGGGATATTGTTTTAACCTATGCTGTTCCCTTTGCAGACAATTTGTCTCAAATTGATTTCTTAAGACTTGAAACGTGTCTTAAACACAAGAAAAATTATGCTATGTAATAAAATGGGTTAACCCATAAGAAATACATTTGTGACATTTCTCAACATTTTTAATTAAAAAATCAATAACTCAATGCTCTAAACAACATAAATAAAACATATAGTATGATTTGGTTTTAAAAAAATTATGCCCTGAATTTTTTAAATTTTAAATCGAACAGCCAACAGCTCTAAGCATTGTATTTCTTTCAAGTAAATTCTTAACACAAGAATAATACTTTGAAATTTTTTTTTAACAAAATTATAAGTCTTTATGCATATACAGTGGCCGAGCATTTCTAAAATTATTTTTGTTATAAAACGTGGTAACTAATTCCGTCGATTAAGCGATAGCAAAAAAATATTTTCAAGACAGATTCAACACAGATTAATAAAGGAAATTAATATACACTAAAAAAAGTGCCTTAAAATATGACAAATATATTTAAAACAAATTTTGTTCTAAATTTTGTAAAACACAAGTTCTTCCAGAATCTGGTATTCGCATGCTCATGTGTTTATTTGCTTGCCAGTAGGCCTAATTTAATGAACACTTACATTGTGACATGTCTTTGTAGTAAGTTTTTAAGTTACACCTGAAATAAACTATAGCTTTATATTTTTAAGAATAAACTTGCAGCTGTTAAAAACGGTCATAAGTTTACAACTATCATTCACAGTCTGTTTTAGTTTTACTTTGAAATATTCTTACATTTGGTTTCTAATTTCTAAATTTCGTTTTAAACAACACTCACAGGCTTTCTTAACATTTGTTTTGTTAAAATTGACATCATTAGTTATATTCGAATCTATTTTTATCACAAATATAAATAATATTAACAAACTATTATAACAAAGATAATTAAATAATTATATACACAAATATACATATAGTAAATAATGTGATTATACTAAATTAGCATCTATGGACGTAAGTATATGGACATTTAGTATTGGTGTAAACTATTAGGTGTAAAATATTTCATATTGATCCTGGATGGATTGTTTCAAGCAAAAATAAATTAGAAAATGTAACTTATTACAGTTCAACATATAATATGAAGATTAGGATATATGTTTTTTTCTTGATTTATAACTTAACAAAATGATTTAGTGTTTCACTCAATTGAGGAAAAACATTTTTTTTAAATTAGGAAACTCATTTTCTGTAAAACATTGAAATATAAGTAAATTTTGAGTTATTTAAAAATTTTGTAGTATCATAAACAAAATACTTGCGATTTTTAGCAAATCTACAACAATTAATCATGAAAAATATAAATTCGAATTTTTTAAAAACTTTTGCAACCACTGTTGCTGTTTCTTGTAGGGTATATTTTCTCAATATGTTTTTATCAAGTTACTCATGGGCTTATTCTTTCAGATTTTAATATTTGTCACACCACACATACACACACACGCGCACGCGCGCAAATATTCTGGTGGATTATTTAATTTTTAAATTAAGGTAATAAGAAAATATCTCTACCACTTTATATTTAGATATTTTAAGGCGAATAAAATATTTAGGTTGCAAAATATATTAAAATTAGAAAAATGTTTACCCTATAGAAATTTTCAACATTAAACTTAAATTTCTGGAATAATATTTTTCATGTTTGCAGCTGAAGATTTTCAGAAAATTCCCTCTTCTAAAAAACCTGTGCTCTAATAAAACACTGAACAATTTTTAAAAATAAATATAAAAAAAGGTAAAAATAATGAGAAATGAAAAATTACTAAATTTTTGAAAAGAAAGGAAGTAAGCGAAAACTTAATAGTATAAAAGTCAGTTGAATTATATAGTTATGAAGGAAACTTTAAAAATGCATAACAAACTATTATTATAACATAAGTGCAGATTTATATATGAAAACGTTAAACAAGACAAGAAGTTAAAACATATTTGACAAATGTGGTAGTGAAATACGGGAATATTATAATATGTTGTTAGGTCAAGATATACACTATAAACCTATGCTCTGTCAAGAATAAGTGTGTGACATTCGTTAGTAACAAGCTGTAATACAGATCTACGCCAGCATAGAACTTAGCAAGCTACCCAAAGAACGTCTAAAGCGGTTTATAGTGAAAACATTCAACCTGAGTAAAGTGTAGGGCCTACTACTGACGGTGGAACACAATCATAAGATTTTGAAAATTTTTTCGGTTGACTTTTCCTGTTTCCTGAAATTATATAAATATTAATTTTTTGGCATTCCAAACACTTGTTCTCCAAATTATGTTTTTTAATGTTTATTGTCAGGTTTTTTGTACATATAATTTGCTAGAGTAGACTAAGTGTATCTGTACATACTGGCATGTGCAGCTTCTGTCCTTTCTGTTAAGAAACAACTTTCATGGAAAATATGAAAGTATAACTTAAAAAGATGTATTGGAAAGCCTAACAGTGATCCACATTTTATGTAACGTATTTTATAGAACGTACATTTTGTGTGTGTTAATAAGTTATAATAAATTAGGGTCAAACATTATTCAGTGCGTTAACAAACTAATAGTATTAATTTATTTAAAGTTTTTGCACTTTTTATGTGTTTTAAAGTTTTATGTTGTTTTTATTTTTAATTCATAAACTTTTTTTAAAAAATAATGTATTAAAAATGATGTATGGTAACTCTTTGAGTTAATCATACTTCTAACTAATGATATTTTAAAAAGGTCTATTTTGCTTATTTGTTACATTTTTGAAAGATTTTTAGAGTACATCTGTTAGTTTTATATTTCAGTTGACTAAAATAAAACATTTCATGGTGAAGTTATTGCATTTACGTGTTTCTATATCTTTGGTTTATACCAAATAAAACATCATTAAAAAAACCAAACTAAAATTTGAGAAGGAAACTTAAAAACAAGCCCTTCAAAGCCCTATATGATGTCTGTATACGTTTTGTATGGTTAATATTTTATTATATTTTAATAAAGGCTTGTTGACGCAATACAGAAATCACTAAGTACGAAATATTTGAGGAGTCAATGTATAGTTATGTTATATATTTCTACATTCGTAATTATTTTATTAAACGCCTTTCTTTGTATTGAAATAAAATGATCTTTCTAAAATAATTTCACTTTTTGTAAATAGAAGACTCTCGGGAAAAGCATCAGCTGATAAAATGGGGCGATAAGAAAAATATAACGCTACCGTATTTTCTGCCTTAATGATCCATCTCAGACCAAAAGCTTTTTATTTTAAAACTTCAATCTCGCCCAAGCGATTCAAAACTCGCAACCTTACAGATCAACAGTTTTAACATTTAACAGCTCGTTCAGTTTAAAAACAAGACTCAACGTCCAACAGCTAAATTACAATAAACTTTACACAATCTATACTGTTTATAGTTTTAGAATGTAACAATTGAAACTCAAATCACTGCAGATGATGAAAATTCTGTTATTTATTTTGGCTTCAAGAGCTACAGACATTATTTTCTTATCGTTCAAGTATTGTCAATTTCAATGATCGAAAACCTTTTATGTTATGGCTGTATGCCAAAGTCACGCTCAACCAACATTTACAAAATCTTCTACAATGTTCAGTATTAAAAAAAAAAACAACAAACATAAAATTTGATGAACAAATAATCTGATTAAAAATAAGATTTTACTAATAATTCTACTTGTTAATTAAATACTAACAATTTAAGGCTGCGTCTTTTAGTGTCACGTTTTTTCTATTTTAAACGCATTGAAGGAAAATCTGTTGTATTAAAGGAAATCATTAAATACAAAAATGTTGTATGAAAGTGATTGCCACGAAACGTTTGTATGGTTACATTCAACTAATAAATTTTCGTTTTCCCAATACAGAAAAACTCATTTACAAAGCATGCAGGCCTTGTATGACGTTTCAGTAGTGCTGTAGAGCAGCTGTAGAGCACTGTAGAGCAGTAGATACGAAACTCAGGTTTACGAAAATAAAAATAGCTCAAGAAATGTTATACTTAGAAGCAATTAACAATTAAAATTTATACTGATTGTATTTAATAAATTTTACAGGATTGAATTTAACTGCAGTTTACATTCAAGGACATCCAGACTGAAGGGGAGCCTATGGATTTTTGTTGAATTTAAAAACTCTTTTTGAAATATAATATCCTAAAAAGGTGAAATAATTTTAATACATTAATTACAGGGGAAATTTCACCGCCAATATTTCTATCAATAAGCTCAAGAAGCAAATGCAGATCTATTAGACCTTATTCGGTCGCCTTTACCTTTAGTGTTGGGTCATTAAAAAAATAATAAGAGCAATTTCACCTGAGAATGTGCTAACAATTCTTCATTTTTTTTTGCTGAGATAATACTTACACCCTCAATGAGTTTTACCATAATAAAGAACTTCACCGGAAGTGCCTGAACATGGGGGGATATAGTGTGTATTTTAATTATTACATTCACAGTACGTTGAAGCGTTGTACTTTTAAAACTAAGTGATTTTTGTCATTACCAAAGTTTTAAACTAGTAACTTAGTACAGTCAAAAGAAATTTAAGAAATAATTGACAAAATACCAGAATATTTTACTCTAGTCTGTAAAATATTTGTAATAAATTCTATAGGCCCTATTCTTTTCCTCTTAAAAGAAACATATTTTTTCTAATATTTTACCTTCATTTATGGAAAATAATTTTCAGCTTTTCTATATGCTGTATACATGTGCTACTTAGATAGTACAAAGTATGAGTGTACATGATGCACATTTTATGTGTGCATTGTGCCTACACAATATTGTGTTTTCACAACACGAATTGATGTAATTGGTAAACATAACATAGCAGAATGACCAATTCTACAAAAAAGCTTCACTATAATTCATTACACTTTCAGCTGGCTGTGAAGAAAAGCATTCCGGGAATTATTACTACATGTACTAGCTTTATTAAAAACATGAGGCTGACTGAGTGACACTTTAAGAATCTAAACAAATTTAAAAGACACACAATTTTAGTTTGTTATTAGCATGCGTTAACGGAACGGACATTAATTTGGTTTGCTCACTTTAGAATGGCTTTCATCATTAACGAAGTCTCTAGCGTACATTATAACACACAGCACCGGAAAATCGTTATTATTGAATGTACTATTGGATTAATGATATGGTTAGAGTGATTCTTAAAGATTAATGTTTGTGTAATATAAAGTAAACCCATTTCATAAATAAAATATTCATACAGGTTTTTAAATTATATTTTTGCTTAAATATATACGGTTTTTATACAGTGTAAAGATCTGTAACAAAAGGATAAATTATAAAACGTTTAAAAAAGTATTTTTTTCTTTAAAAATAATAAAAATTGTTTATAAGAATAATAGTTTGCTATTAGTTGAAACTAATACGTAAACCTATAAGTGTAAAACCAATGTGACAAGTAAGGAGACTCCATTAAATTCCATACAAAAATATCGGTCAATTTAGTTTGATCATTTATCTAACTTGTGTAAATATTTACCAGGCCTTGAAAGCTCATTACCACAGGGAATAGTTCCGCATTCCTGATGTCTAGTACTTTTGAAACTAAGTAATTTTTTTGCCATTAGCATGTTCAAAACGTAACTTAATTTTGTATAAAAGGAATTTAGGCTATAATTTAAAAAAACTGTCAAAATATTTCACTCTTTTTAAGCCTGTAAAATATTTTCAATAATTACAATAGAACTTGACCCTTTCTTCTTAAAAAAGGAATATCGAATTACTGAGATAATTTAACCATGAGGAAGATTTATAAATCTTATTTCACACGCATGAAACCTACCGAAAACTAAAAAGGTTACAAAAAAAGTTACATTAATATCTTACAATAACAATATTATTATTTTTTTGGTAAAAGTTAACCTTTCTAAGGTATGTAAAACTTTTAAGAATAAAAACTTGCGAAATAGACATTTTTAATTTTGGTTTGCAAGTTATTACTTACTCTAAAATATGGAACCCTATATCATTTATTTACATTCTGCAGTGAGAATTTGGTTATATTTTGGCCCGTAATACTGACTTTCAAACTTAAATAGCCATCGTGTTCCTTTAAGTATCTTGGGAAAATAGCATGGCATGTAATTTTGTTAACCATTATTTTATGAATTAATGATATTGTTGAAGACAATTATTGTACTTATTTATTCATATCTCGTTTGTTAGACTTTGTTTGATACAGAAGGAGAATTAATTAAAACTGTATGTGTCATTGTCGTCTGACGAATAGCGTTTTGTTCGTAGAGAATAATGTTTTTTAGTTCTGTATCCTACCTAATGACACATGTAGGGATATTACAGGGCGTCTTGGGTCCTCATATTAGGTCATAAAGTAAGGGTACGTTCCATTGTCGTCTAACGAATAGCGTTTTGTTCGTAGAGAATAATGTTTTTTAGTTGTGTATCCTACCTAATGACACATATAGGGATATTAACGGGCATCTTGGGTCCTCATATTAGGTCAGAAAGTAAGGGTACGTTCCATTGTCGTCTAACGAATAGCGTTTTCTTCGTAGAGCATAATGTTTTTTAGTTGTGTATCCTACCTAATGACACATGTAGGGATATTACAGGGCGTCTTGGGTCCTCATATTAGGTCATAAAGTAAGGGTACGTTCCATTGTCGTCTAACGAATAACGTTTTGTTCGTAGAGCATAATGTTTTTTAGTTGTGTATCCTACCTAATGACACATTTAGGGATATTACCGGGCACCTTGGGTCCTCAAAGTAGGTCATAAAGTAAGGGTATGTTCCATTGTCGTCTAACGAATAGCGTTTTGTTCGTAGAGAATAATGTTTTTTAGTTGTGTATCCTACCTAATGACACATGTAGGGATAATACCGGGCCTCTTGGGTCCGCATATTAGGTCATAAAGTAAGGGTACGTTCCATTGTCGTCTAACGAATAGCGTTTTCTTCGTAGAGCATAATGTTTTTTAGTTGTGTATCCTACCTAATGACACATGTAGGGATATTACAGGGCGTCTTGGGTCCTCATATTAGGTCATAAAGTAAGGGTACGTTCCATTGTCGTCTAACGAATAACGTTTTGTTCGTAGAGCATAATGTTTTTTAGTTGTGTATCCTACCTAATGACACATTTAGGGATATTACCGGGCACCTTGGGTCCTCAAAGTAGGTCATAAAGTAAGGGTATGTTCCATTGTCGTCTAACGAATAGCGTTTTGTTCGTAGAGAATAATGTTTTTTAGTTGTGTATCCTACCTAATGACACATGTAGGGATAATACCGGGCCTCTTGGGTCCGCATATTAGGTCATAAAGTAAGGGTATGTTCCATTGTCGTCTAACGAATAGCGTTTTGTTCGTAGAGAATAATGTTTTTTAGTTGTGTATCCTACCTAATGACACATGTAGGGATATTACCGGGCGTCTTGGGTCCTCATATTAGGTCATAAAGTAAGGGTACGTTCCATTGTCGTCTCACGAATAGCGTTTTGTTCGCAGAGCATAATGTTTTTTAGTTGTGTATCCTACCTAATGACACATGTAGGGATATTACCGGGCACCTTGGGTCCTCAAAGTAGGTCATAAAGTAAGGGTATGTTCCATTGTCGTCTAACGAATAGCGTTTTGTTCGTAGAGAATAATGTTTTTTAGTTGTGTATCCTACCTAATGACACATGTAGGGATAATACCGGGCACCTTGGGTCCTCAAAGTAGGTCATAAAGTAAGGGTATGTTCCATTGTCGTCTAACGAATAGCGTTTTGTTCGTAGAGAATAATGTTTTTTAGTTGTGTATCCTACCTAATGACACATGTAGGGATATTACCGGGCACCTTGGGTCCTCAAAGTAGGTCATAAAGTAAGGGTATGTTCCATTGTCGTCTAACGAATAGCGTTTTGTTCGTAGAGAATAATGTTTTTTAGTTGTGTATCCTACCTAATGACACATGTAGGGATAATACCGGGCACCTTGGGTCCTCAAAGTAGGTCATAAAGTAAGGGTATGTTCCATTGTCGTCTAACGAATAGCGCTTTGTTCGTAGAGAATAATGTTTTTTAGTTGTGTATCCTACCTAATGACACATGTTCGTCTATTCCCGGGCCTCTTGGGTCCTCATATCAGGTCATAAAGTAAGGGTATGTTCCATTGTCGTCTAACGAATAGCGTTTTGTTCGTAGAGAATAATGTTTTTTAGTTGTGTATCCTACCTAATGACACATGTAGGGATATTACCGGGCACCTTGGGTCCTCAAAGTAGGTCATAAAGTAAGGGTATGTTCCATTGTCGTCTAACGAATAGCGTTTTGTTCGTAGAGAATAATGTTTTTTAGTTGTGTATCCTACCTAATGACACATGTAGGGATATTACCGGGCACCTTGGGTCCTCAAAGTAGGTCATAAAGTAAGGGTATGTTCCATTGTCGTCTAACGAATAGCGTTTTGTTCGTAGAGAATAATGTTTTTTAGTTGTGTATCCTACCTAATGACACATGTAGGGATAATACCGGGCACCTTGGGTCCTCAAAGTAGGTCATAAAGTAAGGGTATGTTCCATTGTCGTCTAACGAATAGCGTTTTGTTCGTAGAGAATAATGTTTTTTAGTTGTGTATCCTACCTAATGACACATGTAGGGATATTACCGGGCACCTTGGGTCCTCAAAGTAGGTCATAAAGTAAGGGTATGTTCCATTGTCGTCTAACGAATAGCGTTTTGTTCGTAGAGAATAATGTTTTTTAGTTGTGTATCCTACCTAATGACACATGTAGGGATATTACCGGGCACCTTGGGTCCTCAAAGTAGGTCATAAAGTAAGGGTATGTTCCATTGTCGTCTAACGAATAGCGTTTTGTTCGTAGAGAATAATGTTTTTTAGTTGTGTATCCTACCTAATGACACATGTAGGGATAATACCGGGCACCTTGGGTCCTCAAAGTAGGTCAGAAAGTAAGGGTACGTTCCATTGTCGTCTAACGAATAGCGTTTTCTTCGTAGAGCATAATGTTTTTTAGTTGTGTATCCTACCTAATGACACATGTAGGGATATTACAGGGCGTCTTGGGTCCTCATATTAGGTCATAAAGTAAGGGTACGTTCCATTGTCGTCTAACGAATAACGTTTTGTTCGTAGAGCATAATGTTTTTTAGTTGTGTATCCTACCTAATGACACATTTAGGGATATTACCGGGCACCTTGGGTCCTCAAAGTAGGTCATAAAGTAAGGGTATGTTCCATTGTCGTCTAACGAATAGCGTTTTGTTCGTAGAGAATAATGTTTTTTAGTTGTGTATCCTACCTAATGACACATGTAGGGATAATACCGGGCCTCTTGGGTCCGCATATTAGGTCATAAAGTAAGGGTACGTTCCATTGTCGTCTAACGAATAGCGTTTTCTTCGTAGAGCATAATGTTTTTTAGTTGTGTATCCTACCTAATGACACATGTAGGGATATTACAGGGCGTCTTGGGTCCTCATATTAGGTCATAAAGTAAGGGTACGTTCCATTGTCGTCTAACGAATAACGTTTTGTTCGTAGAGCATAATGTTTTTTAGTTGTGTATCCTACCTAATGACACATTTAGGGATATTACCGGGCACCTTGGGTCCTCAAAGTAGGTCATAAAGTAAGGGTATGTTCCATTGTCGTCTAACGAATAGCGTTTTGTTCGTAGAGAATAATGTTTTTTAGTTGTGTATCCTACCTAATGACACATGTAGGGATAATACCGGGCCTCTTGGGTCCGCATATTAGGTCATAAAGTAAGGGTATGTTCCATTGTCGTCTAACGAATAGCGTTTTGTTCGTAGAGAATAATGTTTTTTAGTTGTGTATCCTACCTAATGACACTTGTAGGGATATTACCGGGCATCTTGGGCCCTCATATTAGGTCATAAAGTAAGGGTACGTTCCATTGTCGTCTCACGAATAGCGTTTTGTTCGCAGAGAATAATGTTTTTTAGTTGTGTATCCTACCTAATGACACATGTAGGGATATTACCGGGCGTCTTGGGTCCTCATATTAGGTCATAAAGTAAGGGTACGTTCCATTGTCGTCTCACGAATAGCGTTTTGTTCGCAGAGCATAATGTTTTTTAGTTGTGTATCCTACCTAATGACACATGTAGGGATATTACCGGGCACCTTGGGTCCTCAAAGTAGGTCATAAAGTAAGGGTATGTTCCATTGTCGTCTAACGAATAGCGTTTTGTTCGTAGAGAATAATGTTTTTTAGTTGTGTATCCTACCTAATGACACATGTAGGGATAATACCGGGCACCTTGGGTCCTCAAAGTAGGTCATAAAGTAAGGGTATGTTCCATTGTCGTCTAACGAATAGCGTTTTGTTCGTAGAGAATAATGTTTTTTAGTTGTGTATCCTACCTAATGACACATGTAGGGATATTACCGGGCACCTTGGGTCCTCAAAGTAGGTCATAAAGTAAGGGTATGTTCCATTGTCGTCTAACGAATAGCGTTTTGTTCGTAGAGAATAATGTTTTTTAGTTGTGTATCCTACCTAATGACACATGTAGGGATAATACCGGGCACCTTGGGTCCTCAAAGTAGGTCATAAAGTAAGGGTATGTTCCATTGTCGTCTAACGAATAGCGCTTTGTTCGTAGAGAATAATGTTTTTTAGTTGTGTATCCTACCTAATGACACATGTTCGTCTATTCCCGGGCCTCTTGGGTCCTCATATTAGGTCATAAAGTAAGGGTATGTTCCATTGTCGTCTAACGAATAGCGTTTTGTTCGTAGAGAATAATGTTTTTTAGTTGTGTATCCTACCTAATGACACATGTAGGGATATTACCGGGCACCTTGGGTCCTCAAAGTAGGTCATAAAGTAAGGGTATGTTCCATTGTCGTCTAACGAATAGCGTTTTGTTCGTAGAGAATAATGTTTTTTAGTTGTGTATCCTACCTAATGACACATGTAGGGATATTACCGGGCACCTTGGGTCCTCAAAGTAGGTCATAAAGTAAGGGTATGTTCCATTGTCGTCTAACGAATAGCGTTTTGTTCGTAGAGAATAATGTTTTTTAGTTGTGTATCCTACCTAATGACACATGTAGGGATAATACCGGGCACCTTGGGTCCTCAAAGTAGGTCATAAAGTAAGGGTATGTTCCATTGTCGTCTAACGAATAGCGTTTTGTTCGTAGAGAATAATGTTTTTTAGTTGTGTATCCTACCTAATGACACATGTAGGGATATTACCGGGCACCTTGGGTCCTCAAAGTAGGTCATAAAGTAAGGGTATGTTCCATTGTCGTCTAACGAATAGCGTTTTGTTCGTAGAGAATAATGTTTTTTAGTTGTGTATCCTACCTAATGACACATGTAGGGATATTACCGGGCACCTTGGGTCCTCAAAGTAGGTCATAAAGTAAGGGTATGTTCCATTGTCGTCTAACGAATAGCGTTTTGTTCGTAGAGAATAATGTTTTTTAGTTGTGTATCCTACCTAATGACACATGTAGGGATAATACCGGGCACCTTGGGTCCTCAAAGTAGGTCATAAAGTAAGGGTATGTTCCATTGTCGTCTAACGAATAGCGTTTTGTTCGTAGAGAATAATGTTTTTTAGTTGTGTATCCTACCTAATGACACATGTAGGGATATTACCGGGCACCTTGGGTCCTCAAAGTAGGTCATAAAGTAAGGGTATGTTCCATTGTCGTCTAACGAATAGCGTTTTGTTCGTAGAGAATAATGTTTTTTAGTTGTGTATCCTACCTAATGACACATGTAGGGATAATACCGGGCACCTTGGGTCCTCAAAGTAGGTCATAAAGTAAGGGTATGTTCCATTGTCGTCTAACGAATAGCGCTTTGTTCGTAGAGAATAATGTTTTTTAGTTGTGTATCCTACCTAATGACACATTTAGGGATATTACCGGGCACCTTGGGTCCTCATATTAGGTCATAAAGTAAGGGTACGTTCCATTGTCGTCTAACGAATAACGTTTTGTTCGTAGAGCATAATGTTTTTTAGTTGTGTATCCTACCTAATGACACATTTAGGGATATTACCGGGCCTCTTGGGTCCTCATATTAGGTCATAAAGTAAGGGTATGTTCCATTGTCGTCTAACGAATAGCGTTTTGTTCGTAGAGAATAATGTTTTTTAGTTGTGTATCCTACCTAATGACACATTTAGGGATATTACCGGGCCTCTTGGGTCCGCATATTAGGTCATAAAGTAAGGGTATGTTCCATTGTCGTCTAACGAATAGCGTTTTGTTCGTAGAGAATAATGTTTTTTAGTTGTGTATCCTACCTAATGACACATTTAGGGATATTACTGGGCCTCTTGGGTCCTCATATTAGGTCATAAAGTAAGGGTATGTTCCATTGTCGTCTAACGAATAGCGTTTTGTTCGTAGAGTATAATGTTTTTTAGTTGTGTATCCTACCTAATGACACATGTAGGCTATTCCCGGGCATCTTGGGTCCTCAAAGTAGGTCATATAGTAAAGGTATGTGCCATTGTCGTCTAACGAATAGCGTTTTGTTCGTAGAGAATAATGTTTTTTAGTTGTGTATCCTACCTAATGACACATGTAGGCTAATCCCGGGCATCTTGGGTCCTCAAAGTAGGTCATATAGTAAAGGTATGTGCCATTGTCGTCTAACGAATAGCGTTTTGTTCGTAGAGAATAATGTTTTTTTAGTTGTGTATCCTACCTAATTACACATGTAGGGATATTCCCGGGCATCTTGGGTCCTCAAAGTAGGTATATAGTAAAGGTATGTGCCATTGTCGTCTAACGAATAGCGTTTTGTTCGTAGAGAATAATGTTTTTTTTAGTTGTGTATCCTACCTAATGACACATGTAGGGATATTCCCGGGCATCTTAGGTCCTCAAAGTAGGTCATATAGTAAAGGTATGTGCCATTGTCGTCTAGCGAATAGCGTTTTGTTCGTAGAGAATAATGTTTTTTTAGTTGTGTATCCTAACTAATGACACATGTAGGCTATTCCCGGGCATCTTGGGTCCTCAAAGTAGGTCATATAGTAAAGGTATGTGCCATTGTCGTCTAGCGAATAGCGTTTTGTTCGTAGAGAATAATGTTTTTTTAGTTTTGTATCCTATCTAATGACACATGTAGGGCTATTTCCTGGCATCTTGGGTCCTAAAAGTAGGTCATATAGTAAGGGAAAGGTAATTAATACTCAAAAACCTCTAAACACACATATTTTTAAATAATATACGTTTCGGTACCAAGTAACCATTCTCAGAGGTAAACAAAGCATGGTTACTTGGTAACTATAAGGTACTATGAAGAGATAGACGGTCTTGGTGGTAATGTCTTTGAGGATGGTTACTTAGTAACCGAAAAGTGCGTTAGGTAAAAATAAAATATTTGTGTTTAGAAGTTTTTGAGTATAATTTATTAATAATATTTAACCACTATAATCCAAATAAATAGTAAGGGAAAGGTGAATAACTTGTAATCAAACATTATTAGATTGGATGACATTTTACAAATTTCGTTAGAGCCATGGAAAAACTAACGTTAGTTTTTAAATTTTATATTTGTGTCAGTGTTAACTAGAGACAACATTTTCTTATTTTTGGAAAAAAAAATCATGATTTTTTATTATTTTAAAAACGTTATACATTTTAAATATTAACAATTAAAGCCCTTACGAACACAAAATGAATCCAAGAGTGAGTTAAACTACACTTGGTTTGCAGTGAATGGTAAACGATGTATTTAAAAAATGTATATATTAGGTCTAATACTTGTGGGGCGTACTTACTTATGCTAACCTAAGTATCGTCACAATCAACCCCACTGCCAACTGAAAGCACACTCATTGTAGGTCAGCTTTTTTTTACATTATAGATGTTTTCCACAACAATAATTTCTACAATTCATTTTTAATAAACCATTTACTAACTCAAAAGCTTCAAAGCAATTCTGTTAAAACATCTAAAAATAACAAGTTTATTCATAACATATCACCTTTCTTACTCAATAACCTCTGCGCATTATACATTTAAACATTAACAAGTCATTTGTACTAAATCCGTTATAGCCTAATAATTGCCTATAGTTCCAGACTTCTTTCTTAATACTGATTTTCTAATGATGTCAATTACATTTAAAAAATTTTAAATTTTACATTTTAAAATTTACATTTCAATTTTAAGGTTGTGTTTACAATTTGTGTTAACTTAAAATAATTTCATAAATGGTTTAAAGGAGTTTTAAAACTTCTCGATAACTTGTACTAAGTAAAACTGTTTAAAATAAACCAATGCCCATACTCAAATCTTTTTATATCACATTTATTATTTTTTTAAAGTACAAACTTTGTCACAAGGGTGCATACAAGTTTTTCCGAATTAATTCTCTTTTTGCGTCAGTTATTACACGTTCACTCTGTTTTTTCGTTCAATAGTTGTTCACTTAATAACTTATTAGTGTTAAATAAACGTTTGAGAAAAATATTATTTTAAAGTCAAAAGTTTTTATACACATTAATTTTTAATTTGTTAAAAAAGGATAATTAAAATGTACAAACACTTTAAAAATGGTTTATGAACCCTTTTGACATTGATAAAGTAGTTTTAATTAACTTTTACACACTAAAACAATGAGGTTTTTAATAAAGTTTTAATTTTGTTTAAAATGATTTTATCGGATTTCAACAGCATTGTTTTATTTTCATATCTTGAAATTCAAAATAAAAATATCAGTTAAAATTGTAGAGAACATCAGTAAACACATATAAATAATAAGAAATGAAAAAGTAAATATTTTTTAATACTAATAAGATTAAGTTTACGAATGATTAAAAATATCAAATTAGTAATTAAAAATGAAAGTAAGGACCTAGTTGGGTTTAGTCTCAACAAAGCTCGGTAACCCCTAATGTTTTCTATCCTTCTATTGCATATATCGTCTATAAGTAATACTGTTTGCGTTTTGCATTTTCTAGACTATTTTTTATCCACAATAAGGAGCTGTGCTCAGTATTATTTTAAACAGTTTAAACTTTCTTTTTAATATTTGTAAAGTTTATTGTGCGTGTATCGAACATTAAAAACATTTTTCTAACAATATATTTTACACCTATCGTAAATTTTAGTCTGAACAGCTAAAGTTGAAATAAAACGTAACCATTATAATTAAATCTTGTTCAGTTTTTGTACTTAATGTTGTCATGTTTCTCCAGGAATAGCGTGTGTTAACGTAAATAATTTCTTAGTCGACTATAGGCTAAATAGGCCATTTTATGTAGGTCGTGACCAAATTGAAACAAATATATTTCCTTTGATTTAAATTTGTGAAACTTGATTTTGCGCATTGGTTAACTGTTGTTAGGTTAATGTCTTTAACTATGTCTAAAGTAATTCAACGTAAGAATTAAAACCTTGTTTGAACTATGTGGAAACAACAGTATGTACTGACAAATTTAAAACATTATACAAATAGATATGGTTTCAACTTATAAAAACAATTTTTATTTTCAACACGGACATAACAACATATTTACAAGAGTCCGTATTTTACTATCCGTTTGTGTTTACTTAAAATTTCTTCAATAACCTATATAAGTTTAATTTACAAACCCATGGTTTGAAAGTCAAGCACGACTAAAGCAGTGGATTTTTTATGAGTTCCAAATACTTCTTTAATTTTAACTGTATATACTGATTTCCTATTTCAAAATAAGAGGTTTATTGTAGTAATTTTATAATTATTTTAACTAGCCAAAACCGTTATTTTACAATGAGTTTCTTATGAAAACAATTAACTTAAATCAAAATAATTTATGGGGGCTATGTTTAAAAAGAAATTCAATGAAATTTAAGATCAAAGGAAATACTTTGTGCGGTTATGGTTAGCAAACTGCCAGTTAAACTAACATGGCTTTAAGTTAAAGCAACTTCAAATGAAAACACAATCTTCAGTAAATGCTGCACTTTTGTTTAATATGTATTTCTTTAGAGTTCTTAATTCAATTATTCAACAGCTCTTTAAACTTTTACGCAAACTCTAGGTAAATATCGATTACCAACTTAACAGTTTAAAAAAAGTTATAAAACTAATAAATTATTTTCTCCAACAAACATAAAACTTTATTTACAAACAATACTGATTTCATCGGATGCACAAAACATAACTTAAAACCTCAGCTATAGTTTGGTTTATGTTTGCTAGTGAAAAACTTTCTCTCTTAAATCATTTTGACAATTTTAATAATAATCATTATTTTTTCATTTGTTTTATTTTTTAAGTAGTAAAATTGTTCTACGCACTGTAATCAACCACAATAGTCCACACTAAAATTGTCTTTATTATTAATTTTTATTATTTTTTTCCGAATAAAAATAAGTGTTTGAAATAATTTCTACTGCAGAGATGCAATGACAGTTTGGGAAGGTTTTTGTGGTGTTACAAATACAGTAATTAAGAACAACAGAAATATAGACACAAAAAGGCGCGCACACACTGACACACATACAGGTAGTTACACATTTTCAAATTATATGTCTTTTTTTAGCAAATTAAGTACTTTAAAGTAGGAATATTTAAATTCAAAATAATTGTTTATAAAAGAATTGACTATGTGTTTAAAGCTGTAGTAAAAATTGATTAAAATTTTTAAAAATATCAATATCTTGACACAAATATATGACCGTTACGTTACTTTCTTAAACACAGATTAAAAGTGAAATAATGTGTTTGTGTATGCGCACGCACAAATTGTGAGTATAGTTGCTTTAAGCTACCAAAGAAATATAAAAAAAAATACCTGAAAATAACTACTGATATTTATTAAAATGATTTTTAACATATACATGTTTTTAACAAAAATATGAAATTAGTATCGGTCTAATTTTTAACTTATTCTACTCATTTAAATATTAAATTACCTAATAACCTGAATTATCGCTCGCCTAACCAAAATAAATGGCAAAAGTTAAAAAATTAATCGAATGAAAATTTTCAACAGATGTATTCTAAATGATCCTATTAAAGATGCTACAATTAAGTAAAATATTAGGTTCATGTAGTTGAAGGTTTAGACCCATAAAGTAATTAGGCTGTGTTTGTAAACTGAGTAAAATCTTCATAATTTCTACGACTAGCTCTTATCACTGATACCCAACATAAAAATACGCGTTTATGGAGTGTCGGTGGGAAGATAAACCACTTTTCTCTAATTCATATAGTGGTAAGAAGGATCAAAAACTATTTTCAATTGTAAAAACTTTGAAAATGTTTAGTTTTCTATGAATAAATTTCACTCTTATTTGTAAAAAGGGTTTGGTGTTGATTCGAAGCTCCCGTAAAAATATTTTAAAATGAAATATTCTCAAATATCCAGCAAGTCAAATTCCATCGCAACGTCTTCTAAAATTGTTTGGTAATTTGTGATGCAGTTTCGGAGCAATGTTATAAAATGATCTGTGATAAACCTCCTGTGTTTTAGAGCCATCTTATAATTGGTTACGGGTATATAAATAATATGTACCAACAATAACGAGTAACAACAACAATGTGTAGCAATATAATTGTATATCGAAATCTTGTTGCTGTTCATGACGATCTGGTTGTTAATTACTTACACTTTTGCTATTAATTGGGACCAGATTTTTTGTTAACTAAAGGTTGTTAAATTGTTAACTTATACTTGATGGAAACGTTTTTCGTCTTACGACGAGGCTGAGGAAAACGTTTCCTCCAAGTGTAATCGAACAATTTAACAACCTTTAGTTAGCAAAAAGTCTGGTCCCAATTAATAGCAAAAGTGTAATAAGTAATATAATTGTATTAATATTTGTTAATGTTGTATAAACGTTCATGTTTGATATCTTTGAAGAACCTTGATCTTAATTACACAGATAAAACTAAACGCTCGAAAAAAGTTTTAAATGTGTTTAGACTGAAATTAGTTACAATATTTAAAAATATTGCTTCTTGTTACAATAAAGACAACTACAATTAATCGAAACAATTTTAGCCTTGAGGTTTAATTTATTTGTTGTACGTTTTCTTTATATTTTATTTTGTTTTCGTTTATTGTTTTGTATCATTTTACAAACGGTAATTTTCTATTTACATAATCTGTAATTATTTGTTAAACAAGTATAGTTTTACATCCATCTTCAGGAACAAATTGAGAATTTTTTGCTAACATGTTTTAAAAGTATTTTTACATTTAAAAAAGTTATATTTGACATAAAATAATCAAGGTTAAACGCATTGTGTTTTGAACGAAAAAGTATGTTTGTATTGACATGGCTTTGGTTTTACAAAGTTTGGTCAAAATCTACAACGATTTTAATTTTTACCCGAGTAGATCTTTGAATTTATTTTTCAAGTGTTGCTTTGGAAAAGTGGTTTTTATTTCATAATTAAAATTAACAACTTTTTATTTCAAAAGAATAACAACTAATTAATTTATGTTAATCAAATGACAAGGTTGAAAGGAATTGTTCGTAGTAATTCCTGTAAAAGGTTTGAAGAAGAGATCTATCACTGAATTTCGATTGTAGCAGTTATTTACATGTGCGAATGTAACAAAATGCTTTTGCTTTTTTAATTTTAGTATTTACCAACCTGTGGAACATTTTGATCACAGTATCGAGAAGGCTACCATTACGTACTATCCACTAGATTTAGGCTTTTAACGTTCAAGACTGAAAAATAAAATTATATTTTTAAACGTTTCTCAATACTTTAGTCATTTAGTTTTACTAGCTGGTTGCTCTAGGAATTAAATACGGTTTTTATCTGAACATTTTTGTTGACAAATGGAAATAAACCCTTCAACAAAACACAAACGCTCTGATAATAAATTAACTATTTAAAAAATCAGTCGACGAGGAAAAATAATAAGCAGGTGGTGAATATAGGTTGTGTATAGTGAGAGTTGAAGATTAAAAAAGTTACATGTATTTATCGTAATCATTGCAAAAACATATTCATTTTTCGGAATTTACTCGTTTTCTTATAAAAAAAGACATTTAGATGCTTATTTTCAAGTCTTTTATTCAAAGTGGAAGACACTTATTTACCATCAATTTAAAATACATCTTCGAAAATTTCACTAAAACCAATTTCGTTGCTAATTAAAGCCTTTCGTGCACCTTCCTAACGTCAGCTCTCTGCCAGTAGAAACTATTTGTAACTGATAGTAGTTCTTTTTCTACTTCGTCGATCTAACAAAAGATGGCCTAGAAGAATTATACCAAAGAGTATCACGTTTATCTGTCCAGTGGTGGTAGCACTGGTCATGTGAGAACATGACGATGAGGTGACAGTGTTGCCGCTGGTACAATGTTCCCCCGGTGGAGCGCTGTTGTGTCTCGTGTTGATGCAATCACCGACCGACGCTATACACAAATTGTGGCCGTTACAATGATCGAAACAGCAGGAGGAAGAGTACACAGAACGATGCAGCTGTTCCCCTGTCTCAGGAATATTAGGATCTGCAACAGGGTTTTCAATGCACACAATTCAGAAAATATTTTTAGGTTACATTGTTAATTAAAAGTTAATTCAAGTTAAAAACGGACAATACTAATTGTCCACAGAAAATACTAGTTTTGTAAAACTATAAAATTTCAAATAAGTGTTAATTAATTTTAAAAGAATACTATGAAAAAATTTACAGAGAAGGTCAGAAAAATCCTTATATTATAAAACATATGAAAATGCTAAAACGTAGATGTTGTAAATCGTAAAAATACGGAGAATGTAGTAAAATAATATTTACGATATATAATCTATGTGTAAAATAATCAATTCGTCGCATGATTACAACTTTGAATCTAAATACATGTAGAACGTTGAACTAAGCGGCGAGATGGGTGCATTCAATAAAATTATCTCTTATACATACGAGAAAAAACCCCAGTTGTCCTGATTGATTCACAAGTTGCGATTTATGCAACTTCATTCAACAGTAGCTGTGCCAGTGAACACACTTGTAACTGTCGCATGTCCTTTCATGACCGTGTACAGAAGAGTTGGGCACTTGTGATACATTGTATCCCAAGTCACTTGGTACTAAGAAATGAGAAAGCTGATCTTGGTAAGGCCGAGCTTCAATTCCGATAACCCCGAGTATACGTTTCTCTCATTTCTGCGAACGCACAGGTAGCCAGCAGAGTGAAGGACACATACTCAAGTTGGTGAAGTAAAAAGCTTGAACAAACTTAAAGATATTCCTCTCAGCCGCGGACTCTCCCGCTCGGTTGGTCTAGCGACCTTTTGCACACTCACAGAGCACGCATCTCGCAAATATTGGAGTTTTGGACTCGACTGAATGCCCACTGTGCTACAAAGCGGATTCAAAGATGTACGTGCAATATTTCTACCGATGCACAGACAGTGGAATTCCGAAATTGCTGCCATTTAGCGTCTCACTATTTCCATTGGACTGCGAGGCATCGAATGCATTGTACAAAGTAAATAAGTACTTTGTACGATAAAGTAGCCCTAGAACTCTTACTTTTTTTAACTTCAGGGGCTAACTATTCCAATCAATAAATTTTACAAACTTTAAATGTTTGGCCCACACAAAATGAAACGCAATCCTTCAATAATAACTACACTATGTAACTTGTCATCAAATAGCAAATTCTTGAAGTGGACAATAAGTAAAATAGAAGTTTTATGTAAAAGCTTCTAACACTACTCTACCAATTCGTTGAAGAAGAACACAGATCCAGAGCTATAAAAGCAATTCTCTTGTACAAATATAATCTATTTAGGTTTTAAAGATTGCCATTAAACTTATGAGCAAAATTAATCACTTTACTAGTTAATGCTTCTGAATGTTGATATTTATTCCATCAAATTATAGAAATGATAAATACAAACACTAATAGTTTCATCTTCAACAGCTCAGTAATTATTTTATAATTACTATAAAAGAAAAGGTGTGCAACGGCTAAATTGACCATTGCAAAAATAGGTAATAGTAGGCCTATAGATCTGGGAGTTGAGCAAAATTTATGAATACTGCCACCAATTGTACAAAACAGACTAAACCAGTTTAAATACAAAGTAACAAAATTAGAATAAGATAACTTTAAATTTAACGCATTAAAATTTAAATTTATGAAAATAACATAGATTTGTAATAGAGATCCAAAAGATAGCCTCTCTCTCTGGGGACAAAATATTGAATAAATAATAGCCTCACAATAGGTTTCAAAATAAATAAAACCATATCGAATGTATTCATACGCTAAAATAAAAGGGTTTAAAATCTTATTAAACTGTCCTACAGTGCTACTAGCGGTTAACTACGTAAAATTATAAGATGGAATTAAGTTAATCTTGACATATAAAAACGAATAAATTATTAGAACAAACTTTGAAAATTAAATAAATTTGTCTGGTACAATTATTCTCTGTTATGAGTACAGAAAACAGAAATAAAGAAAAATTAAGGAGAATAGGGAAAATAAACAAACTGGTTGCTAGGACAACGCTACTGTAATTGGACCAAGACAGAAATACAGGGTCTAAAAGTTATTTCACGGGGACCAAGATTTTTGTTAGCGTCCCTAAGAGTTAGTGGGAAACAGAAAGAAGTTTTTATTAATGATCCAGGAATAATGACTAGTTTGAAGTAAAGCGATATCTGTAATGCGAAATGTGTTCAAGAACTCGGACTTTGTGCCCAAGTATCAAAAACAACCAATCCCGACAGTGTAATAATAAATCAAGAATGTTGAATATCTAAGACGCCAAACTTTATAAACTCTTAAAAGACGCATAAATTTTGTGATTTTAAAAAAGTGAATACAAATTCAGAATTATCGAGCTTTGTTAACCTATTCGAAATAAAAATGCACTAAAAGAAGACAAGACTCCTAACACAATGTCGAGGGAATGCAGACTTTAAAGAGAGGACGGACGCCGCCATACGACAGCAGAAAAATATAGGCAAGTTATTATGAACTTAAACTTTTTAAAATGATAACTTTGTTTTGAACATTAGGCTTATTAATTAAAATTCAAAATTTAAACAAGATAAACAGGACAAGAGAGATAAATTCCTCTTAGGCTGATAAAGTAAATGTATTAATTTTCAAAATTTGCTTCCCATACAACCGTTTGCCTGTCATAGAAAGTAAGTAATTATTTCATAATATAAATTTAAATATACCTTTATTAAACAAATAAATCATGAAACATCATTTTGTTAGTCGTAGTTTATGATAAATGATAATTGTTTAATGGATAAATATGTTTTGATATGAATATTAAGTTGAGCAGAAATTTTAACTTTAAATAAATATTTTGGCAATTGAGTTGAAAGCGGAAACTAATTTTAATAATTATACATTGTGGCTTATGATTAAGAAATTTAATAATTATGAGTAATATGAACGATATAATGATTAAAAATTTGGTATGGAACGTAAGTTGAATACTTCTATTTTGAAATGAAACCTAAAATATATAATTAGGGTTTTCTTGTAACATGAATTAAAATATGATATTTGTATTTCTGTGTAGGCATAATAGATTTAATCATTGTAATTATAAAAAGATAGATAATTTGTTGTTTGAACTGTAATAGAAATAATATTGATAAAACGAAAGAATAATGAATTTAGGGAAATAACTCAAGATGTTAGTCAATATTCATCTTCAGGTTTAGAATTGGTAACCAATAGGTTAGGGGAATAAGCAAGCATTATTAAAATAAATTAGGGATTGATTAGGACAGTGAAAGAATATATTAATATAAAATAAATAAAACGTGTTTGAGAAAAGATCTTTAAAATGTAAAAGTAAATCCAATTGATAATAATATATAGAAATAGAAAAGGCTGTACTGTAAAATAAATTATGAATGACTTCTAAAATTTGATATAAAATAAAAAATTGTTACTTTCCAATTAGCAGTTATTATTATTTTTTAAAATATAAAGAAAGTTTCACTGGAGTTGAACAATAAAATAATCTTCAAGTTAAAAATGTCTCAAAGAATCCTTGACCCCAATAAAAGCCTAAAGGGCTTATGGGTGGCTAATTGGTTTGATTATAAATTCAGGATTTGGTTCTTATGAAAGACTTATTTTCTGAAATACAGGTTTAGAATCAGAGTTCCATTTCGAGAAATGATTCATTACTTTTCTACGGACTAGGTGTATAACATCGAAGAGTGGGAGGTAGGGGATGAGCTGGCCGGAGATCAGCTGATTTGGTGCTTCAAGGTAAGTGTAATAGAAGGTCCGTAGGAGGTGCCACAATTATAATAATGGTTTTAACTAGCGCACTAATCTAAAGAAAGAATTAATCAGAAGAAAGACTACTCTGAATATCTATGTTTTGTTTGGCGAGTGTTAAGAGTTCATTCCCGACTGCACCAGGGCTAGTAGTTAAAAAAAGACAGGGTTGAGGGATAAGTGCGTGGCTAAATCTCAGTAAAACAGAAATTTACTTGTTATCATTGTTGTGCACTGCAAAATATTTGTGAACCAACCTGTCGCTAATTCATTGTAAAAAGGGGCTGAGCTAAACTCTGAAGTCTCGTCGAAGGGAGAATAAAGATGATTAAATTCAACAGTAAATAGGATTGCTCTTGGCTTCTGAGTCAAGGAAGTCATTTGAAAATAAAACGAAGGGCAATTTTTAACAAATAGAGTTCTAATTTCTTCTAAAAAAAGGCAGAGCTAATAAACTCGTCTCCTTTATTATCATGCCAACAGTTGTTATAACAGTTAACAGCTTCTTCAGTTGTTTCTTCTTGGAACAGAAAAATATTTCAACTTTTTACAACCTTATATTTTATTACCTTGAGAATGACCTTTGCGCCTTTCCCGGTAATGGTAGAAACGTTGATATAATAATAAAGAAAATAAGGTTATTAGTCTCTTTCGCGTTAATTTCGTTAGAAAGAATGACATCTGTAATAGTACGCAAGGACGGATTTATTAATTACAACAATAAGTATTCGTTACAAGTGTTTCAATGACAACATTATCATCTTCACAGTAAGAACCAATTTATTTTACAAAATGTAAGTTATAATTTATAGGAATGTTATCGGAACGAGCTGTTTATATACATATACTTATCGTGACTGTATTCCTGTATCAATAAAATTAAACAAGTTAAATGATATGATTAGCCAACTATGGTAACAAAATGGCGGCTACGAAAGAGGATTATTTATGACCACTGAAGTATTAAAATGTCTGGAGATGACCGATGAAGACCAATAATTATTTTTGTAATAACTCAACCTTTCCTGTCGAACTGCCATCTAACTCAGGGTCTGAACTATTCAAATCATTTTAAATTTTTCAAGTCAAACTATTTATATTTTTAAAATATTTTTTATAATTTATTAATATGAAAGTCTTTAGAGGCAAAACATATACTTATATGTGAAACCTGTTTAACAAATATTTCTTTTTTACAATATAAACCTGGAATTGCTTTATTATTTCTATCTCTTATAGCCTATACTAGATGTAAATAATTTATGCAGAATGCTATGAAAAAAAAATTACAAATTTATCAATAAAGGCTATCATGTGGTGATAGATTGCTTGTCAGGAAATCTAATTGCGTTAACTCGGTAATGTCATGAATGGTGAAAAGAAAAAAAATTAGTTTTCATTAAAAGTAGATGCATTTTTTGAAAAAACGTAATCAAAAGAAAACAAATTAAAAGTTAAAGATTGAAATTTACATAAGTGATACTGACCGAGGCACAGGAAAGTGGGTTCCCCAGCGTACTGCGTGGGGTAGGAGGGCGCTCTGTCCCCAGGCAGAAAGAAGGGGCACTTTTGTTCCACTCTTTGACAGGTGGTCCTACAAGGCTTGACTCGGTGCCGGCCTCCCGTCCAGTGAGGCACCAGGGAAGCACATATCCACTGTCTATACGCTTCCTGCAACACACAACACCACCAACATTAACACACAAGTTGCATTGTACAAGTCTAAAAGTCGCAAGTTGCATTAAAAATATGTTTAAAACATTCAAGAATAGTTAGGTAACCGTATAGACTAGGATGAAACTTTACCAGAAAGAAGACACTTCTTTATATAGGTAGGCTACATATTTATTACTTTTTTCACGGCGTTAACTGACACTTTTTAAAAAATAAATGGTTGGTGCAAATAATATTTATAAACCATTCATTGATTGAAGTTTATTTCAAGGATTTAACATTTGTTCCACTTATCGCAATTGGAAGGATAAGAAAGGTTTGAGAATTTAAGTAAGGTCAAGCTAAGTAGAAGGAGCACATAAAACCTTCTACATAAAATCATGTACACAGGGTCGCATTCCAGAAGCAGTACTACTCTCCATTGAAGTAATAATTATGTGTTTCCATTTCACACCCCCTTGTAAGAAGGATTGATGGACTAAGCAAATGAGATAATGATCCCCAGAAGTCGGACTATCTCGAAATCTACAAAATAATTTGTAAGGGTTGAAAACAACAAAATGTTAAATGTCACCGTTTAAAGGTTATTTAAGGATAATAAAGGCCGTGGTATTGTAAAAGATCAAGAAGAATTATTAGTAGGAAAATCTTAAAGACTATGGAACGAACGTTAAAATAGATACCAACGTATTTGGGTTTCGTATTGATTGCCTGGGTCAGTGAGAGGGTCGCTAAGCGCTTAAATTTGCAACTAGTCTCATATGAAGTGTAACGTTTACGACGAGTGGAAGCTATTCTACACTATAGTCCAGTCTCAGATAGCATCAGGTATTTGTTTTTAAAATTTATGAATTTGTTAAATTTTTTCTTCTTACTCCTTCAGAAAAGTAGGGATACGAACAACTTTAAGCAACTAAGGCGTGATTTTTAATATAAATAAATAATACGATTTATTGAAACCCTTATTTACATTTAAATTTAAAGAAATCGTCTTCAGAGGAAATATTTACAAATTCCATTTAATTTTCTTATAAGGAGATAAAATAGGTAGACACGTCTTCACACGTCCCAGACATAGAGTATTCCTACTTCAGGAATGTGATACTACACAAGAGATAGACTCATTTTCCTTATCCTTTTGCTTGTAAAGAGGTGTAATGTTTAGACACGCCTTTAAGACCTAAGTAGAGAGTATGTCTACTTCATTGGTGCGATACTAGCCAAGAGATAGAATCATTTTCCTTATACTTTTGCTTGTAAAGAAGTGTAATGTTTAGACACGCCTCTAAGGCCTAAGTAGAGAGTATGTCTACTTCATTGTTGCGATACTAGCAAAAAATCATTTTCCTTATACATTTGCTTGTAAAGAAGTGTAATGTTTAGACACGCCTTTAAGGCCTAAGTAGAGAGTATGTCTACTTCTTGAATGCGATACTACACAAGAGACAGAATCATTTTCCTTATCCTTTTGCTTGTAAAGAGGTGTAATGTTTAGACACGCCTTTAAGGCCTAAGTAGAGAGTATGTCTACTTCATTGGTGCGATACTGGCCAAGAGATAGAATCATTTTCCTTATACTTTTGCTTGTAAAGAAATATAATGATTAGGCACGCCTTTAAGGCCTAAGTAGAGAGTATGTCTACTTCTTGAATGCGATACTACCCAAGAGATGGAATAATTGTGCTTATACATTTGCTTGGAAAGAGGTGTAAAGTTCAGACACGACTTCACGTCCCAGACAGAGAGTATACCTTTTTCATGAGTACGATACTACCCAAGCAATAAATTAAATTCTTGTATGCTTTTGCTTGTAAAGTGATGTAATGTTTAGACATGTCTTCAAACGTCAAGTAGAGAGTATGTCTACTTCATGATGCGATACTACCCAAGCAATGGAATTATTTTTTGTGTACTTCTAGTTGTAAAATGGTGTGATGTTTAGATATGTCTTCAAGGGCCAAGTAGAGAGTATGTCTACTTCATGAATGAGATACTATCCAAGAGATGGAATAATTTTTTGTATACTTCTAGTTGTAAAATGGTGTGATGTTTAGACATGTTTTCAAGGGCCAAGTAGAGATTATGTCTACTTCATGAATGAGATACAATCCAAGAGATGGAATAATTTTCTGTACACTCCATTTGTAAAATGGTGTGATGTTTAGACATGTCTTCAAGGGCCAAGTAGAGAGAATGTTTACTTCATGAATAAGATACTACCCAAGCGATGGAATTATTTGTTGTATACTTCTAGTTGTAAAATGGTGTGATGTTTAGACATGTCTTCAAGGGCCAAGTAGAGAGAATGTTTACTTCATGAATAAGATACTACCCAAACCATGGAATTATTTTTTGTATACTTCTAGTTGTAAAATGGTGTGATGCTTAGACATGTCTTCAAGGGCCAAGTAGAGATTATGTCTACTTCATGAATAAGATATTACAAAAGCGATGGAATTATTTTTTGTATACTTCTAGTTGTAAAATTGTGTGATGTTTAGACACGTCTTCAAGGGCCAAGTAGAGAGAATGTTTACTTCATGAATAAGATACTACCCAAGCGATGGAATTATTTGTTGTATACTTCTAGTTGTAAAATAGTGTGATGTTTAGACATGTCTTCAAGGACCAAGTAGAGAGAATGTTTACTTCATGAATAAGATACTACCCAAGCGATGGAATTATTTGTTGTATACTTCTAGTTGTAAAATGGTGTGATTTTTAGACATGTCTTCAAGGGCCAAGTAGAGAGAATGTTTACTTCATGAATATGATACTACCCAAGCGATGGAATTATTTGTTGTATGCTTCTAGTTGTAAAATGGTGTGATGTTTAGACATGTCTTCAAGGGCCAAGTAGAGAGAATGTTTACTTCATAAATAAGATACTACCCAAGCGATATAATTATTTTTTGTATGCTTCTAGTTGTAAAATGGTGTGATATTTAGACATGTCTTCAAGTGCCAAGTAGAGAGAATGTTTACTGCATGAATAAGATACTACCCAAGCGATGGAATTATTTGTTGTATACTTCTAGTTGTAAAATTGTGTGATGTTTAGACATGTCTTCAAGGGCCAAGTAGAGATTATGTCTACTTCATGAATAAGATACTACCCAGCGATGGAATTATTTTTTGTATACTTCTAGTTGTAAAATGTTGTGATGTTTAGACATGTCTTCAAGGGCAAGTAGAAAGAATGTTTACTTCATGAATAAGTTACTATCCAAGCGATGGAATTATTTGTTGTATACTTCTAGTTGTAAAATTGTGTGATGTTTAGACATGTCTTCAAGGGCCAAGTAGAGATTATGTCTACTTCATGAATAAGATACTACCCAAGCGATGGAATTATTTTTTGTGTACTTCTAGTTGTAAAATGGTGTGATGTTTAGACATGTCTTCAAGGGCCAAGTAGAGAGAATGTTTACTTCATGAATAAGATACTACCCAAGCGATATATTAATTTTTTGTATACTTCTAGTTGTAAAATGGTGTGATGTTTAGACATGTCTTCAAGGGCCAAGTAGAGAGAATGTTTACTTCATGAATAAGATACTACCCAAGCGATGGAATTATTTGTTGTATGCTTCTAGTTGTAAAATGGTGTGATGTTTAGACATGTCTTCAAGGGCCAAGTAGAGAGAATGTTTACTTCATGAATAAGATACTACCCAAGCGATGGAATTATTTGTTGTATGCTTCTAGTTGTAAAATGGTGTGATGTTTAGACATGTCTTCAAGGGCCAAGTAGAGAGAATGTTTACTTCATGAATAAGATACTACCCAAGCGATGGAATTATTTGTTGTATGCTTCTAGTTGTAAAATGGTGTGATGTTTAGACATGTCTTCAAGGGCCAAGTAGAGAGAATGTTTACTTCATGAATAAGATACTACCCAAGCGATATATTAATTTTTTGTATACTTCTAGTTGTAAAATGGTGTGATGTTTAGACATGTCTTCAAGGGCCAAGTAGAGAGAATGTTTACTTCATGAATAAGATACTACCCAAGCGATGGAATTATTTGTTGTATGCTTCTAGTTGTAAAATGGTGTGATGTTTAGACATGTCTTCAAGGGCCAAGTAGAGAGAATGTTTACTTCATGAATAAGATACTACCCAAGCGATGGAATTATTTGTTGTATGCTTCTAGTTGTAAAATGGTGTGATGTTTAGACATGTCTTCAAGGGCCAAGTAGAGAGAATGTTTACTTCATGAACAAGATACTATCCAAGCGATGGAATTATTTGTTGTATACTTCTAGTTGTAAAATTGTGTGATGTTTAGACATGTCTTCAAGGGCCAAGTAGAGATTATGTCTACATCATGAATAAGATACTATCCAAGCGATGGAATTATTTGTTGTATACTTCTAGTTGTAAAATTGTGTGATGTTTAGACATGTCTTCAAGGGCCAAGTAGAGATTATGTCTTCTTTATGTATGCGATACTACCCAAGTTTTTTTTTTTTTTTTTTTTTTTTTTTTTTTTTTTTTTTTTTTTATTAAAACTGGTCATTTCTGACCAACCATTAATTTACATTTGATAATTATATTTTAACTATTATTACAAAGAATCCATTGATTTCTATTGTATCTTGTTTGATGTTGGAAGCCAACCGGCGTGAGGAAGAGTATTGTTGTCACTCTTGTCGTTCAACGAGTTCAAATGGTTTTGTCCTTTTGAGTCGTCTTGTCAGGTGGTTGTTGTCGAGAAGTCTCAGTGCCTCAGGATTTTCGTGTTGAGTGAGCCGATTTACGTGTTTGATGGCGTTCTGTTTTATGACTTCCTCGACCATGGGTACACCAAGATCGCAATGCAAGTCACTGTTACGCACATACCAAGGAGCGTTGGCGATGTTTCTTAGTACTTTGTTCTGGAAGCGTTGTATCCCTTGTATGTGACATTTGCTGGCACAGCCCCAAAGCTGTATACCATACGTCCAAACCGGTTTGAGGATTTGGTTGTATACCAATAGCTTGTTGTATATTGATACCCGTGAATTTCGACCGAGTAGCCAATACATTTGCCTGTAGCGAGTCTGGAGTTCTGTGAGTTTTATTTTGACATGCTCGACCCATTTGGCTTTTGCATCAAGATTCATGCCGAGATATTTAGCTGAATCATGATATGGGATAACACTTCCATTCATTTCGAGCCTCTGAGGGTTTGGGATCCTCTTGTTTGTAAAGTTCACATGGACTGCCTTCTGGTCGTTGAGTTTGATGCGCCATTTCTTGGTCCAAGCCTCAACTGAATCGTTTGATCTTTGTAAGCGTGTTGTCGATTCTTGAACGGTTTTCGCTGTCGCTGCGTTTGCTGTGTCGTCTGCGAAAGTGGCCGTGATGACGTTGGCTGTTTGCGGAAGATCACTGGTGTACAGCAAGTACAGGATTGGTCCCAATACGCTGCCTTGTGGGACTCCAGCTTATACTACCCAAGTAATGGAATAATTTGCCTTTTACTTTTCCTTGTAAAGTTAATGGGAGACACATCTTCCTTAGTCCTGAGAGGTTCCTAATATGCTTTGTAGGCTAATATACTTCTAAATAATGCTTTTAGAAACGGAAAATAATCCAATAAAACTATATATAAATGCATTATCATTATAAAAATACCGGTAGCAATATTAAATATATGTGTTGAAGATAGCATACCAATCAACTTTATCAATTTGTTTATAATAATAACCTAACAGTTTTGTACAATATTGTACGTATTCTATAATGCCTTAAATTGCAACAATCATACGATTGTGATTTCTTGTTATACATTTTGTATTACCTTTTACGTTATTATGATTAACGTATAATATACAGAAGTACTTATTTGTCAGAAATTTTTTTAATACTCAAATAATTTCTGTCAACACCTAAAACATACATAAAATAATACCAAATATAATCTATCGATTACCATCGATAACCTAATGCAACCACTTAATGTAAGATTTGTTAAATTAATGTGCCAAATGAGTACTATGGAGATTCTACAGCAGATACCACTTAATGTAAGATTTGTTAAAGTAATGTGCCAAATGAGTACTATGGAGATTCTACAGCAGATACCACTTAATGTAAGATTTGTTAAAGTAATGTGCGAAATGAGTACTACAGAGATTCTACAGCAGATACCACTTAATGAAAGATTTGTTAAAGTAATGTGCCAAATGAGTACTACGGAGATTCTACAGCAGATACCACTTAATGTAAGATTTGTTAAAGTAATGTGCCAAATGAGTACTACGGAGATTCTACAGCAGATACCACTTAATGTAAGATTTGTTAAAGTAATGTGCCAAATGAGTATTACGGAGATTGTACAGCAGATACCACTTAATGTAAGATTTGTTAAAGTAATGTGCGAAATGAGTACTACGGAGATTCTACAGCAGATACCACTTAATGAAACATAACAATATTAAAAGAAAATAATCTTGCAGTTATCAATTATTGAAAAGAACTCGGGGTCAGAGAGTTTCTCGCGAAACACGAGTTGTTTCTGCCGGGTTCTACCATCCACCCCAACAGCGTGCTTTCAGCCCTCGGAGATATTGGCATTTCGGCTTTAACTGAAGGATATCTTGCCATTGTCTCAGCTAGCGCGAGACTAATTCGCATTCAACGATTAGGGCTTTGTTTTACCTCAAAGCACGCAGATACTGATTAAGAGTATTTTATGGAAGTCTACTTAAAAACACCATAATTGCAAATCTAGCGAAAATTGTTTAAGCTCGGAGTATACGATACACTGAAATGTTTGCTATAGGTATCTTACAAGCGTTGTATTTACATTGTTTTTGTGTAAATTTATTCCAAAATAAGGGTATATTACGTTTTTTTACTTGTGTTTAAATAAATGCACATATTTTCAAAAAAAAAAAAAATTCAAAGTTTTCAGTGAAACTAAAGACATTGTTTTTTAAAGATTTTTTTTATAAATGTATTATAAAAAAATGTAGCCTACTGTTAAAATACATTTCATATCTATTATAGGTCATAGTTTCAATATTTTTGGACAACTAATTGTTGAAATAATTTTGCAATATTTTATGAATATAAATTTATAAATTTTACCAAATATATAAATTTCGTTATCAATCATATAAAGCCTTTAAATTTAAAAATAGAAAGTGGGTATCGCAAAGGCATTGAGATTTCACAGTTGGTGTTTCTTTGCTACAGGAGAACCACTCTTTCTTTCTAGAAAAGTAGACAATATGAAGAAAGACATACAATATAAATTATTTTATAGTTTCTTTAAAAGTGGTTGATAATTGTAAGCAGGCTTTTAACCATAACCGAATAAACAATACGGCTAAAAATACTTCATAACAATCAACTGTAGTGGGATAAGGTTAACTCAAAATTGGATAATTCAAATTAATCGCTTTATCAATTCAAAGTTTATATAGCAATCTCATAAATAAAGATTTGGTGTTTCAAATTTTCGAATATCTTCTATGTTGTATAGTTCGAATGATGTTTAAAGAAAAGAATAAAAATCTTGTTAGTCAGGTTATATTACATCCACAATATTTTGTATATAGTACACGAAATAGCAAAACTTTCCTCCATTTTGCGCAATGTTACAAAAGGTTAAGGACTGTACAGTACGTGGCAGTCAGGTCTACTGCAGGTCAGAAATAGAAACATCTGCTTTTCCTCTTTCGTGTAACAATGTTTGTAATTCTGATCATTTCTGTACACCCAGGTTGTAAATGTAAGCAGAGTTATGTAGTTTGCAATGCGGAGAAATCTGGTACCATAGCCTTCTGTGCAGTACACCACAGTACAGATTTCCCTGTCACTTAAACACTCTTATTTTCTGAAGTTTTGATATTTTTTCGTTTAGAAGTTCTGGTCTGAAGTTTATAGTGATTTCAATTTGGCTGAACGTAGGCCATACAATAATGTAACTAACATTGTATTCAATAGTAAGACGTGGACCGCGAGGCGAAAGCGCAAAAGTATACAGGATTTTGCGAAACACAAAAAACGAAACTAAAATAACGAAGAAATGAAATAAGAAAAACTTATTCATTCCGAACAATTTCGATCTGTCGAACTCCGATCGATATTATTCTATCTGAAGAATTTGGAAACAAATTAGGGATTGAAGATTGTTAGAGCGAACACAGGTTGGTTAGCAGATTTTAAAGTAAGAAATGGAGTTTTATTTAGAAATGTGCAATTGCGTCGATTAATAAGGAATTAGTGAACGAACATTATCAGTAAAAATATTTTTAATACACTTGAGATCGGGTTGTATTTTTAATGCTTACAAAGCAATACATTTTTATTTCAAATTAAAAAGAGTGGTTGGGGGAAAGACTCTACTAGTTGAGTGAGCGTTTTGATTGGGGGAAATAGGGATTGCGATTAAGTAGATGGTATGAACGAAACACTGACGGATTGATAAAGGCGTGCCTAAAAACTAAATCTGATGAAGTAAATTAAAATTATGGACACCGGCGGAACGAATTCCAACCACTTTAAAAGCAGGTTCTATGATACAACTATTGGAGTTCCGTCCGTCGCGACGTGAGTGATGTAGACGATGTGAGCCATATCTTTATTCAGACAGTTCAAAGACAAACAAAAAATTAGTAAGCTCTTCACAAGTAAACGTTCAACTAATATGAACATTGTAATTTTGAATAGTTTACTTAAATAGACCTTTTACAAACGCTACTAACCACCGTATGTGAATGAGATTATAGGAATGTGGATTTTATTATAATAACCTATACAGTTGTGCATTGTTTAAAATTCCAATTACCTCGTGACTGATAAGAATTTCAGCGTCTTTAATATTTATTTCTGGAGAGTTTTACACAATTCTAATTATTTAAAATACCCTTGAATTTAAAATATAAAATCCCCACTACATAAAGACATTCGGATGATAGCGATGCCTGAACGGTAGTTAGGCAACTTGAAAGAAATTGGATCTGCTTTGACCAATAATATCGAAAACACGAAAGGTTTGTGTCAGGTTTTTGTAATTTATCTCTTTTCCTCTACAACATTTAAAAAGTGTTTAAGAGAGCGCTATAGAAAAGCACCAAGTACAAAAAGATAAATGAATTAACACTAAAAATATATGAACGGATCTGAAATACTTGCAAATATCATAGAGGTTAATTTGTCTAATGGTTAAAATACAGTTAGAAATTGGAGTGTGTGTGCTGAAACAAGCATTTCATAAATCAGATATATTTGTAAAATTCAACAGTCAGTAGGTAATGAGCGATTAAAGAATTAAACACATAGAAGTATATATATCTGTTATACCGAATTAAAAAATGCCTATACCGAAACTCCAATCATAAAGGTCGAAGCTTTTAAAACTTGGGCTTATAGATTTGTGCAAATATCTTGGTACCTACGAAGCCCGAAGCACCGATTTGGTAAAGTGGGATGGAGATGACCATTTACAGAAGAGACCTGGGGTACGTAGGTATCGTAGGAGGGACAGGAAATGTAAGATTATTCAGCTGGACATTTAACGATAAACTGATGGTAGCATTTAACACGATAAGTGCAGATACATATATATATATATATATATATATATATATATATATATATATATATATATATATAAGGTTTTATAAATAGTTTTTAATAGTTTATTTTTTTATTCTCCTTACAGAGATTAAGATAAATAACACAAATAATAAACACACCTAACTCAACCCAACTTTTCTAATACTTTTTCTCGTGTAATGAAAGCCGGAAATTTATTAACATGATCTTATGAGAATAATGTTTTAATTTTATATTTAAATTTTACTAATTCATACCAATTTGGTTAGCTGTTTACTTGGGGAGCAAAATCTTAAAAACCACATGGTCTTAGACTAGACGTATTCTGTAAGTTTGTGATCATGAATGGAAAATATTTGTCCCGCAATAAATCTTATCATAGTTTCTGGATATATTCCAAAAAAAAAAAACATTTAAAGACGTTTTAATTTCGTGAAGATAATTATGTCAGAATTACTAAATACGATTTTGGCGACAAGCCAGGACAATGTGTCTTGTAAAATATAGAAGTATATGAAATATACAACAACAAAAAAGATTAAGGAAACACTAATCAATAAAAGTGTTCAGCAAATAAACAAATTTATACAATAATTAAAATCATTGACAATTTGGCAATATTACGAAAAGATAATGTGACTTCATAACAAATAGAAAGTAGAGTCGGGGTACTTGATTCTTTTCAAACATCCGCAAATAAAATCCATATTCACAATAATAGTCTGTATGATGTAGCCTGTCTTGTGTACCTTTAGGCTACCTGGGCTTGCCCAGATATGGCTTATCGTTTGGAGCCACCCGCAGCTGTTTCCTTTTTGAGCCACTTTTAGAATCCGCAATAAGTAAATTAACTTCTCACAATATTCATAATTTCCAAATTTCTGTCAAATCTTTGGAAAATACGTGAAAATATAAGACCGATACTATACACGATTTAATTTATTTAAATTTTTGATTGTTTCGCACAAACACATAGGCACCAATCCAATTATGGGAGCGGTCCACGAGACAGGTTACATCATACTGGTATAATTCTTCCACAGAAGTGAGTGATAAGGTTTGATACAAGAGATATTTGATAATATCTCTTTGAAATTCCCCCATAATCGCAATAAATAATAAAAGAGCCAGGGAAACTATGTACAGAATGCATGTTGTAAACAGAAAAAATGAATGAGTAATAACAGAAAAAATAATAAACCAAAACCAATAAAGGTTTCAAAAGTTATTAATATACAACTATTTCAAATGTAATATTTGAAACACAGCCCTTTATACTTATTCCAATATATCAGTTGCAAAACTTGCTACTTCAAATTGGAAGTAAATTTTTAATTTTGTTACTTTTGAACTTAAGAAATTAACGACTAGCTGAAGACCTAATTTCGGTAAATTTTATTAAAAAACATACTGAAATAAAACGTTGTACATAGATTGCACCAAGCGAGAAGATACGCACTTATGAAGATAGGCTATTGCGATAGGTTTGTCTCGTTGAGTTTTTCGTATAATTTACAAAATTGTCAAGTGGAGAAAACCGTTAACTCCTTGAATTCAACCGTAAAAATTCATGGGAAATAAACAATTAACGTAACTTAAGAACTTGACCGAATATGTTGGAAAAATTATTCCTCGTTGCAAGAACATTAAATGTAGACATAAAAGAAAAATTTTGAGTTAATTTACAACGAAACACCTTGGTTTTCGAATTACTTTTCAGAACCTACAAGTTAAAATTAATTAACCATTCCTTCACAATGCATTGAAACACAAGGGTTGCTTCAAAATAAGGACTCACTTGAGGGAGAAACAGAGTGGGACAGTCTATTGCTTTCAAAAGTAAAATTCTAGGTCTAATAATATTTCTAAGAATGATGAGATTAGGAAACTGAAAAAGGTTAATTTAAAGTATAAAAGCAGGTACAGTACTATTAACATATAGGCCTACGGAAAGACTTAATTTTCACTGAAGGCTGAAACGAGAATTACAAATTGCTTCAGTGACGAAGCTTTTGTACGCTTATCGTGCAATCTAACTGCAAGGAAACAATCTACGATCCCCGCTTGAGAAGGTTCTGATGATGTGTTACGACAAATGGTGAGGCGATGATGTGCGAATGGTATTGTCAAGAAAAAACTCAAGCAATAATGTGAATTTAAAAAAATTATATGTTGGCATATAATTAATAAATTTTAAATTAAAATGTTAAATCTAATGTTAAATTAGAGCAAAAGTGAAATCGATAGAGCTAAAAGTGCCACACACACGCTCGCACACACACCTTCACATACTTATAAACATACATTTATTAAAAGTTTTAATACTATTTTTTATGTATCAAAGAAATCAAAACTTACAAAATAAAACTTTCTTACAATTAGTTTAAAAAATTCAAAATAGTAATAATAAATTTTATAGAAGTGTTTGCATTGTGTTACAGTTAAAACGTATATTATTAATTAAAAGCTATACCCATTACGAACATCATAATTATTATCTGAAATATATATATATATATATCTTTACGTTTACAATCAATTGAGATATTTCATTGAAATCTTACTTATTTAATTGGCTTAGTGTATTTATTTCTACAATAACTTTAAATAGACACATAATGTCCCAAAACGAATTAAAAACTTATTTCAGTAAAGATTCTATACTAAAGTGTATCTATTTATGCTAAATAAAAAAAAAGTACGTGGTATGAATCAGTAGAATTGACCTCAACTGAGCAATTCACTCAAATAATGAAAGAATTCGGAGATCAATGAATTACATTCCGAAGATTTCCTATTTCAAAACACCTTAAATTGTTGTAAAGGCTAACAGATGTTTTGATCTTCATTAAGAGATGATTTGTATATTATGTTTGTACAATTTTCAAATGGAGTTTCTTATACAATTAGAAATATCGTATATTTGTATCTAATAACGTTGAATGTAGTGCAGCTTTTTTTTAATGTTACATTACTTTAGTATATTGTGCATTAGCAGATTTAGAAATTATTTTAAAATAATTATGGTTTTGTTACTTTATGTATTGCAGATTAGTAAATAGCTAAACCTTATGCCTAGCGAAAATTATATGATTTTTAAAAAGTTAACAGTCAATACAGTAAACAATTCAGTTTACTAATAAACTAAATTAACTATGCTTCAATTCGTAATTACGCTATATTTGATAAGTAAATTACTAATGTGGCCTATTTATTAAAATTTAAAAGTAATGTATGCTAGTAAAGTATATTAATAAAGCTGAGGTGAACATTAAAAGCAGTAATAAAACAAATAGCTAAAATAGTTGAAAAGTCAAAGTCAAGTGTATAGGAGGAAAGGGCTTGATATAGTATGGTGATATTAGATTAAATAACAACAGGCAATGATTTAGACAATCATAGAATAGAGATAGTAATCAGTAGAAAAGCAGAAAAATGGTAACAGTTGAATGAAGAAAGAGGATTAATTTTCTCTATTAATTTGAATAATTTATAATTTTTTTGATTTTATTTGTATTTGTTCGTTTATTATATTATTTTTGTGTTCATAAATTTATGGTTGTTCCCAGATTGTCATTTTTAAGCCTTTTTGTACTTTTTTTTATACAACCCTAAGACAAACTAAACACTTTTCCACAGTGCAGTGAATCCGAAAATAGAACAGTACCGGTATACCAAATGAGAAAGGATATCCCACACACCTGAAAATCTAATGGAAGCACTAAGTCTCAGTTGATGCTGGAAAATGAGGACACGTAATTAAAGTCCTCGAAAGTTAACTCGCATATATACCAAGTAGGATTCTTGTTTAAGTACATTATAGTGTAAGTGAAAACAAAAAAAAAGTGTTGCAAAGTTATATGTATATATACACACACACACACACACACACATATATATATATATATATATATATATATATATATAAATATAAATATAAATATATATATATATATATATATATATATATATATATATATATATATATATATTGTCATCCCTAGATGAAATTATTTTTTTATGTTAAATAAACACTTTATGTTGTATTTTACTTTATTTATTTCAAGGAGAAGATTTTCGCTGATGAACAGTATAATCATTTCCAAAATTTGAACACACACACACAAAAGTAAATAAATATATATGTATATGTATATATATTTTAAAACAACATAGGTTATTCAAAGACAAGAATATTTATTAATTTATATTCATATAAATATAATTTATTACAGGAAATATTTTTCTATTTGAATAACCTATGTTGTTTTAAATTATTAAACAAGAAAACGTATTATATATATATATATATATATATATATATATATATATACACACTATATGTATATATGTATACCACATGTATACCTTATATATATATATATATATATATATATATATATATATATATATATATAAGTAATAACCTAAGTTATCTAAAATATAACTTTTCCTTTAGGTTATATATTTAATTACATTAACACTCTTTTCTCTCACCTTAAGGATTCTAATTAATTAACACCAATATCAATTTTAACATCACTTGCATTTATTCTTGACACTTAATTAATACACATTATACCCATTTACCCTAATACTAATTGGTGACAAGATTAGTTCCTTAACTAATATTACAATTACTTAATATAACTTATATAATATACTTGTATGAAAATTATTTAAACATAACCTCTAAATATAATTCAAGAACAAATGAAAACATTTCTGTTAGTTAACTGTGTTAAAAATCCGAGTTTTACTATAAACAATCTTCAAGAATTTAACTGTGACACGAAACTGAATGCTATTTCTCCATTTCAAAAGTGTCAAATCGTCCTAAGAAGTTTTCGCTTTAAATGTTTTTTTTAGATTTATTTTACAAGTGTGCTTCTAAGTGTAAAAAGTTTTAATAATATATTCTGCGAAAGGCTCTTATTGCAAAAAGGAGGATGATTCGATATCTAGACACAATTTTGTCTTTTTGTAGTGAAATATAACATTGGTACAGTTAATTGCATTATTACTTATATTTACAAAGTATATTTTACTACAATTTCTCTCTGAAAGGTTTACACACAGGTATAAAATTTTACTCGATATAAATTTTTCTACAGCAAACTGTTGTTATTAGGTATGTTTATAAGGAAACATTTACGATTGGCTCTTGAATGTTGCTGCAGTGGCCAATACATAGAAGGAGAAATGGGAAGGAAATTTGATAAGTAATATAGAAAGATGTATTAGGCAGCAGGAAGTGGCTGCGGACCTTAAAGGAAAGATAACTTATTTCCGCGTTCTTTTACCAGGATACATTCAACCGTCTACTCTGCTTCAGATTACATTATGTGACGGAGCTTCTAAAGCACTTTGCTTGTACACTATCTTAAACAGTTATGTCTGGAAATATAGCCCTGTTAAGAAATTCTGCACAAGTCTATGACGCATTGTAATAATCACACCAAATAGTCGATGCGTTTTATATGGTCGGTAAAATATTACATGTATATTTATAAAAAAGTATTAAACGAAATCAGAAACGTTTTAAGGATATAATAAATATTACAGAATTTTATAAATATTATGTGCTTGGTCATTATAGTATCATTGCTTAAAGAATATGTATTTCAAGAACAATTGACTTACATATCAAATTTATTTCAAGATTTTAACCTTAAAAATTATTGATGAGAATGGAAAACAGTATGCCTAAAAATGATGTTTCGCACAGATTGTACCCATTTAACCGTTCAACATCCAATAGGTTTTTAATATATTCAGTGCTTAAACAATAGTTTAGTTTGAGTTAAATAATAGTTTTGTGACATATTTAAATAAGCTTTTCATTTTTCCTTTATGAAAAATAGTTCAATCGATAATATCTAATGTTTTTTTTCGAAGAAATTATTCTCACAGAAATAAAACCAAATAATTATCTATGAAAGAACTAAAAATACAAAAAATATGTCAGGTAAAAAAATTAGTGGAATTTTTATAAATTAAATTAAACATTAAACAGTAAACATTAAAAAAAACGAATCAATTTCACACTTGAATGTTTTCGAAAGTTTTAGTGGTTTTCTTAAAATGAAGTTCATTTATTATTAAAAAATTCTCAATTTGTGAGAGATAAGATCGGGTAAATGGACGCAAAAAGAAATTTGTTTTCAAATTGGCGTAATATGTGAAGTATTTAAGTTTTATGTTTTTTGTATTCCTATAAATATGACTTCTTTGAAAACGAAACGAATCCAAGAATGTACTAAATGAAATATTAACAAATTACATTGTAAAGAGTTATATCACATAGGTTAAATGAAAAATACCTTTTTAAATTTTATTTTAATTTCGTTAACTTTCAGTCTTCTCTAATTTATAATAATAGAAATAAAATATTAATAAATATTATTAAAAAATAATATTAAATCCTCAACAGATGTTTTGTTTTTAACAACAGTCAGTGACTTAACTTTATAGCTACAAATTCTGAACAACAACAAATACTTACAAATGAAATGTAAGCAATTTTTGTTTTTAAGTTAAAAGAAATGCACTTACAATAAGGTTCAGTGTTGAATTTAGTTAACATGTTTACTGAAATATCCCCAAGACCTTCGCAGGGTTGTACATCTTATTTCGCCCAAAAATGTTGTTCTGCCACTTAATAGGCCTGTATTCTATTCTTTAAACAAAAATTAACAAACAAATATTTCGTAATGAATTGATGTGTATAAAATAAACTGAGTAAAGTCGTAGCCTAGTAATAGCCACTAGGTTAAACGTAACGCACTAGATGGCACTAGGCTAAATGCTATTTTCTTAGCATTTTATTTCATTTACACCCTTCTTTATTTTATTGCAAGAGGGTGTAGCGAGTGTTAGACATCTCTTTATATCCCCGATAGAGAGTAGGTTTGCATCTGGTCCACTCTGTCATAAATACCTTAAGCCCTCTTCCAAAACATTCTTTAAACCCTTTTAAAATCTCTCTCGAAACCTTATATTCTTCGTTGGCGATAACAGTTATCCTGACTGAAGGCTTTGAAACTACAAAAACCTTGCGCTTGCCTATTTTGTTACTTTCATTGTACACTTATGATTGGAAACTGGAAAATACGATGGTAAACTAATTCAACTTTAATTTTTTCTGAAAAATAAACTAATGAAGTTTATTAAATACTGTCTGTACCCGCCAGCTAACTTTGCGGCTGCGTATTGGGGTTACATGGATGGGAAATGAGGTACAAAACGAAGGATACTTTTAATAGAGGTTTAATTTTGTAATGCATCAAACGCTAAGGAAGTACAGAGCTCAGGATGTGTATTTTTGACCGAACCGTTGTCAGAATCAATCTAATAAGAAATGTTTTTTCCAGTTCCTTCTTGCTTATTCAAGGAGTTCCCCTGAACTCCGTTACTTGCACTATGCGTTCATAAATGCCTTCACGTTCACGCGTTAATTTGGAAATACTTGATTGGACTTCATCTCACCAGTTTGTTCACGGCGTAATCCATATCAAATTAAGCAATCACAGTTTGGGTGGATGATGACATCTCCAAATAACCCCTACTTACGATTTGACGAACAGCGCAGCTCATTCACCACATGATCACACAAAAGCACATCAATTAAGGTCAATATTAAATTATGATAATATGAATGAGATGCAACTTAATAAAAAATGTAATTGGGATTAGGTAATGTTTCACATGTGACTGTAGTTGTTATTAGCTAGTTTGGCGAGTGATCTCACACTTGCGGCAGACGCCGTGGCTGCTGGTACACAGGTGGCCGTAATAAAAGGTTCGTAAGTTACTAACATAAAATTTAATAAACTCGATCTTTGAAGCGGGTTGTATGTAGTATCAAAATTTGAACTAAATCGTTGCAGCCAGTTTTGAGCTTTTGAAGCGTAGACAAACATACTTAACATTTTTTTATACAAAGATGAAGGATTAATTCATCCTAACTTTTCAAGTGCAACATTATCATACTACCTAAATAAGGAACATTCCTAGTTCCTCTTAAGATAATATCATTGGGATTAAAATAGTCATTGTTATTGTTTGGTTCTTAAAATAAATAACTCGTGTACATTATATTGTTATTTTAATTAAATCTAAAATAATTATGAAGCCATATTAATTATTTTATGGTAATAGCAATTAACTGTAAACATTGATGTTTGTTTCTATTATTAAATAATCCTGCATTGTTTGTTTACTCTATACTATTTTCTCACTTTTGTGTAGGATTATGTATTGAAAAATGCAACTGATTCCAACACAATTAAAAAAAAAGATTGCATTTGGATAAAATATAAAGATTATAATAAAATACTGTCTTTTAAAATTTAGAAGGTGAAATAATCAACATTTTAAAAGCCGATGTCATAACCCCCCCCATATATATATATATATATATATATGTATGTGTGTGTGTATTTGTGTTTGTGTGAGTATGTATATATTTGTTATAAACAAAAGTATGTAAAATATGTATACATACAACAATTAAATGAGTTACTTGCATTGAATGGTAGTTGAACCTATCTCTATTTTTAGTTTTCTCCCATAAGTTGAACATATTTTTAAACGCTGATTTATTTTAAAACGGTCCATTTTCCTATTTGAAATTTATAATAACTATTATTTTTTAATTATTTCTACCAAACGGTTGTGTATTGAATACTACAATACCGTTTAGATTACTTTCAGCTAGTTTCCATAACCTTCAACGAGGACATTATAAATTCGAAAAATTGGACCTTTTACAAATAATAAACAAACGGTCATACTAGTAATAAAAAAATGTACTTTTTTTAAAGAAGCAAATACCTACCGATTTATTAATATTAATTTCAGCAATATCCATAATTCATGTAATATTTACAATTATTTGATTTTTCAAAAATAAACATTTACATGTAGCTAATGAAAATAACCAGTTGTCACAAACAAAGTAGAGCTTTAGGTAATACATAGATTTATTCTCTAAGCGTAGTGTAATTTACTATGATCACAGACACACAAATGATAACGTATGTATGAACCATTAAACATCACAAACTACTTTTTTTAATTTTAAATTTATACCTATATAAGGATCTCATTGCCTTTGATAATGCTAGCAATGTAGCTGGCAACAAGATTAAGCCTTTTAAGTAAGTACATCTTTGTTTGCCACCTATTTACTACATTGTGTATATATATATCACTTCCACTATATGTACTTACACAAAAATCTTACTTGGCATTTATGCAAGTTAACTTTCAAAGATTGATAGTATCATCATTGTTGAAAATCAGTTGTTGTACAAAAATGAATAAACTATCATCTTTAAAAATGAACTCGCATAAATATCAATTAAGATTTTTGTTTAAGTACATATAGTGGAAGTGATAAGTGAAGATGAGAAACCAGTGTTGGTTAAGTTAATATATATATATATATATATATATATATATATATATATATATATATATATATATATATATATATATATGCAGTATATATATAATAGAGTATATTTATTATCTGCCTTATATAGAATACGATATAGATTGTGTTAGTAGAGTTGTCGTCTTAGTCAGGCTATTTGTAGGTTCTTAAATAGCGCAGAAAGATATAGGTGTCTTGAGTCGTCTTATTATATATAGTTAAATAATGTGTGACACAACCTTTAATCTAGAATAAATACATCACATTATTCTTTTTAACTTTGAGTTTGTATACAAATTGTATTGACGTTTTACGCATGGCGAACTTTAAGCAGCTTCAAGTAGGTTGTGTGGCATAAGATATTTATTCCCTTCATGCAGAGGCGGGATGTTATCTCTCACGTGACCGGATTTTAACCTCCCTGCGTCGTAGGAACATTTTTTAATAAAATTTTAATTTAATCCTTTGTTATTTTATGAATGATCTTTACAACATTTTGACTCAGTCGTCTTTGTAACATTTTTTATTCTTTCTTTATTTTTCGTTACATTACTTTTTTCTTGAAATTTTGTTATGGCTTACAATTGTTTACCCTGTAGTAGTAGCGACCCTGCCCACGTAACATTTAATTTATCTGCTATTCCAAGTAATATTTGGTCATTATATCTTTCTTTAGCCCTATCTGATTATACCTACTCTGCCTTATATTTTTCCTTACAAGGGTGCGCAACGGGTTTCCTCTTGTTATTATTTTAACTATAACATTGTGATTATCAGATCAATAAGTATAAAACAATAATTTCAAAAAAATCCGTATTTTTATAACAAGTTCGTTTGAGTAAACGTGGCTGTTAATGTAAGTTAAAGTAAACATTTTATTAAACTGAATTTATTTAACATTTTGCAAATCTCTTTTTTCAATTCCTTCTAATCACTCACATTCACCTGATATATATATATATCTTGTACAAATTTTCAATCGTTAATGAACTATATTTTTATTCATCCAATCAAGTTTAAAAACATTTTTTAAAACCTTTAGTAGATGAGAATTGATGTTAATATAGTTTTTTCGAATATTTATTCCTTAATTAAATTTAATAACTGTATGTCCCGGCCGAATTCGAACTGAGGAACTACGTTGGAAATCCAGCAACTTAGCACTGAGCCAACTTTGCATAGCTGGAAATTAATTACTTAAAAATCTAAATGAAATTATAAGAGAAAGGTTGATTGCAATAGTAAAGCATTGGAAGAGTTGGATAGAATGAGAGGTTATAGACCTACATCAGCTTCATAAATTAGAAAAAAGCGAATAAATAATAACAACTAATAATAATAGTACACCAAATGAAATAATGCAAAGAAATTCGCTTTCTATTTTGTCCCTTATTATTGTGATTCTGTCATATGTATAGACTAAACATATTTATATTAATTATAATTATAAAATAAAAAGTAACTAAAATAACATTTCTTTTGCTGGCCTCAGTAGGAATTGCCTTTAGAACATTTTTTTCTAGATTATTTGTTCGTTTTTGTTCCTCATTCTAATGAAAAATGATAAAGAAACGTTTTGAGGACTTCTGCAGCAACACTTTCGTACTAAATTTGGTCAGTTGCTAGAAAATTGTGAATTCCTCATTAAGTTGAGTTTCTCATCGTTTTGAAAGTAAGCCACTCGTCTATTATAAATTTATTTATTTAAATTCCTATCATTATCGATTTTCTTAAGGCATCAGTTTATTTGTGTTCTTTCAAAGTTTTTAGCCCGTTAACATGCTATAATGATCTCACTTTCTAACACCCAAATTTATATTATTTTCTGTCACATTTTTAATTTATTTCTTCATATAATCTCCTTTTATCCCTTTAATTACCTGACACCCGTATCGGGGAGAAGAAGAATTTGGTCAACAGTAACATAAAGTTACGTAGACCAAGCAGGAAACGTTGTAGTTGATCTTCGGGATAAAGTTCAAATGCTTTATAGACATTAATTAAGTGAAATTTTAAAATCTCAAGAAACTAATCCCAGAGGAGTATTAAGCCTAGAATAGATCCCAACAGCAAAATTTACGACACTTGATCTGAACGTTTAAATGATAGTTTCATCTGAGCTTTTTTCCTTATCAGAAACGAAGAAATTTTATATAGGACACCAGACGCGACCTGCTTACTGCCACGCACACCCGTACTCAATCTACGTACCATCGATGGTTCTTCATGAGCCTAATGGTGTTGATCTACAAATCTAAAATACGTCAACCTATTACGCTTAGACAATTTGTATTTGTACTTTTAGGTTCTACATATTATTCTTTGGAGGCCAAGTATAACATAACTATGTTGATATTTAATAAATATTAATTGTAATTAAATAAATATAAGGAATCTATATATAGTAACAGTTTCTATTGCTTTTAGGAGTGTCAGAGTTACACAGTTTTTATCCCATATTTTCAAGGGATAATAGACTACATAGAATAAAAAATGTCAATAGAAACTACCTAAACTGTTGAGTTTAAAATTAAATTTTATAGGCCGCTGGACAAGGTCAGCGCGCGCACGTGTGTGTGTGTGTGTGTGTGTGTGTGTGTTTGTGTGAAGATAGCTTGGTCCACTATGGCACTTCTAATTCTGTATGGTGTATTGTTTGGCCTCAATAATATAATAAACAACGGGTCGTGATTATTAAGCCCATTAGCATTACCACAAAATACTTATATTTCATTTACGTGCAATTGGAAAATCATTGTTGATAGATTTATAAGCTTGAATGTAAAAACTCTATCATAAAAAAACTAAGGCTTTTAACAACATTTTTAGAATTTTGTTGGAATTTATAATCATTGGAAAGAACACGAGGTCAGAGAGTTTCAGGCGAAGCACGGGTTGTTTCTACAGGGTTAAACCATTCACCCCAACAGTGTGCTTTCAGCCCTCGGAGATATTGGCATTTCGGCTTTAACTGAAGGAAATCTTTGCCATTGTCTCAGCTAGCGCGAGACTAATTCGCATTCAACGTTCAGGGCTTTGTTTTATCTCAAAGCACGCAGATAGTGATTAAGAGTATTTCATAAAAGTCTACTGAAAAACACCATAATTGCAAAATGAAATAAGTGGTTTAACTTTGGTTCGTTATTTATAATTTGTTTATAAAAAGAAGTAGGCCTAGTATAATAGAAACCATTTAAAGTTATTCATACTTGAGTCAACAAAGAAAAAATTAATTTCAGTTACTTTTTACTAAATAACTACAATTAGTATAAATAAAGTAACATAACCTATGCGTTAAAACAACTGTTCTACCACATAACCTATGTAACACAAAATCATTTGGCTTAAAATTATTTTAAGCCAATTAGGAACTATTTTGCATACCTTGCCTTTTTTGAAAAATGTTTCCTCCAGCGAGCACTGAAATAACTAGTGGGGACTTATATATTCTCATATCATACCGGTGAAGTTGGGCCCGCCTTTTTGATGAGGGATCTGGCCGAGAAAACAAGACTTGGTTTGAGCCTAACTTTAATTGTTGGCGCTTTTCTCCAACAGTGTTTTAAACCTGTTACCATTGTCAGAAAATAATCGAATTTGGTTTCATAGTAATATATAATACTGGGATTACGAGGGTGAAAAAAATTAATTTTGTAAAATAGTCTCTTATCTTAAAAGTACATAAAATTAAAACTTCTCTAAATAGAATTGTAGTTTGACATAAAAAAGTCAGCCTGTGTAGTTTTTTTTAAAATTTTTGTTCAGGTAAATGATGTCAGCGGGAAAGTTGGAGGTATAATTCCAAATTTTATTTCTTTAAAACAAGTTTGTTTGTGGCGTTGGTGTATTTGAGCGCAAAAATTTAGCGTTATTTTCCGAAAGTGTGACTTGCTAACGCAAACGAATAAGCATTATGTGTGCTTTTAATCATCTTAATTTATTTGTCTAGTCTATTGTATCTACATCATGTTATATTAATTCATCTTCCTTATAAAATATACGTAATGAAGAACAAATGACAAAAATACTTTCCCAGTCTTGCCCTGTCATAAAAATACGTTTACTTGTCTGACAACTACTGTTGACAAATTGACTCGTTAAATGATAATTTCAAAATTATACAAAGACACCATAAGTACACAATAATACAAAATAAGAACATTTTTAGAAATAGATTTATATTTTACAATGAATATTAAAATTTATTACCATAAAACAATAATTACCATATTGGGGGCAAAATATGACACTCAAATTGAATGTTAAGAGAAAATATCTTTCTAAACTATACTAATTGTAACAGCAACTATACTGTATAAGTTACAATCAAGTCGCCGAAATAAAATAAAATTGCTCTATACATTAACACAATTTATTCAAAATACGTTATATACATTAATGCCATAAAAGTTATTGTTTTGGAAAGATGGTGTTTTATTTTTTTAAATACAATTTTGAATTAAATCTTTACAATAATAATGTAACCTCACATTAAAAATCTTTATACAAACTGATTACAACAAATATATTTGTCTGTTGACTAAACTGTAGGGAAATCGAGGAAGGTTTTCCTCATTGTTTTACAATAACTCTACGGAATAATTCTATACATTTATAGGGCAAGAGTCTAGTAACTTAGTCATTAATATTATATTTGTATTAATGTATAAATCCTATTGTTAATAGGAATTTATAGGCAGTTACAAATATTATATACGGTGTTTAAATTAGGCTTATTATTTAGGAAAACAGTCTAGTAACTTAGTCATTAATATTATATTTGTATTAATGTATAAATCCTATTGTTAATAGGAATTTATAGGCAGTTACAAATATTATATACGGTGTTTAAATTAGGCTTATTATTTAGGAAAACAGTCTAGTAACTTAGTCATTAATATTATATTTGTATTAATGTATAAATCCTATTGTTAATAGGAATTTATAGGCAGTTACAAATATTATATACGGTGTTTAAATTAGGCTTATTATTTAGGAAAACAGTCTAGTAACTTAGTGATTATTATGTTTTTGTTATTGATGTACTGTATAAAACTTGTTAGAAATCAGAATTTGACAGTTACAATTAATATAAACGGTGTTTATATTAGGCCAACAGTCTAGTAGCTAAGTAATTAATATAGTATATTTATTTTAAGCGTATATCACATCGTCTAAAAGCAATTTGATGCCCTCCACTTGGTGACTCATCGTTTGAGGCCGCCATCTTAGTGAAGGGGAGCCACGACAGCTGGTTTCAGCCGTCTATCTACTGCTGTCCTCTCTAGTTATTTCTGTGCTCGCTATTTCCCACCCCCCATTTAAACTAAAAAGTTTCTTTTAATTTAACTAATGAATTTATATTTGAAAAAAACTGTATTAACAGAAAATGTCATCCACTACAAGTTTAAATAGATGTATTTGAGCTTGAATGGATGAATAAAAAGTATTTTTATTAAGAAATATTTTATCGTTTACTGAGGAATTGGCTTGGACATTTCGACACAAGCCTCGTCTTCAAACAAGCTAATTGTAAATGAACAATAACCATATTAACGAAACAATTAATTTTAACTTTGCAGAAGTCAGTAGTTATACTGTCTCATCAAAGACTCGAGTAGCAAGTAGACATATCTCTTTAGCAGGGTTGAGAACGAATCTACTTCAGGACGTGGAGTCCGAGGAAATCATTCTTTGTCTTTCATCATTCCAGGGTACCCTTCTTTTATTCCTACCAATATCCAGATGATATTGCAAGGATAATACCTTTTCTTACAAGATAGTAAAATGTGTAGTGGCCACTTTATAAGCCCTATATAGAATACTTTCACTTAGGTAGGTTTTTCCTGCACACGTTTTCATAATATCCTCCCCCTCGTATCCTGTACCACGAGCGGTTATATCACTACCTTAATCCCCCCCTACTCACAATAATCCCTGTCCTTCGTAGACGATAATAATCTTAATAGGTAATCCCCTTGAAATTACATAAAACCTTGCCTGTGAAATAATAATATTTTCTGACAATTTAATCACTAACCCAAAACGTAATCTCCTTTTTTGAACTCGAACCATGAGTTGAGTTTTAGCTGTAGATATCTCTCTACCGCTACCGCTAAGTAAGTGCTTAAGGTCTGCTTCAGAGATTTACCGTAGATCTACCAAACCAGTGAATTTTTTGGTTTTACTTCACTTCTATCTATATCACCAAACGATGCCATATTCAGTTACCCTAAAAAAATTGCATGTTTTTCATCATGTTTACTTAATTTTAGTTATAAGGTTTATCATACGAAAAAGATTTTATTTACTGATGTAAAACTTGTTTTGTTTTCATTGGCGTTTTCATGTATTTGATTCAAACCACATCTTCCACACAAGTTAACGCCAGATGTTTTATGACCCATCATCTCGTACTATCGTGAGATAGTTTTAAGTGATCACTGACACAGAAAAATACTCTTCACTATTTGTAAGTTGAACCCGTAGTAGTTTACAAATCTCACAAAGGTAGTAAGATTTTATAAATATTTCACAGGCATAAATGAACCAAGCGTTTTTCATACAATTGTCGCGTGTCCCGAGTGGGTATTCATTTTAAGTTCCCAATTTAACCTCTGAAAGACCATGGGACTTTTTGGAGATGGCTGTTTAAGCTAATTGGAGTATTTAAAAGTAGCCTTGTTTCTTACTCCTTAAAACATTATATGATTTTTTTACAATTATAACTTCTTTACGCGCGTTGAACAAACGGTGAGATTAGGAGATTAAATAATTGCTTTCGCGTCACGCTACTTCTGAAACGCTTACCTTCCATCAGATTAAGCTAAAAGTCACCTCAAAGTGAGTTTAATGAAACATATGATTTCATGTAACAGCTGATTTTTTGTTATAAGTTTTGTTGTGGAGCAGCCGTTTTATACGTAGATTACTATTAAATAGTTTTTATCAGTTAATTAATATATTAATTTATTTAAATTTTGATAAATTGAAATACAAATCATTCAGTAAAACTATAATAATAAATGATGTATTTTTAATACAATTTTTGAAACGAAAACAATTTTAGACCCGTCATACGTTTTACAGAACTAAATTGGATTTGTTAAAAAAAAATTGTATTCAGTAAACATCTAATACATGTTTTTGTTCCCACATTATTTTATTATTAACTACAGTAAATATTAGTCTTTATTAAACACATTTCTCAAATAAATGTGTAAAAATTGAATGCAAAATGTATAAATTTTTTTTTACGGCGATTTTCATTGACAATTTTGCGAAACGTTTAGGTCTATTTTGTTATCACTTCTGTCGTGACTCCTCCGAGTGGCAGAACCAATTTTCTTTCTTTGTCTTTGAGAATTAATACTTTGTAACTGAAATATACATAAAGTTAATACAAAACGTAGGAGGCACAGAGTAGTGCTTCCTTTTTTGGGTCTTCCGATATCGAAGAAAAGTAATACTGCCAGCACTTGTAACCACCAATTATTGCCCTAAGTTTAACAATAGGTAGGTGTATACTCATTCTCACTGGTTGATAATTTGTTTTTCATTCTCAGAAGTCGATTCGACCTGGAGCTGAAACACTACACTGAAATTCTTTAATCCTACCGGAATCAAACTCAAAATATTGTGGTCAGTAGACCTAATATACCACTTAGCCATGCGGTTTTATTTATCCTTCTTTTCTTTTTACAATAAACCAAAACAAACTTCATCATTATAAAAGATTTGATCATCGGTAATAGCATTATTAATATTTGGAACTATAAAAAGCTAGTGGGCTACCTGAAGAAAGTATAATTATAAAAAAACACGCATTTCCTCCAAATCCACGCCGAGGGTAAAAGTGTATCAATTTTACAATGTGGCGTAACTTGTATTAAATAAATAAATCCTATTAACCACAAAGTAACGTTTGATCTACTCAATCCTAATGAACACCATTGTAGGAGGTATTATTGTAAGAAATTCCTTGTAAAGGTAACTACTTTCGAAATGTACATTAGTATTTTAGAAATTAAAAAGTTAAAATTCAGAGGTTTTGTTTACTTAATAAGTATTACAAGTAATCATTATTGCAACAGGGCAATGTGATACAAAAAACATGAAATCAAGTAGAAAATGTAATTATTAGTAATAACTTATGTTGTACAATATCCAGTTTAGAAGGTTCCAAAGGAAGAATAAATCGTATATGGCTAGTGTTTTATGTATCGCACTCTGTGTACAGCTAATGTTTGAAGGGAAAAACAAAATACTAATGAGCCACTGAACACTGATGGCTGCAAATTGTACAACCGATGGATTATTAAAATCCCTAGAAATATATTAGTGTTATTGAAATGCACGATTGTTTTGGGGTTGGGTTCATTTCGCGCTGTGCTTCGGAGTAGTAAACATAATAAAAAATGAAAGAGTAAAACAGGCGACAAGTAGAAGCCTGCCTTACAGCTTGTCATGTCAGCTGACATATTATCTGAGACAATCCACGTTTTTCCTTAAATGGAATACAGTGCACAGCTGTGCGCAGATTTTATCTTTCTTGAGCAGCCATATTCGTGTAAGTATGCAAGAAGTGTTATCCTTCGAGTTTGTGATGCATAATTTACTAATAGACATTCCATTAGCTTCTACAATGTCTATGATAGCGTGCAAATAAGCTGTTATAATAAAATCAGGATTATTTCCTATGTAATAACTTTCTTTAAATTATTTGTTTAGTCAGCCTAGTTCAGAACTAACAGATATATTTACAAATATTTTAATGCTTCAACATTGTAAAGAGTACTTTTAATACACATTTAAATGTTAAAAACATAAAAAGATTTGTAACTTGATTTTCTAATCCTGGCTGATCGCATTAAAAACTAGAAACTAGGGATGGGCCGATTCCTAAAATTTTCGATTCCGATTCTAAAATTTTCCATTCGATTCTCGACTCTTTACTCGATTCTCGATTCTTTCAAGTTATATTAGCTTACATTCTAGTTCTCTAATAATTAATTTAGTTAACATCTTGGTCATATGGCAAAACCTTTTAAAAGTTCTGTTTTAATGTAATAGGCTACACCTTGATTTATCAATAGGAATTTTTATAAGCATAAAAACATATCAGATAAAAGTAATGACTTATTTTAAAGTTAACAATGTGAACTTTACTTAATTTATGATGTTTGAAAAAATACCTAAGCCTATTTACATTGTCTCTCAAAACAAAACAAAAATTAAAAATTAACAAACAACATAAAAAGTAAAAAATTAATACAAATAGGATAGTTTTTAAAATTTAAAAGTCTGGCAGGTAATGTACATTTCTGTTCAAAAACACAAGCATTTGAACACGTTGTGGGTCAAGCTAGTTTCATCGCTAGTCACATATAGCTCCTGAAGTTGAGAAAGGTTTTTCAGAAAACACTGTCGCGAGTGGACAGGCAGGTATTTTATTGCCATAGCATTTAAATGAGGGTATTTGGCACTTTGTACTGCCAAATACTTTCCAACATCACAATCTGGACTGGCTAATGGTTCCCCCAGATAATTGTTTACTTCTTCTTCTACTGTCAATTCCCCTCGGGTACCTTCTTCCTCAACATTCTGGATTAGTGGGGCATACCTTCTCCACATCTGGTGGGACCTTTTTTCTGCAGGTGTCTGGAACAAGTGCAACTGATTCAGGCCTATTTTGTATTATTCCTCAATCCCAGTTGATTTTTAACCGACTATCACTTATAGGTCCTGTGTCTGAGGATAAAGTTTCTTCAAGTATAGATCTTTTTTGTTGATAAATTTGGGCAAAATGAATGTTGTTTAATTGCTTTTTCATATTTGATATATTATGTGGTTTTCCACCGTCAGTTTCTGTTAACTGTCATCGAATTGACGCGACAGCCAGTAGCCTGAACCGAATACCGTGTATAATATAATTTATTGAGGTTAAGTTTCGGAGGAATAATACGGTGTTTCTGTTATCCGTCTATTCGCTCAACCATCATGGCCACGGTTAATCGAGTTTTTACTGTACTTTTTTTGTGTTTTGTTCTGACATCTATAAATCAGTGGCAGTAAGACACGTGGGGGAGAGAGAGAGAGAGAGTATCGAACCCGCTCTAGTGAGAGAGAGAGGACCGATGTCAAACGACCAGAAATGGTTACGATCTTGATTGCTGTTGCTTCATAAATAATAATATTTTCGTTTACTTTAATCATTTAATTCATTGATATCAACCAATACATAAATAAGATATAGTTGGTAATTAATTATTTTTCTCATAAATTACTCCACACACATATTTTAATAGTTAACAAAATAGGAATCGGAATCGACACTTTTATGATGAAGAATCGAGTATCGACGATTCCTCGATACCACCTAGAATCGACGATTCCTGGAATCGAGAATCGGAATCGGCCCATCCCTACTAGAAACACATACATTGGCTTACAAAAGCCTACATCAATATAACAGTTTAGTAAATCAAACTAAAGTAAAATATTTTATTTTGTTTTTTTTTTTTTATGAGTTACCTACAATTTTAAAGGACCGGGTGTACTGCAGAGGATACTTTAGTGTATCTCAGGTCTGTAACTTTATCTTTGTTATTTTATTATATATTCTTTCGCTTACGAAAAGTGGGAGTAGCCTATCGCGAGTTTAGGTGTACTGTTTCTTTTTAGTCGCAGAATGTTTGTAATTTTCTGATGATGCTAACTGTGTTGGTGAAATGTACATCAAGGGCGTTTAAATATTTGTAGCAAGGGTTATTGTTATTTATTTATCATATATTCTTTCGTTATACTTTATATTCGATCAGCCTTATTAATCTTAAAATTACAACTAACTAAATGCTTAAACTTGTTACTCTTGTGGTACGTTGCTTATTTCTACCTTTATTCCGCCTGTTCTTACTCATTCCCCCTTTACACTGACATACTATTCTTACAACTTCGATAAATAATTGCTGTACTTTACGAATGCTTCTATGTACGCGGGACACAAGACCCTTCAGTGTATTTCAGAACCAGGTGACTTTATGTTCCACCGTAATCCTATGTATGGAGTTATTCACACTCCCCTTCATATCACGGTTGAATCGAATCAGAGGGCGAGAGAAGTGTGCAACCCCTCAGAGATGTTTGTAGGTAAATAACTAGAAAACAATTTGGTTGTGAGACTCGAAGCAGTCCCGACAGAAGTGGTAACAAAATGGAGCAAAATCTTTAAAGAAAATAGCCGAAAATATGAACTTCTAAGTTTTTTTATTTAATTGTTTACATCTTTGTTTGAGGAATGTATTTAATAAAGATTTACTGTCGTTAATAATAAAATAATGGAGGTAACCAATAACATTTAATAAATGTTTACTGAATACAAATTTTTTAACAATTCAATTCAGTTTTGTAAAAGGTATAATTCCGGCCTGAAAATGTTTTCCTTTCAAAAATTGGATATAGCTTATTATTATCGTTATATTGAATTACTTGTATCGATCTATCAAAATTTAAAAACACTTGGGCCTTAATATATTTATTAACTGATTAAAATTATTTAATAATGATCTACGTGTGAACCGCTGTTCTACAACATAACCTATAGGCCCTAACACAAAATCAGCTGTTACATGAAATCATATGTTATCATTTAGAAAATAAATGGTGTAAACTATGCGTTTCAGAAATAGCGTAACGCGAAATCAATTACTTAATCTCATGTTTTCTTAACCGCGCAGAAATCAACCGTGAAGAAATCACTAAAAATATATGGTCAAATGTGAGATTATTTTAGGAAAGAGATGTTTATAAATTTCTTTTCGTATTTCAATTCTTGTTGAAATATTTACAACAATAAAACAACGCTCTTATTATGTGTACGAACCGAATCTTTGAGTGTTCAGGTACTTTCCTTCACTCTATTATAATTATAATAAAAACTATTCATTGCTCTTTTATTTGAAGATGATGACACTGTCATTAAGTCGTCGTTTGTGTAAATATACGAAAAATTTTTAGTCTAATTTTTTTTAGTAACTGTTAAAAGTAAAATATATTTTAAAAAACTATTTAAGAAAAAAAAATACTTTTTGAAAAATATTTTTAAAATGTTTTACAGAAATGACAATGAGTATACTGCGTTACTGAAAATCCTGGAGGAATTATTATTTTCTAAACCAAAGTAATTAGATTTAATTCGGTTGATTTGTTTGAGTGAAAACAAGGACGTTATTCTATGTTGTAAATGTTTAGTTTATCGCATTCCTGAAATAAACCTTCTCCCGCAAAGGAGTCATACACACGTGTCTATTCGTTACACCTTCTTGTAGGAAGAATGTTAAGGTTGGGTACTTGAAATGAGGAAGACGTAATGATCGTCTACTGCTCTTATAAGCGAAATTATTAACCTGCGAAGAGAGGGTGGCTTACCTGAAGTAGACATACCCCCGCTTTGGAATTATAAACACGTGTCTATTCGTTACACCTTTTTGTAGGAAGAATGTTAACGTTGGGTACATGAAATGAGGAAGACATAATGATCGTCTACTGCTCTTATAAGCGAAATTAATACACCGCGAAGAGAGGGTGGCTTACCTGAAGTAGACATACCCCCGCTTTGGAATTATAAACACGTGTCTATTCGTTACACCTTCTTGTAGGAAGAATGTTAAGGTTGGGTACATGAAATGAGGAAGACATAATGATCGTCTACTGCTCTTATAAGCGAAATTAATACACCGCGAAGAGAGGGTGGCTTACCTGAAGTAGATATACCCCCGCTTTGGAATTATAAACACGTGTCTATTCGTTACACCTTCTTGTAGGAAGAATGTTAAGGTTGGGTACATGAAATGAGGAAGACATAATGATCGTCTACTGCTCTTATAAGCGAAATTAATACACCGCGAAGAGAGGGTGGCTTACCTGAAGTAGATATACCCCCGCTTTGGAATTATAAACACGTGTCTATTCGTTACACCTTCTTGTAGGAAGAATGTTAAGGTTGGGTACATGAAATGAGGAAGACGTAATGATCGTCTACTGCTCTTATAAGCGAAATTATTAACCTGCGAAGAGAGGGTGGCTTACCTGAAGTAGACCTGGGGTGATGACTAAAATATACCCGCTATAAGTAATGGAATGTACTTATCGATTCAATGCCGTTGGTATTTACCCTACTCTGTTATGACGCGGGCTAGCAGCGTGCTTGCGTGAACTAACTCATTCTATTACGAACTATCACTAGTCTTCGTTGGTTGGACATGGTTTTTACAGAAAGAAACAATAGAAACGGGAAACCAGGTTTTTCAACAACAAGCAATTATACTTCCAGAGTTTTAAGGGTTGGAATTGAGTTACTAATGAAGAAGGATTCTTTAAAAGTGTTTCTATTTAACTGTATACAATAACTCCAAAACTTCTTTTTAGGAAATTTATTTGTAAATATTGTATCCAAATGAAATAATTGCTTCTATTGTCCTGGATTTAATTTGGTTTTTTAAAGGAACTTATTATTTTTTTAATTTTCATTTATTGCTATTAAAACAAAAAAATATTACTAAAATATTTTACCTAAATTCCAAAAAAAATTGTTATAGTATAGCTATTTGAATTTTAGCATTCGGTTTTGTGAGTCGACTCTCCACAGCTGAAGTGCTCTAACTTTCAAACAAAAAATTCATGAGATATTAACTCATAACATTAGTCAGTTTCCGTATTATGTTTTCTTACCCTCGATTCGCTCAGATTTTAGTAATGGAGATTTTTACAGTTTCTACTGTCTTTCCTTATTAGTTTTACTTTTGCACAGATAAAACCCCTCTCGTGACTTTTGTATTCTACATGCTTAAAGTATAAAAGCTTATGTAACTTTGTAAATAAAATTTAAAGATTTAAAGTTCTGAAAAAAATTATCATTAACTGAAAATTTTATACCAAAATAATTTAAAACAATTAAAAACTCGATTGGCTCTGAATATTTGCTTTACGAAATGCTTCCTACCGACTTGGTAGTAGAAATTGGAGATCGTTTTCGAATAGATGGATTTAGTAAGTCGTTTACCTACTGACAACTTGCTAGATAGCGTTTGGTTTCTGTAACGTACAGCGATGATGCTAAATAACCGGGTCCTTACTCTCCACTATAGAACACTTTTGAACAGCTTCATGTAACTGAGCATTACTACATTTTAGAAACCACACAATTTACAATTTGTGTACACATTTTTTATTTTATTTCTTTAGGTAGTTAGGTCTTATCTGCTGCACTCCGATAAATGTAATACTTCTAATTAATTTGGAACTTTAGCTTGACATTTATTAATATGTTAGCTTTAAATAAAGTTCGTTCCAGAAACTACCCTTTCCTTACAGTCCCTCTGAAACTTCGAAACGATTCATTTTGTTCCATTATTTTCGTTACCCTTTTTTAAAGCTTCCATTCAACTGTCTGTAACAACCTCCATCTTTCAATAAACTATTCAATGAAATAAAAATATTTTAAATATATATATATATAAACTGTATTTGCCTTCTGGATACATTAGTAAGAATATTTATAAAACAGTATGCTCAAAGCTTTTTATAAATGTAATATAATGATATCTTCAATAGGCTCGTACAGTATCAACAGTAAAACACTGTAGTCGGTGTTGATTTACCTGTTGGCAGTGTGCGAAGATCTTGAAGATGTCAATATATTACCTCGATGAAATGGCCTGGAACCCCGTCTGCCGAATCTGTTAGAGGTTAGAACGTAGGACTAGACTTCATTGTTATGCACATTTGACTTTATATACACAAGGGATGGGTGAAAGTATAAAAATTTGAATCCGATGTTAAAGGATATTCTATGAGCTTTGTTTAATGTAAATGAATCACGTCTTTTGTTTGATGCTAATTAAAAAGTAGAAACCGCTTTATATTTGAAGAACGTTGTAACTTTTCATTATTCTTTTCGAACAGACTTGGATGATAATGAATATGTATATATATATATATATATATATATATATATATATATATATATATATATATGAAGTTGATAAATTATTATTGTAAATACTTTTATCCACCACTAAGTGCAATAATTTTACCTTGTTGTGATGAGGCACCTTTCGAAATGGTCAAGTGACCGAAAGGAGACTCGTCACAACAAGGTAAAATTATTGCACTTAGTGGTGGATAAAAGTATTTACAATAGTAATATATCAACTTCATAAAGTCAGTGCAATGGAAAAATAATGGACAACGTAAAATATCAATATCAATAAATATATATATATATATATATATATAATTATGATGAATATTTATTATCTGGAGTACATCCATTCATTCTGCAGTGCATAAAATCGAAGTTCTGACGTTTCGCTAGAATCTCATCTAGCATTGGTGAGTTGAACCCAATAACAGTTGACTCGCTTTTCAACTGTTGTTAGGTTCACCTCGTCAATGCTAGATGAGATTCTAGCGAAACGTTGGAATTCCGATTTTATACACTACAGAATGAATGGATGTACTCCAGATAATAACTATTCATCATATTTTTTCATCCGTGAATGAATATACGTACCAGCACACACACACACACACACACACACACACACACACACACACACACACACACACACACACACACACACACACACACACACACACACACACACACACACACACAAACACACACACACACACACACACACACACACACACACACACACACACACACACACACACACACACACACACACACACACATATACACACAACACACACACACACACACACACACACACACACATATATATATACATATATATATATATATATATATATATATATATATATATATATATATATATATATATATATATATATAAGAACTTGGACATTAATTTTAATGTTTCAAATACTTATTATAATGTATTATTTGTTCGTAGTTAATATATAAGAAGATTAAATACACTTCGAACAATAGGTTAAAATTACATACAATTTGTTTGCTGCTTCAAAATGTATTAAATAAGAAAACTTATTAGCTATTTTGGTGGAATAAATTCAGCTATTTTGATTAAGAATTGTAAAAATTAAACTTTTTTATTTGTTGTTCTTATTGAGCGTATAAGAGCGTCTATCCCACGATATACCCCCTCCGAGTTTGATATCTATGCTTCTCTCGAAGTTCCTGTCGATTCTGTATGTTATAGACGTTCGTCTGGCCTTGCCTGCAGTTTCGGAAGTTAGTTGAAAGTTTCGTGGTAGATGTTGCGTTTTATACAAAACATTATTAACAGTGTTCTAATTAGGACTATATCCTAGAAAATTAAGAATGTCCAACCTGCCGGGCCCCAGCATTCATGCTATCCCTGTTTTCAGGTTATTATTCCATCCACAAACTTCCTTTGGATCAACAGATTTACCCTTACCACAAATTGCTTCAAAAATTAAGCCGTGTATTATAAATTTCTTTTTCCAACCATTTGACGCCTTCAGGCTGTTCTTTTAAAGCTGTTCTTGGATCAGAGATCCACTTATTAGTATCTTTATTTTAACCACACAGAACCAAAAAGAAGTTTGTCCACTGCATTTTAATCTGTTTTTTATAAACCTAATGTTTTTCGTGTTTTCACTTCCATTGTTCAACCATTATCATCAATCCTATCTTCACTTTTTAAAATGTCACTAATCTATATGTTTTCAATTTACTTAAACTATACTTAAATTTTCATTCTTTCTACACTCTATAACTTCAGTCTTTATTTCTATTGTAAAAGCTTATCGCTTAGTTTGTAACGTGCCATTAATTATTCACTCAGCTGATCATTTCGTTATTTGCACGTCTGGTTAAAAACAACATTTTAAATGTTTAAAATTGTATACTAGTTAAAACGTCTTTAAAATTAAACGATTTTTAGTGATAGTACAAACTGCTGTTTGTACTATTTTGTACTCTTGGTTTATATTTAACACTGGGTTGAAAATCCTTTTCTTTAACACTTAAATGGTTTTAAGTGTAATTAAGTTCGTTATCTAATATTTTAAGAGTACCTCTGTCGAGTCAAATTCTGGTAGTAGACTGTATCTCTTACGAATTTTTGCTAGCTATCCCATAGCTAAGGGATCTTTTTCAGTTAACCAATAACACCCAATTTTATTTTTCGAGGTGATTAAGGTTCTTGTTCTGGCAATTCTAATGAAATGTTTGTTGACGTTTTCCGATGAAGATTGACTTTAGTGTTCAAATAGTTAATCTTTAAAATGTACCGTTTCTAATTAATGGCTTTACTGAACCGATTGAAATGTTTGTTGACGTTTTCCGATGAAGATTGACTTTAGTGTTCAAATAGTTGAACTTTAAAATGTACCGTTTCTAATTAATAGCTTTAATGAACAGATTGACTTGTTTGTTGACGTTTTCCGATGAAGATTGACTTTAGTGTTCAAATAGTTAACCTTTAAAATGTACCGTTTCTAATTAATGGCTTTACTGAACAGATTGAAATGTTTGTTGACGTTTTCCGATGAAGATTGGTTTTAGTGTTCAAATAGTTAACCTTTAAAATGTATCGTTTCTAATTAATCGCTTTACTGAACAGATTGAAATGTTTGTTGACGTTTTCGGATGAAAATTGATTTTAGTGTTCAAATAGTTAACCTTTAAAATGTACCGTTTCTAATTAATAGCTTTAATGAACAGATTGAAATGTTTGTTGACGTTTTCCGATGAAGATTGGTTTTAGTGTTCAAATAGTTAACCTTTAAAATGTATCGTTTCTAATTAATGGCTTTACTGAACAGATTGAAATGTTTGTTGACGTTTTCCGATGAAGATTGACTTTAGTGTTCAAATAGTTAACCTTTAAAATGTACGGTTTCTAATTAATTGCTTTATTGAACAAATCGAAATGTTTGTTGACGTTTTCCGATGAAGATTGATTTTAGTGTTCAAATAGTTAACCTTTAAAATGTACCGTTTCTAATTAATAGCTTTAATGAACAGATTGAAATGTTTGTTGACGTTTTCCGATGAAGATTGGTTTTAGTGTTCAAATAGTTAACCTTTAAAATGTATCGTTTCTAATTAATGGCTTTACTGAACAGATTGAAATGTTTGTTGACGTTTTCCGATGAAGATTGACTTTAGTGTTTAAATAGTTAACCTTTAAAATGTACGGTTTTTAATTATTGGCTTTACTGAACAGATTAAAATGTTTGTTGACGTTTTCCGATGAAGATTGACTTTAGTGTTCAAATAGTTAACCTTTAAAATGTACCGTTTCTAATTAATGGCTTTACTGAACAGATTGAAATGTTTGTTGACGTTTTCCGATGAAGATTGACTTTAGTGTTAAAATAGTTGACCTTTAAAATGTACCGTTTCTAATTAATGGCTTTACTGAACCGATTGAAATGTTTGTTGACGTTTTCCGATGAAGATTGACTTTAGTGTTCAAATAGTTAACCTTTAAAATGTACCGTTTCAAATTAATGGCTTTACTGAAGAGATTGAAATGTTTGTTGACGTTTTCCGATGAAAATTGACTTTAGTGTTAAATTGTTAACCTTTAAAATGTACCGTTTCTATATAATTAATGGCTTTACTGAACAGATTGAAATGTTTGTTGACGTTTTCCGATGAAGATTGACTTTAGTGTTCAAATAGTTAACCTTTAAAATGTACCGTTTCTAATTAATGGCTTTACTGAACAGATTGAAACGTTTGTTGACGTTTTCCGATGAAGATTGACTTTAGTGTTCAAATAATTAACCTTTAAAATGTACCGTTTCTAATTATTGGCTTTACTGGACCGATTGAAATGTTTGTTGACGTTTTCCGATGAAGATTGACTTTAGTGTTCAAATAGTTAACCTTTAAAATGTACCGTTTCTAATTAATGGCTTCACTGAACAGATTGAAATGTTTGTTGACGTTTTCCGATGAAGATTGACTTTAGTGTTCAAATAGTTAACCTTTAAAATGTACCGTTTCTAGTTAATGGTTTACTGAACAGATTGAAATGTTTGTTGACGTTTCCGATGAAGATTGACTTTAGTGTTCAAATAGTTAACCTTTAAAATGTACCGTTTCTAATTAATGGCTTTACTGAACAGATTGAAATGTTTGTTGACGTTTTCCGATGAAGATTGACTTTAGTGTTCAAATAGTTAACCTTTAAAATGTACCGTTTCTAATTAATAGCTTTAATGAACAGATTGAAATGGTTGTTGACGTTTTCCGATGAAGATTGATTTTAGTGTTCAAATAGTAAACCTTTAAAATGTACGGTTTCTAATTAATGGCTTTACTGAACAAATTGAAATGTTTGTTGACGTTTTCCGATGAAGATTGACTTTAGTGTTCAAATAGTTAACCTTTAGAATATACCGTTTCTAATTAATGGCTTTACTGAACAGATTGAAATGTTTGTTGACGTTTCCGATGAAGATTGACTTTAGTGTTCAAATAATTAACGTTTAAAATGTACCGTTTCTAATTATTGGCTTTACTGAACAGATTGAAATGTTTGTTGACGTTTTCCGATGAAGATTGATTTTAGTGTTCAAATAGTTAACCTTTAAAATGTACCGTTTCTAATTAATAGCTTTAATGAACAGATTGAAATGTTTGTTGACGTTTTCCGATGAAGATTGGTTTTAGTTTTCAAATAGTTAACCTTTAAAATGTATCGTTTCTAATTAATGGCTTTACTGAACAAATCGAAATGTTTGTTGACGTTTTCCGATGAAGATTGATTTTAGTGTTCAAATAGTTAACCTTTAAAATGTACCGTTTCTAATTAATAGCTTTAATGAACAGATTGAAATGTTTGTTGACGTTTTCCGATGAAGATTGGTTTTAGTGTTCAAATAGTTAACCTTTAAAATGTACGGTTTCTAATTAATGGCATTATTGAAAAAATCGAAATGTTTGTTGACGTTTTCGGATGAAAATTGATTTTAGTGTTCAAATAGTTAACTTTTAAAATGTACAGTTTCTAATAAATGGCTTAACTGAACAAATTGAAATGTTTGTTGACGTTTTCCGATGAAGATTGACTTTAGTGTTCAAATAGTTGACCTTTAAAATGTACCGTTTCTAATTAATGGCTTTACTGAACAGATTGAAATGTTTGTTGACGTTTTCCGATGAAGATTGACTTTAGTGTTAAAATAGTTGACCTTTAAAATGTACCGTTTCAAATTAATGGCTTTACTGAACCGATTGAAATGTTTGTTGACGTTTTCCGATGAAGATTGACTTTAGTGTTCAAATAGTTAACTTTTAAAATGTACCGTTTCAAATTAATGGCTTTACTGAAGAGATTGAAATGTTTGTTGACGTTTTCCGATGAAAATTGACTTTAGTGTTCAAATAGTTAACCTTTAAAATGTACCGTTTCTATATAATTAATGGCTTTACTGAACAGATTGAAATGTTTGTTGACGTTTTCCGATGAAGATTGACTTTAGTGTTCAAATAGTTAACCTTTAAAATGTACCGTTTCTAATTATTGGCTTTACTGAACAGATTGAAATGTTTGTTGACGTTTTCCGATGAAGATTGATTTTAGTGTTCAAATAGTTAACCTTTAAAATGTACCGTTTCTAATTAATAGCTTTAATGAACAGATTGAAATGTTTGTTGACGTTTTCCGATGAAGATTGTTTTTAGTGTTCAAATAGTTAACCTTTAAAATGTATCGTTTCTAATTAATGGCTTTACTGAACAGATTGAAATGTTTGTTGACGTTTTCCGATGAAGATTGACTTTAGTGTTTAAATAGTTAACCTTTAAAATGTACGGTTTTTAATTATTGGCTTTACTGAACAGATTAAAATGTTTGTTGACGTTTTCCGATGAAGATTGACTTTAGTGTTCAAATATTTAACCTTTAAAATGTACGGTTTTTAATTCATGGCTTTACTGAACAAATTGAAATATTTGTTGACGTTTTCCTATGAAGATTGACTTTAGTGTTCAAATAGTTAACCTTTAAAATGTACGGTTTCTAATTAATGGCTTTATTGAACAAATCGAAATGTTTGTTGACGTTTTCCGATGAAGATTGATTTTAGTGTTCAAATAGTTAACCTTTAAAATGTACCGTTTCTAATTAATAGCTTTAATGAACAGATTGAAATGTTTGTTTACGTTTTCCGATGAAGATTGGTTTTAGTGTTCAAATAGGTTACCTTTAAAATCTACGGTTTTTAATTATTGGATTTACTGAACAGATTGAAATGTTTGTTGACGTTTTCCGATGAAGATTGACTTTAGTGTTCAAATACTTAACCTTTAAAATGTACCGTTTCTAATTAATAGCTTTAATGAACAGATTGAAATGTTTGTTGACGTTTTCCGATGAAGATTGATTTTAGTGTTCAAATAGTTAACCTTTAAAATGTACCGTTTCTAATTAATAGCTTTAATGAACAGATTGAAAAGTTTGTTGACGTTTTCCGATGAAGATTGGTTTTAGTGTTCAAATAGTTAACCTTTAAAATGTACGGGTTCTAATTAATGGCTTTATTGAACAAATCGAAATCTTTGTTGACGTTTTCGGATGAAAATTGATTTTAGTGTTCAAATAGTTAACTTTTAAAATGTACAGTTTCTAATAAATGGCTTAACTGAACAAATTGAAATGTTTGTTGACGTTTTTCGATGAAGATTGACTTTAGTGTTCAAATAGTTAACCTTTAAAATGTACCGTTTCTAATTAATAGCTTTAATGAACAGATTTAAATGTTTGTTGACGTTTTCCGATGAAGATTGTTTTTAGTGTTCAAATAGTTAACCTTTAAAATGTATCGTTTCTAATTAATGGCTTTACTGAACAGATTGAAATGTTTATTGACGTTTTCCGATGAAGATTGACTTTAGTGTTTAAATAGTTAACCTTTAAAATGTACGGTTTTTAATTATTGGCTTTACTGAACAGATTAAAATGTTTGTTGACGTTTTCCGATGAAGATTGACTTTAGTGTTCAAATAGTTAACCTTTAAAATGTACCGTTTCTAATTAATAGCTTTAATGAACAGATTGAAATGTTTGTTGACGTTTTCCGATGAAGATTGGTTTTAGTGTTCAAATAGTTAACCTTTAAAATGTATCGTTTCTAATTAATGGCTTTACTGAACAGATTGAAATGTTTGTTGACGTTTTCCTATGAAGATTGACTTTAGTGTTCAAATAGTTAACCTTTAAAATGTACGGTTTCTAATTAATGGCTTTATTGAACAAATCGAAATGTTTGTTGACGTTTTCCGATGAAGATTGATTTTAGTGTTCAAATAGTTAACCTTTAAAATGTACCGTTTCTAATTAATAGCTTTAATGAACAGATTGAAATGTTTGTTTACGTTTTCCGATAAAGATTGGTTTTAGTGTTCAAATAGTTAACCTTTAAAATGTATCGTTTCTAATTAATGGCTTTACTGAACAGATTGAAATGTTTGTTGACGTTTTCCGATGAAGATTGACTTAAGTGTTCAAATAGGTTACCTTTAAAATCTACGGTTTTTAATTATTGGCTTTACTGAACAGATTGAAATGTTTGTTGACGTTTTCCGATGAAGATTGACTTTAGTGTTCAAATACTTAACCTTTAAAATGTACGGTTTTTAATTAATGGCTTTACTGAACAAATTGAAATGTTTGTTGACGTTTTCCGATGAAGATTGACTTTAGTGTTCAAATAGTTAACCTTTAAAATGTACGGTTTTTAATTATTGGCTTTACTGAACGATTAAAATGTTTGTTGACGTTTTCCGATAAAGATTGACTTTAGTGTTCAAATAGTTAACCTTTAAAATGTACGGTTTTTAATTAATGGCTTTACTGAACAAATTGAAATGTTTGTTGACGTTTTCCGATGAAGATTGACTTTAGTGTTCAAATAGTTAACCTTTAAAATGTACGGTTTCTAATTAATGGCTTTATTGAACAAATCGAAATGTTTGTTGACGTTTTCCGATGAAGATTGATTTTAGTGTTCAAATAGTTAACCTTTAAAATGTACCGTTTCTAATTAATAGCTTTAATGAACAGATTGAAATGTTTGTTGACGTTTTCCGATGAAGATTGGTTTTAGTGTTCAAATAGTTAACCTTTAAAATGTATCGTTTCTAATTAATGGCTTTACTGAACAGATTGAAATGTTTGTTGACGTTTTCCGATGAAGATTGACTTTAGTGTTCAAATAGTTAACCTTTAAAATCTACGGTTTTTAATTATTGGCTTTACTGAACAGATTAAAATGTTTGTTGACGTTTTCGGATGAAGATTGACTTTAGTGTTCAAATAGTTAACCTTTAAAATGTACCGTTTCTAATTAATGGCTTTACTGAACAGATTGAAATGTTTGTTGACGTTTTCCGATGAAGATTGACTTTAGTGTTCAAATAGTTAACCTTTAAAATGTACCGTTTCTAATTAATAGCTTTAATGAACAGATTGAAATGTTTGTTGACGTTTTCCGATGAAGATTGTTTTTAGTGTTCAAATAGTTAACCTTTAAAATGTATCGTTTCTAATTAATGGCTTTACTGAACAGATTGAAATGTTTATTGACGTTTTCCGATGAAGATTGACTTTAGTGTTTAAATAGTTAACCTTTAAAATGTACGGTTTTTAATTATTGGCTTTACGGAACAGATTAAAATGTTTGTTGACGTTTTCCGATGAAGATTGGTTTTAGTGTTCAAATAGTTAACCTTTAAAATGTATCGTTTCTAATTAATGGCTTTACTGAACAGATTGAAATGTTTGTTGACGTTTTCGGATGAAAATTGATTTTAGTGTTCAAATAGTTAACTTTTAAAATGTACAGTTTCTAATAAATGGCTTAACTGAACAGATTGAAATGTTTGTTGACGTTTTCCGATGAAGATTGACTTTAGTGTTCAAATAGTTAACCTTTAAATTGTACGGTTTCTAATTAATTGCTTTATTGAACAAATCGAAATGTTTGTTGACGTTTTCCGATGAAGATTGATTTTAGTGTTCAAATAGTTAACCTTTAAAATGTACCGTTTCTAATTAATAGCTTTAATGAACAGATTGAAATGTTTGTTGACGTTTTCCGATGAAGATTGTTTTTAGTGTTCAAATAGTTAACCTTTAAAATGTATCGTTTCTAATTAATGGCTTTACTGAACAGATTGAAATGTTTGTTGACGTTTTCCGATGAAGATTGACTTTAGTGTTTAAATAGTTAACCTTTAAAATGTACGGTTTTTAATTATTGGCTTTACTGAACAGATTAAAATGTTTGTTGACGTTTTCCGATGAAGATTGACTTTAGTGTTCAAATAGTTAACCTTTAAAATGTACGGTTTTTAATTCATGGCTTTACTGAACAAATTGAAATGTTTGTTGACGTTTTCCTATGAAGATTGACTTTAGTGTTCAAATAGTTAACCTTTAAAATGTACGGTTTCTAATTAATGGCTTTATTGAACAAATCGAAATGTTTGTTGACGTTTTCCGATGAAGATTGATTTTAGTGTTCAAATAGTTAACCTTTAAAATGTACCGTTTCTAATTAATAGCTTTAATGAACAGATTGAAATGTTTGTTTACGTTTTCCGATGAAGATTGGTTTTAGTGTTCAAATAGTTAACCTTTAAAATGTATCGTTTCTAATTAATGGCTTTACTGAACAGATTGAAATGTTTGTTGACGTTTTCCGATGAAGATTGACTTTAGTGTTCAAATAGTTAACCTTTAAAATGTACGGTTTCTAATTAATGGCTTCATTGAACAAATCGAAATGTTTGTTGACGTTTTCCGATGAAGATTGATTTTAGTGTTCAAATAGTTAACCTTTAAAATGTACCGTTTCTAATTAATAGCTTTAATGAACAGATTGAAATGTTTGTTGACGTTTTCCGATGAAGATTGATTTTAGTGTTCAAATAGTTAACCTTTAAAATGTACCGTTTCTAATTAATAGCTTTAATGAACAGATTGAAAAGTTTGTTGACGTTTTCCGATGAAGATTGGTTTTAGTGTTCAAATAGTTAACCTTTAAAATGTACGGGTTCTAATTAATGGCTTTATTGAACAAATCGAAATCTTTGTTGACGTTTTCGGATGAAAATTGATTTTAGTGTTCAAATAGTTAACTTTTAAAATGTACAGTTTCTAATAAATGGCTTAACTGAACAAATTGAAATGTTTGTTGACGTTTTTCGATGAAGATTGACTTTAGTGTTCAAATAGTTAACCTTTAAAATGTACCGTTTCTAATTAATAGCTTTAATGAACAGATTGAAATGTTTGTTGACGTTTTCCGATGAAGATTGTTTTTAGTGTTCAAATAGTTAACCTTTAAAATGTATCGTTTCTAATTAATGGCTTTACTGAAGAGATTGAAATGTTTATTGACGTTTTCCGATGAAGATTGACTTTAGTGTTTAAATAGTTAACCTTTAAAATGTACGGTTTTTAATTATTGGCTTTACTGAACAGATTAAAATGTTTGTTGACGTTTTCCGATGAAGATTGACTTTAGTGTTCAAATAGGTAACCTTTAAAATGTACCGTTTCTAATTAATAGCTTTAATGAACAGATTGAAATGTTTGTTGACGTTTTCCGATGAAGATTGGTTTTAGTGTTCAAATAGTTAACCTTTAAAATGTATCGTTTCTAATTAATGGCTTTACTGAACAGATTGAAATGTTTGTTGACGTTTTCGGATGAAAATTGATTTTAGTGTTCAAATAGTTAACTTTTAAAATGTACAGTTTCTAATAAATGGCTTAACTGAACAGATTGAAATGTTTGTTGACGTTTTCCGATGAAGATTGACTTTAGTGTTCAAATAGTTAACCTTTAAATTGTACGGTTTCTAATTAATTGCTTTATTGAACAAATCGAAATGTTTGTTGACGTTTTCCGATGAAGATTGATTTTAGTGTTCAAATAGTTAACCTTTAAAATGTACCGTTTCTAATTAATAGCTTTAATGAACAGATTGAAATGTTTGTTGACGTTTTCCGATGAAGATTGTTTTTAGTGTTCAAATAGTTAACCTTTAAAATGTATCGTTTCTAATTAATGGCTTTACTGAACAGATTGAAATGTTTGTTGACGTTTTCCGATGAAGATTGACTTTAGTGTTCAAATAGTTAACCTTTAAAATGTATCGTTTCTAATTAATGGCTTTACTGAACAGATTGAAATGTTTGTTGACGTTTTCCGATGAAGATTGACTTTAGTGTTCAAATAGTTAACCTTTAAAATCTACGGTTTTTAATTATTGGCTTTACTGAACAGATTAAAATGTTTGTTGACGTTTTCCGATGAAGATTGACTTTAGTGTTCAAATAGTTAACCTTTAAAATGTACCGTTTCTAATTAATGGCTTTACTGAACAGATTGAAATGTTTGTTGACGTTTTCCGATGAAGATTGACTTTAGTGTTCAAATAGTTAACCTTTAAAATGTACCGTTTCTAATTAATAGCTTTAATGAACAGATTGAAATGTTTGTTGACGTTTTCCGATGAAGATTGTTTTTAGTGTTCAAATAGTTAACCTTTAAAATGTATCGTTTCTAATTAATGGCTTTACTGAACAGATTGAAATGTTTATTGACGTTTTCCGATGAAGATTGACTTTAGTGTTTAAATAGTTAACCTTTAAAATGTACGGTTTTTAATTATTGGCTTTACGGAACAGATTAAAATGTTTGTTGACGTTTTCCGATGAAGATTGGTTTTAGTGTTCAAATAGTTAACCTTTAAAATGTATCGTTTCTAATTAATGGCTTTACTGAACAGATTGAAATGTTTGTTGACGTTTTCGGATGAAAATTGATTTTAGTGTTCAAATAGTTAACTTTTAAAATGTACAGTTTTTAATAAATGGCTTAACTGAACAGATTGAAATGTTTGTTGACGTTTTCCGATGAAGATTGACTTTAGTGTTCAAATAGTTAACCTTTAAATTGTACGGTTTCTAATTAATTGCTTTATTGAACAAATCGAAATGTTTGTTGACGTTTTCCGATGAAGATTGATTTTAGTGTTCAAATAGTTAACCTTTAAAATGTACCGTTTCTAATTAATAGCTTTAATGAACAGATTGAAATGTTTGTTGACGTTTTCCGATGAAGATTGTTTTTAGTGTTCAAATAGTTAACCTTTAAAATGTATCGTTTCTAATTAATGGCTTTACTGAACAGATTGAAATGTTTGTTGACGTTTTCCGATGAAGATTGACTTTAGTGTTTAAATAGTTAACCTTTAAAATGTACGGTTTTTAATTATTGGCTTTACTGAACAGATTAAAATGTTTGTTGACGTTTTCCGATGAAGATTGATTTTAGTGTTCAAATAGTTAACCTTTAAAATGTACCGTTTCTAATTAATAGCTTTAATGAACAGATTGAAATGTTTGTTTACGTTTTCCGATGAAGATTGGTTTTAGTGTTCAAATAGTTAACCTTTAAAATGTATCGTTTCTAATTAATGGCTTTACTGAACAGATTGAAATGTTTGTTGACGTTTTCCGATGAAGATTGACTTTAGTGTTCAAATAGTTAACCTTTAAAATGTACGGTTTCTAATTAATGGCTTCATTGAACAAATCGAAATGTTTGTTGACGTTTTCCGATGAAGATTGATTTTAGTGTTCAAATAGTTAACCTTTAAAATGTACCGTTTCTAATTAATAGCTTTAATGAACAGATTGAAATGTTTGTTGACGTTTTCCGATGAAGATTGATTTTAGTGTTCAAATAGTTAACCTTTAAAATGTACCGTTTCTAATTAATAGCTTTAATGAACAGATTGAAAAGTTTGTTGACGTTTTCCGATGAAGATTGGTTTTAGTGTTCAAATAGTTAACCTTTAAAATGTACGGGTTCTAATTAATGGCTTTATTGAACAAATCGAAATCTTTGTTGACGTTTTCGGATGAAAATTGATTTTAGTGTTCAAATAGTTAACTTTTAAAATGTACAGTTTCTAATAAATGGCTTAACTGAACAAATTGAAATGTTTGTTGACGTTTTTCGATGAAGATTGACTTTAGTCTTCAAATAGTTAACCTTTAAAATGTACCGTTTCTAATTAATAGCTTTAATGAACAGATTGAAATGTTTGTTGACGTTTTCCGATGAAGATTGTTTTTAGTGTTCAAATAGTTAACCTTTAAAATGTATCGTTTCTAATTAATGGCTTTACTGAACAGATTGAAATGTTTATTGACGTTTTCCGATGAAGATTGACTTTAGTGTTTAAATAGTTAACCTTTAAAATGTACGGTTTTTAATTATTGGCTTTACTGAACAGATTAAAATGTTTGTTGACGTTTTCCGATGAAGATTGACTTTAGTGTTCAAATAGGTAACCTTTAAAATGTACCGTTTCTAATTAATAGCTTTAATGAACAGATTGAAATGTTTGTTGACGTTTTCCGATGAAGATTGGTTTTAGTGTTCAAATAGTTAACCTTTAAAATGTATCGTTTCTAATTAATGGCTTTACGGAACAGATTGAAATGTTTGTTGACGTTTTCGGATGAAAATTGATTTTAGTGTTCAAATAGTTAACTTTTAAAATGTACAGTTTCTAATAAATGGCTTAACTGAACAGATTGAAATGTTTGTTGACGTTTTCCGATGAAGATTGACTTTAGTGTTCAAATAGTTAACCTTTAAATTGTACGGTTTCTAATTAATTGCTTTATTGAACAAATCGAAATGTTTGTTGACGTTTTCCGATGAAGATTGATTTTAGTGTTCAAATAGTTAACCTTTAAAATGTACCGTTTCTAATTAATAGCTTTAATGAACAGATTGAAATGTTTGTTGACGTTTTCCGATGAAGATTGTTTTTAGTGTTCAAATAGTTAACCTTTAAAATGTATCGTTTCTAATTAATGGCTTTACTGAACAGATTGAAATGTTTGTTGACGTTTTCCGATGAAGATTGACTTTAGTGTTCAAATAGTTAACCTTTAAAATGTATCGTTTCTAATTAATGGCTTTACTGAACAGATTGAAATGTTTGTTGACGTTTTCCGATGAAGATTGACTTTAGTGTTCAAATAGTTAACCTTTAAAATCTACGGTTTTTAATTATTGGCTTTACTGAACAGATTAAAATGTTTGTTGACGTTTTCCGATGAAGATTGACTTTAGTGTTCAAATAGTTAACCTTTAAAATGTACCGTTTCTAATTAATGGCTTTACTGAACAGATTGAAATGTTTGTTGACGTTTTCCGATGAAGATTGACTTTAGTGTTCAAATAGTTAACCTTTAAAATGTACCGTTTCTAATTAATAGCTTTAATGAACAGATTGAAATGTTTGTTGACGTTTTCCGATGAAGATTGTTTTTAGTGTTCAAATAGTTAACCTTTAAAATGTATCGTTTCTAATTAATGGCTTTACTGAACAGATTGAAATGTTTATTGACGTTTTCCGATGAAGATTGACTTTAGTGTTTAAATAGTTAACCTTTAAAATGTACGGTTTTTAATTATTGGCTTTACGGAACAGATTAAAATGTTTGTTGACGTTTTCCGATGAAGATTGGTTTTAGTGTTCAAATAGTTAACCTTTAAAATGTATCGTTTCTAATTAATGGCTTTACTGAACAGATTGAAATGTTTGTTGACGTTTTCGGATGAAAATTGATTTTAGTGTTCAAATAGTTAACTTTTAAAATGTACAGTTTTTAATAAATGGCTTAACTGAACAGATTGAAATGTTTGTTGACGTTTTCCGATGAAGATTGACTTTAGTGTTCAAATAGTTAACCTTTAAATTGTACGGTTTCTAATTAATTGCTTTATTGAACAAATCGAAATGTTTGTTGACGTTTTCCGATGAAGATTGATTTTAGTGTTCAAATAGTTAACCTTTAAAATGTACCGTTTCTAATTAATAGCTTTAATGAACAGATTGAAATGTTTGTTGACGTTTTCCGATGAAGATTGTTTTTAGTGTTCAAATAGTTAACCTTTAAAATGTATCGTTTCTAATTAATGGCTTTACTGAACAGATTGAAATGTTTGTTGACGTTTTCCGATGAAGATTGACTTTAGTGTTTAAATAGTTAACCTTTAAAATGTACGGTTTTTAATTATTGGCTTTACTGAACAGATTAAAATGTTTGTTGACGTTTTCCGATGAAGATTGACTTTAGTGTTCAAATAGTTAACCTTTAAAATGTACGGTTTTTAAAACATGGCTTTACTGAACAAATTGAAATGTTTGTTGACGTTTTCCTATGAAGATTGACTTTAGTGTTCAAATAGTTAACCTTTAAAATGTACGGTTTCTAATTAATGGCTTTATTGAACAAATCGAAATGTTTGTTGACGTTTTCCGATGAAGATTGATTTTAGTGTTCAAATAGTTAACCTTTAAAATGTACCGTTTCTAATTAATAGCTTTAATGAACAGATTGAAATGTTTGTTTACGTTTTCCGATGAAGATTGGTTTTAGTGTTCAAATAGTTAACCTTTAAAATGTATCGTTTCTAATTAATGGCTTTACTGAACAGATTGAAATGTTTGTTGACGTTTTCCGATGAAGATTGACTTTAGTGTTCAAATAGTTAACCTTTAAAATGTACGGTTTCTAATTAATGGCTTCATTGAACAAATCGAAATGTTTGTTGACGTTTTCCGATGAAGATTGATTTTAGTGTTCAAATAGTTAACCTTTAAAATGTACCGTTTCTAATTAATAGCTTTAATGAACAGATTGAAATGTTTGTTGACGTTTTCCGATGAAGATTGATTTTAGTGTTCAAATAGTTAACCTTTAAAATGTACCGTTTCTAATTAATAGCTTTAATGAACAGATTGAAAAGTTTGTTGACGTTTTCCGATGAAGATTGGTTTTAGTGTTCAAATAGTTAACCTTTAAAATGTACGGGTTCTAATTAATGGCTTTATTGAACAAATCGAAATCTTTGTTGACGTTTTCGGATGAAAATTGATTTTAGTGTTCAAATAGTTAACTTTTAAAATGTACAGTTTCTAATAAATGGCTTAACTGAACAAATTGAAATGTTTGTTGACGTTTTTCGATGAAGATTGACTTTAGTGTTCAAATAGTTAACCTTTAAAATGTACCGTTTCTAATTAATAGCTTTAATGAACAGATTGAAATGTTTGTTGACGTTTTCCGATGAAGATTGTTTTTAGTGTTCAAATAGTTAACCTTTAAAATGTATCGTTTCTAATTAATGGCTTTACTGAACAGATTGAAATGTTTATTGACGTTTTCCGATGAAGATTGACTTTAGTGTTTAAATAGTTAACCTTTAAAATGTACGGTTTTTAATTATTGGCTTTACTGAACAGATTAAAATGTTTGTTGACGTTTTCCGATGAAGATTGACTTTAGTGTTCAAATAGTTAACCTTTAAAATGTACCGTTTCTAATTAATAGCTTTAATGAACAAATTGAAATGTTTGTTGACGTTTTCCGATGAAGATTGGTTTTAGTGTTCAAATAGTTAACCTTTAAAATGTATCGTTTCTAATTAATGGCTTTACTGAACAGATTGAAATGTTTGTTGACGTTTTCGGATGAAAATTGATTTTAGTGTTCAAATAGTTAACTTTTAAAATGTACAGTTTCTAATAAATGGCTTAACTGAACAGATTGAAATGTTTGTTGACGTTTTCCGATGAAGATTGACTTTAGTGTTCAAATAGTTAACCTTTAAATTGTACGGTTTCTAATTAATTGCTTTATTGAACAAATCGAAATGTTTGTTGACGTTTTCCGATGAAGATTGATTTTAGTGTTCAAATAGTTAACCTTTAAAATGTACCGTTTCTAATTAATAGCTTTAATGAACAGATTGAAATGTTTGTTGACGTTTTCCGATGAAGATTGTTTTTAGTGTTCAAATAGTTAACCTTTAAAATGTATCGTTTCTAATTAATGGCTTTACTGAACAGATTGAAATGTTTGTTGACGTTTTCCGATGAAGATTGACTTTAGTGTTTAAATAGTTAACCTTTAAAATGTACGGTTTTTAATTATTGGCTTTACTGAACAGATTAAAATGTTTGTTGACGTTTTCCGATGAAGATTGACTTTAGTGTTCAAATAGTTAACCTTTAAAATGTACGGTTTTTAATTCATGGCTTTACTGAACAAATTGAAATGTTTGTTGACGTTTTCCTATGAAGATTGACTTTAGTGTTCAAATAGTTAACCTTTAAAATGTACGGTTTCTAATTAATGGCTTTATTGAACAAATCGAAATGTTTGTTGACGTTTTCCGATGAAGATTGATTTTAGTGTTCAAATAGTTAACCTTTAAAATGTACCGTTTCTAATTAATAGCTTTAATGAACAGATTGAAATGTTTGTTTACGTTTTCCGATGAAGATTGGTTTTAGTGTTCAAATAGTTAACCTTTAAAATGTATCGTTTCTAATTAATGGCTTTACTGAACAGATTGAAATGTTTGTTGACGTTTTCCGATGAAGATTGACTTTAGTGTTCAAATAGGTTACCTTTAAAATCTACGGTTTTTAATTATTGGCTTTACTGAACAGATTGAAATGTTTGTTGACGTTTTCCGATGAAGATTGACTTTAGTGTTCAAATACTTAACCTTTAAAATGTACGGTTTTTAATTAATGGCTTTACTGAACAAATTGAAATGTTTGTTGACGTTTTTTCCGATGAAGATTGACTTTAGTGTTCAAATAGTTAACCTTTAAAATGTACGGTTTCTAATTAATGGCTTTACTGAACAGATTGAAATGTTTGTTGACGTTTTCCGATGAAGATTGACTTTAGTGTTTAAATAGTTAACCTTTAAAATGTACGGTTTTTAATTATTGGCTTTACTGAACAGATTAAAATGTTTGTTGACGTTTTCCGATAAAGATTGACTTTAGTGTTCAAATAGTTAACCTTTAAAATGTACGGTTTTTAATTAATGGCTTTACTGAACAAATTGAAATGTTTGTTGACGTTTTCCGATGAAGATTGACTTTAGTGTTCAAATAGTTAACCTTTAAAATGTACGGTTTCTAATTAATGGCTTTATTGAACAAATCGAAATGTTTGTTGACGTTTTCCGATGAAGATTGATTTTAGTGTTCAAATAGTTAACCTTTAAAATGTACCGTTTCTAATTAATAGCTTTACTGAACAGATTGAAATGTTTGTTGACGTTTTCCGATGAAGATTGACTTTAGTGTTCAAATAGTTAACCTTTAAAATGTATCGTTTCTAATTAATGGCTTTACTGAACAGATTGAAATGTTTGTTGACGTTTTCCGATGAAGATTGACTTTAGTGTTCAAATAGGTTACCTTTAAAATCTACGGTTTTTAATTATTGGCTTTACTGAACAGATTGAAATGTTTGTTGACGTTTTCCGATGAAGATTGACTTTAGTGTTCAAATACTTAACCTTTAAAATGTACGGTTTTTAATTAATGGCTTTACTGAACAAATTGAAATGTTTGTTGACGTTTTTTCCGATGAAGATTGACTTTAGTGTTCAAATAGTTAACCTTTAAAATGTACGGTTTCTAATTAATGGCTTTACTGAACAGATTGAAATGTTTGTTGACGTTTTCCGATGAAGATTGACTTTAGTGTTTAAATAGTTAACCTTTAAAATGTACGGTTTTTAATTATTGGCTTTACTGAACAGATTAAAATGTTTGTTGACGTTTTCCGATAAAGATTGACTTTAGTGTTCAAATAGTTAACCTTTAAAATGTACGGTTTTTAATTAATGGCTTTACTGAACAAATTGAAATGTTTGTTGACGTTTTCCGATGAAGATTGACTTTAGTGTTCAAATAGTTAACCTTTAAAATGTACGGTTTCTAATTAATGGCTTTATTGAACAAATCGAAATGTTTGTTGACGTTTTCCGATGAAGATTGATTTTAGTGTTCAAATAGTTAACCTTTAAAATGTACCGTTTCTAATTAATAGCTTTACTGAACAGATTGAAATGTTTGTTGACGTTTTCCGATGAAGATTGACTTTAGTGTTCAAATAGTTAACCTTTAAAATCTACGGTTTTTAATAATTGGCTTTACTGAACAGATTAAAATGTTTGTTGACGTTTTCCGATGAAGATTGACTTTAGTGTTCAAATAGTTAACCTTTAAAATGTACCGTTTCTAATTAATGGCTTTACTGAACAGATTGAAATGTTTGTTGACGTTTTCCGATGAAGATTGACTTTAGTGTTCAAATAGTTAACTTTTAAAATGTACCGTTTCTAATTAATGGCTTTACTGAACAGATTAAAATGTTTGTTGACGTTTTCCGATGAAGATTGACTTTAGTGTTCAAATAGTTAACTTTTAAAATGTACTGTTTCTAATTAATGGCTTTACTAAACAGATTGAAATGTTTGTTGACGTTTCCGATGAAGATTGACTTTAGTGTTCAAATAATAATCCTTTAAAATTTACCGTTTCTAATTAATGGCTTTACTGAACAGATTGAAATGTTCTAAATATTATTGTTTAGCCTATTGTTCGTCTTCGCTGTTAAGATTGTAACATTTATTTTTATTTATTATTTACGTCTTGGGACGATTTTTGATACTAAGTATTTGTGAATAAGTTGTTATTTGTACACATGGTTTCTTAGTTAATTATTAATACCAATAATTTTTACATCGAGGTATTTCCTTCAATTTATTTTGGTATCTAGTTACCCCACTCTTTAAGATTAGCTCCCTCATGCAGCTAGTTTCGACATCTTCGCACGAGAAAGAATTGAACCCCCCCCCCCCATTTTGGATTTGTGTACATACGAGTTTTTCCATCCCTCTACCTGCGCAATATTGAAAGTAATTCCTCGGGCGTAAATGAATTTCTGCACATGTTTTATGTGGCTAGTATTGTATATGCTACTTTGGACTAAAATCCAGATGTAATATTTCAGTCGTTAATATTTATATCTAAATATTAGATCACGATCCACATAGTGAATAAGAATTATCTGATCATTTATTTTGCTCTAAAATTTTCAATATGTAAAAAGCACAAAACGTTAAGCTTTATAAGCATATTGCACACGTCAAGTGGCTTTTACAGCTATTATAATATCACTATTTCTTACAAGAAGTTAAGTTAGAAGCATAAAAAGCAATAAGTTTTTTTGTTGTTGAAAATAGGTTCTAAGATGCTATGTTTTTCACAAAGAATAGAGTGTTAATATACACAAATATGTTTTCCTAATTTGCAAACATTGTATACCATGCTCATACCCGCACGTGCTTGTGTGAAAAAAAGGACTTTGTTTGTCTTATAAAGTTATACGTATACTTCATAATTTTATCACTCTACCCCTACCAGGAATCTTTAATAAGGTCCAAGTATGGCATTACCTAAAAAGCAACTATAATTCTCTGGTTTCTTTGCTTAACAGTATGGAAGGTGGTTTCAAATAGCCTAGGTTCTTGGTGATGAGGTCTTTTCAAAGTGTTGAATTCTGTTTTGAATAGAACTATTCTCAGCACGGCAGCTTTTTGAAAAGCGTCCAAAATATTCTTTCTGGCATCCAAGGTACGTCTGCGCGTTTGTGTGTGCTTTGTACGTGCGAGTGCGCGTGTGTTTAGATGTAGTAAAAACGTTTATAATAGTATGGTCTATTCCAGCTGATGAGATTATGCTACTAACAACTCTTTATAAATTGAATTCGTATTATAGAATTCGATGAAGAAATGGTTTGTTACAAACTGACGTCGAGGGCAAGTGTGTGCATAATCTCGCAAGCGTCTTACCATTCATCGCGGGAAATCAATCATCGAGGAGTTCCCCAGGGTTCAATATTTGGTCCTTTGCAGTTTCTCATTTATAAACAGCCTGCCTTAAAATATTTCCAAGGCAAGAACGGTTCTTTTCACCTAAGGATACTCTTTACAATGCCTACACTTGTAAAAAAAATATCTAGAACCTACTTGAAACATATTTAACATTTAATTTTTAACTTTTTTGTTGTAACGAACCTACTTGTTTTTATTTATAAATTAACCTTGTAAAAACTTTGTAATGTAAAAACCTAAATATACATTGTCCTTACTTTCTTTGGGTTTTAAATTTTCAGAAAATACTCTCTCACTTATTAGTTAAACGTTACATTAATATACATTTGAGCATATCCTTCGGCCTTCCTAACATCAAAATATTCTTTCGTTGACGCTTTTCGGAAAAACTCTATTCTCAAAACTTTAAATTGTACTATTTACCCAAACCTTGAGCTCATCTTTATAGACTGTTATTAATATTATTGTATACATTTCAACGGATATTTACTTCCTGGATTTTCTGTACTGTTTAATGAAATTGTTTCAGCAACTGAAGCTATTTTTCATTTCATAGTTCCGTTATTATTGGAATCCACTGTTTACCCCTACCATGCACACTGGTGTATAGATGTCTATCTTTACCCTGGTTGGCACAATGGCTACTTATGCTAACGACGCTGACCAAGTGATGCTAATTCAAAGAGGTTACTATGTCATCCTTACCTAATGCCATTTGGTTCAAAAAAATTCTGACCACTATCCTGATCAAAAACATATGTCTTTATGATCCCTAATCCCCATAAATTAGTAAGTGTATTTCATGACAGCGACCCTTTACACGTAGGGAAATACGTTCCCTCATATCCTCTACCTCTTGGTTTAATGTCCCGTACGTAATAACTATTTATTTGCACAATTATTTTATATTCTTCGTCGGTAAAGATAGTGAGTGATCAAAAAGAATAAAAAAATGTTTTTTCTTTATATTTATTACTTTTGTGTGAATGAGCGAGAATAGCGAATAAGCTCGTCAGAAAGAAAAGAAACTTTCATTAAGCAATGATTTATTACCAAGTATTTAGGGTTTTTATAGTCACAAACATCAAATCATTTAGTAAAATCGATAGACTTAACATTATAAATTAAACCAACGAATTTTTCCATGTACAAGACCATTTATTGGAAGAACATTAGTAAAATGAAATTAGTTTTTGACTTTACTTTACGTGACGTTTTAATTGAGATGTAAGGTTATGGAATTTGTTAAATTAATTATGCCATTGTTGTTATTTTAAAGTAGGTTTGTGTAAACTAATTGTGTAATATAACAATTAAAAAATTTTAAATGGTTTGTCATATTTTTATTTCTAATCGTTTTAACAGGGTCTTACATTTTTAACTTTTGTAACTTGCAATGCCAAAGTAATTAGATTTAGTTTAGTAAGAAAACAGATCATTTAATATTGTTCGAAACCTTATAAATTAAACCAACAAATTGTTCCATGTGTAAAACTATTTTTTGCAAGAACTTTAGTAACATGAAATTCATTTTTGACGTTACTTTACTTGACGTCTTAATTAAGATATAAGCCTATGGATTTAATTTCCTTATTTATGTAATTGTTGTTATTTTAAAGTAACTAATTGTGTAATATAACCATTAAAATAATTAATAATAAAATGGTTTGTCATATTTTGATTTTTAATCATTTTAACATGATCTTTACATTTTTAATGTTTGTAACTTGCAATAACAAGGTAATTAGATTTTGTTTAGTAAGAAAACACAACATATAATAATGTACGAAATTTAATTGAATTGAGAATTAAGAAAAATGTTCAAATCTGGTGTTTTAATGATAACGTAACCAAATCGTTCATATTCTAAACTAATTCACATGAGATTATTGTACGGTTCCATTGGCATTCGCCCTAAAAGTTGCTAATGAAGATTGTATAACCACTTAGCATTTATGAGTTTTTTTACAATTAACCATATTTTTAAAATACTTTTTTATAACTTTCTTCTTTAAATATATTTTATGCATCTAAAGCTATATATTGGATATAGTTACTTCTAAAATTCATATAGTCATATTACTGGACAAACGTCTAAATTTCTTGTCAAGTTTAATGATAAGTGAGATAATGGCTTAATTAAAATTTTACTTAAATAATATAGTGTATTAGGGAATGTAACTACGAAACAAGCATATTCAGTGGAGATAGATTTATAATCTAAATATCGCTTCCAGAAAAAGCAGTATGAACAGTGATTAGTAGTTATCCTCAAATATCTTTTTTTGTAGTTTGAAAATGAATAGCCACCGTGACTATTGTCGCATACGAAAGATAATAAAGGATTATGAATATACGTATTGAGATAATACCTTCTTATACAGGGTGCACTTGCAACATATGTATGCAGATTCACGTACCTAAAGCAAATCTACTCTCTATTGAAGTCATAAAGAGGTGTCTAGCCCCCTTGTAAGGACTATGATAAGAAAAGGTAGATGAATAAGTAAGGAATATTATGATCTTGATGGATACTGAAAATAAGCAATGTTTATGAAATCGCGAGGGTGGGTTTCCTCCCTTCAACCCTTCTCTCAACCGAATTGAAGAAATATCCATCCGAAACCCAGCAGCGCTCTGCTAATGGTATATTTCTATGTGAGAGCCAACATCACGAAAATTACAGTTCCATAGGGAACTGACTGCTCCAGACCATTGTCTCAGGGACCGAATTGCTTACAGCACATAATAAGGTTTGGAGAAGACCATTTCAAAATCCAAAACAAACAAAAAACCTTCAATTGGTGTCACGAAGATTATCGGAGACGATTCACGTTAACACCTGACAAACTAGAATTTACTTAGCGGGTTAAATGGACTTGAAGTAAAATGATATCAAGCTTCATATCCCCCACCCCAGAATATAAGCTTCATTCCTTTTGACCATGGTAATGTTTTGCTAATCTTATCTATATTTCAACTATCCTTGACATAACTGTATAAAACAACTGAGGCGTAATGTTTAATTTAAATAAATGAAACCTCTATACCACAAATTTCTTTTTCTTTTATTTAAAACCTTATGTACATTTCAATTGCATAGCAATCATCCTTAGAGGTAATTTATTATAAAAATACATAAATGTATTTTATTGTAAATAAAAATAGATGTAGTTGTATTTTTATTGTTAATTACCTCTCAGGATGATTGCTATGCAATTGAAATGTACATAAGGTTTTAAATAAAAGAAAAAGTGATTTGTGGTATAGATGATTCATTTATTTAAATTATCATTGACATAGTAACTATTAATAACATTAATATCCAACTTACATCCCCCTTCCGAACAACTCCCCTCAAGATACGGGTCTCAGTTTATATTTCAAAGAATGTCGCCCTTGATATTAAAAAATAAAACTAGAACTTAGTTTATTATTATTTATTTATAAAAAGCAACTAAACAAACTACTGCATAGATCACCATTTATGACGGTTGCAGAATTTGGGCAGAGTCTATGGATTATACAATATTGTGGTAGTCAATATAAGCTTCAGCAGTGATAACTTCTTTGCAGGCGGTGAACCAATCTTAAGATTAAATAATTGCTTCCGCGTCACGCTATTTCTGAAACGCATACCTCACAGCATATATTTCTGTCAAGTTACACTATGAGTCATCTCAAAGTGAATTAAATAATAACATATGATTTCATGTAACAGCTAATTTTGTGTTGTATGTTATGTTGTAGAACAGCCGTTTTACTCGTAGATTATTACTAAATAGTTTTGATCAGTTAATAAATAAATTTATATATTTAATCTTTGATAAATTTCAATACAAATAATTCAATGTAACGATAATAATAAGCTATGTATTTTTAATCCTATTTTTGAAAGGAAAACATTTCCTGTTTTATTATTTTTAAAAAACTGATTTGAATTGAATTTGGTAAAAACATTTGTATTCAGTAAATATCTAATATATGTTTTTTTGTTCCCACATTATTTTATTATTATCTACAGTAAATATTAGTCTTTATTAAATACATTCCTCAAATAAAGTTGCAAAAATTGAATGAAAAATGTATACATTCATATTTTCGGGCAATTTATGTTGAACATTTTGTGAAACTATTAGGTCTTTCTTGTTATCACTTCTGTCGAAACTTCCCTGAGTGCTAGAACCAACTTTTTCTTTGTCTCTGAGGATTATAACTTTGTAACTGAAACATACATAAGATTATTACAAAATTATTGGGGTCTGAAGGTTGAATATTATAAACTCATCACTGTTTGTTCGAAAATAGTGATGAGCTAAATATTTTTGTTTCTAGCTTGTCTAAATGAAGCTTAATTTTCAGGGCGTTAGTAGAAGTGTCAACCATTTACTTATCCATACAATGCTTTTAGAAAGTTCTGGGATACTTTATGACGAATACGTAAGTTGGTAACATTTTTCTCTAACAGGCGACTTAACGAAGGTTTGTGTAATGGCATTAAGAAACAAAATTGTTCAAGTGACCACAAGTAGAGGACTATTGGCTATATTTTAGTCACTATCTAAAACAATATATCTGAATTAATTCTCAATCTATTCAACATTAATTAAAACTATAACAAGACTGCGTTTTTGTTATTTTTGGGAGTCTTTGTTGCTTTGTTGATACTTAGTAAATTGTTGGTTGTGTTAAGATATGAGTTATAATATGAACTGTGTTTTTACGCTTTTTAAAAAATGGTATTTTCTTATCAGTTTTCAGCTTGAATAAGAATTGCGGATGGAGGAAAGATACTTCCTTAAAACGGAATTCAGTAGGCTTATCGTTAGAATAGAGGTAATCGGAGTCCAAATGGGCTCACCTCCCACGGGGTTTTACTGCTCCAAAGTGAGAGCGCGAGGGATTTAACGGCTCTCACGTCCATCGCTCGCTTGTTATTCATCTTAGAAAAGTGTAGCTGACGAAAGTTTACAGTCCGATGCAAACCTAGGTTCGAGTTATAGCCAAAGCCTTATAAAGTAAACTGTCTTATGCAGTGCAAACAAATCCTTTGCGCAAGACAGTCTATTATACGGAATATAAAAATATCATATTTATTACTCAAATAAGTAGACAAAAAAAAAAAAAAAAAAAAAAAAAAATGGAAGGGCAATTTCTGTTTTATGAGGAAACACGATCGTTAATCTTGAGTGAGTTTTATCTTGTATATTTCCCCATTGGATATATCGATATTCGACTATCCAAAATTTATCAATATTATAAAAATAATTCACTTTCTGGTTGCAAAAAGTCCTCAATGACACAGAAAAAATAATAAGACCTGGTACTGGCGCATTAAAAACAAAACATTAAAAAAAATTTCACCTTATACAAAGAAAATTGTAGTAACTCAATGTTTCTTTATTAAACCGTGAAACGTGTATTATGTTATACTACATTGCAATATAGCGACAAGAACCCAGTTAGGACAGATTTGGTTATAAATTATGAAGATACAAGCTAACTTGTTGACAAGTGAAGGAGTCTCCCGTTTGGAACATGGAGGCTGTATTTCTCTTCAAGCTTGAACTGTTTACACTATACAATAGTAAAATTTATTATTTTCTTGAAAATAAATCTATTCTTACTGTATACGTTGTAGCTATATTGTATTACAGCTATATTGTAACATAGCTATTTTGTAACATAGATTTAGAAACATATAATAGCTTTAGAGAATGATAAGTGTAAAAACTAATTTTTAAAGTGTGGGAAATTTAAATAAAAAGTCATAAATACTGTGATACATTCTTCATTAAAAACTTTTAAGACGAATGTCGATGGAGCTGTATAATACTCTTACATGAACTAGTTTAGAATGTCAACAAATTGGTTACCTCATGATTAACACATATTGTTTGATAATTTTTTATATTATAAATTCAATTACATTTTGTACAACATTAAATGTTGTGTTTTCTTACTAAACAAAATATAATTACTTTGTCTTTGCAAGTTACAAAATTTCAAAATGTGAAGTCCATGTTAACACGATTAGCAATAAAAATATGACAAAGAATTTATCTATTTAATATTTTAATTGTTATATCACACAAAATAATTAAAAACGTAGGTAAAGAAAAAACGTCAATACATAAATACTATGTTAAAAACATTTTCATTAAAAATATTACTGAGCAAAACCATTAACATGTAAACATAAATAATAAAGATATATGTATAACTTTGAAACACTGTTTTCTTGTATTCACTTATCACACTTAAATGTAGTCTACTTAAACAAGAATCTCACATAGTATATTTAAAGCTAAGTTGAAAACAAGTCATATAAAAAAAAAAATTATTTTGAAAAACATATATAATCATTCAGTTCAAATCCGACCGAGGCATAAGCTTTTTTAAATTTATTTAATCGGTAAATATTTGAAAAAACTATAATAACACCAATTGTCATCAAGTACAGGTTAAAATAGCTGTATTTGAACTTTGGATGAGGGAATAAAAAGATTTTACGGGCAAAAATTGTTTAAGAAAAACATTGCTGTCACAGATATACTGAGTAACTTGGATTAAAAAAAAAATCAATCAATAATTCTAACATTTGAGACTTATATTGAATTTTGGTCGTCTTTTATGTACCTTATATAATTTATGTATGTTAATTTTGCTTTTCCGACCTTTAACTTTTCTAATAAAATTATTAAATTTAATTAAGTACAATATTATATTTTTCATTTCCGTATATTTATTATTTTAACATAATACTTATTCAAGGAAAATTTCCAGTCATAAGGTTGCGTGCGACAGACTGAGTTTAATTGTGGGCAGCAAGTGGTAACTTTTGTCGAGCAGCGAGCAAATATAAATGGAAATGCAGTGTTTTCAGAGCGACAATGTGGGATCGCCAGATTATTCCAGTGTGAAACTCGACGGTAGAATATTGGTTTTGGGGTGGGGGTGAAAAAGCGAATTAAAAACCGGCGACTGTTTCTTGTAACTTGCCAAAAAATCACACACAACCCCAAAAAACACGGTTTATTGAATGCGAAAGTTCTAATCGTTTTGACAAAATATAATAAAATAAAATGTGAATGATGATAGGGGGAATGCTGTCGTGTCTTGTAAAACGTTTTGAAATAATTTCAATAATTATTTAATATAGATAATTTATTTTAATGATATGGGTTTAACAGATTGTTATTCAATTGTTAATTGTACTGTTATAATACGTAGCCTTATTACAGTCACATGAAATCGGTATATATTTTTATCACCAGTAGATGTAACTGGTTATATCTATTAACTACATTTGAAACTACAAATAGTTAGTTTGCTCGTTCATACAAAAACGCTAAAGTCTGGCACCCCAGATCTAACAACATTCTATATTAGTCTAGGTCAAAGCTTATTGTCCTGTAAGAAACATATTTATTGCATTTTTTTTCATGTTCATCTAGCGTTACCAGGTTACATTTAATTTATTTACAAGAAAAATTAACCCCAAGGCAGGTCTGTATCTTCAAAGTCGCAAAGTAGCAGTTGGCAGTAACCTGCCTAGCTAGAAACGTGCACTCATGCGTTATGTGTATGTTGACAAGTATCCTTTCTAGCGTGATTTCGTGAGTTGTTGTTTGATTGAAGTTTTTATTAAAAATAAGTCATAGTGGATTGAGTGATGAGATGATTGCAAAAGAAATATATTATAATAATTCCGAAGATGAAGACTTCAATGATAGTGAAGCAGAACTCGAAGCAATAATTTTACAAAGAGTTACATCATCTATAGTGGAAATGGATCCTGATGAAAAGCAAAACAAACTTGAACGAGTAATACAAGGTAATATTGGCTTTACTGACGATAATGATGAGCAGTTGAACGAAGGTTACTTAGCTCAATTACTGCCAAACAATAATAGTTATGTAGAAAAGTGAAACGGTACGACTCCAAATTGAAGAAGAAAATAGAGATCGACTATCCTAATACGTTTTTGGGTGGAGTCGACTTGTTAGATGCACTTTTTAGCATTGTATCAAACAGAAATTAGATCTAAAAAGTAGTATTTAAAAATTTATTTTCATTTAATGGACCAGTGTATTGTGAATGCATGGTTAATGTATAACAAAAACTATGAAGCTTTGAATTTGCTTGCAAAAAACATTCCAGTCTTCTAAGATTTAAATATCAAGTAGCTGAATCACTTTGAAATCTAAACGAAAGCAGTAGGCCTATGAGGAAGCGAGGGAGGCAAAGTAAATCTATAGAAAATGAGTTGACCCAAAAGACAAACAGATTACCAATGGCACCAGCTCCTGTTCAAACTGTTCGTAAATAACAAGTTGGTCATTGGCCATCATTTGTTGACAAGGAGGTTCGATGTAAATCACCTAACTGCACCAAAAATATTTTGCTCCAAGTGCAAGGTCCACCTATGTTTCAAAGCAGAAAAAATTGTTTTACTCAGTTTCACACTACTTAGAAAAATTTTGTAAATTTTAGTTTTAAAAAAAGTGATGTAGCTATTTTCATGTTCTGTTTTCACAACAAATTTGTTTGTAAAAGGGTAAAAAGGTTTTGTGTTAAAATAGCGGTAATAATTTGTAACAACAAATGGTTTTACTTAGATTTAAAAGTTGTAGTTGCCTACTGCGACTTTTCGGTTACAAAACAAAAAATGCTTCCATTTTTAGATTTACTATTTAAAGCCTAATGTGCCATCAAAGTCACGTAGCCCTCTTAACCCCTGTTTTTAAATAATTAAAAATTTTTGTTTTAAAAAATATAAAAAATTATACTGGTTAAATTTGTATGATAATTGTTTTTCTAAATTATAAATTATAATTTGGGCAGTAGAGGGTTAAAACAACATAGATTCACAATTAGCCTTACTGCTAATACGACACATAGAATAGTTTTTCTCTGACACATTCCAATATGTGTTATGATCGTATGTGTCTAGAGCTGTTCTTATATCTATGACCAACCATTCATATAAAATTTAGTTTTTATGTACTTTCATTTTTTTATATCTTTAAATTGAGAGATTATTTCATTTTTATTCAGCCATTACTTCAGCTATATTTGTACACTTTCCTATTCAACAATGCAATTTAAATTGACCCATATAAGTAGTAAACATTTAGAATTAAATTTTACTCTCTATGTTTTATTGGATCAGTATTATAAATGCAATCAATATTGCATTTTTTACTACAGAAAGTTAATGTTGTAAATTTAATCTAGATTACATAGCACATATTAAATTACTGCTAGGCCTACAGTTAGAAATATTTAAACTGGAGTAAATAAATTCAACAAACTGGTGAACATTAATTATAGGGTCTGTGTTTGTCTGTGTTTAATTCTGCTGCGAGTAACGTGTAATTCGTTTCGTTGACAGCAAGGAACAATATCATGTTGTAATCATTTCACCAACTTCATTTTGCAACCATTATAAAATAATAATTTCAATAATGCAAAATACATGAATAAGGCCAGTTGATCAGTAGCAAACCAGCTGAAGTATGTATATTTGAAGTAACAACCAAAATTTAACAAAGACTACATTGTTTAACAGTACTTGGGATTTTTAGTTATATTTTAATAACTTAAAGAGCTTACAGACAAAAAAGGAAAGAAGAAATCTTAATTTATTACATGTGGTTAGAAAAGCGTATAAATAATCTCTACAAACGTCACTAACCAGAATGCTTCTAGTTTCTTATAAATCTTTTCTTTGAATCAAACCTTATTCAACTTAACCTAACCTTACCTAATTTAACCTAAATTAATTTATTTTAATCTTCTATAACTTTAGTAATAATTTCGACTTCACACGTAAATAATACTGGAAAAAAATACTCTTTGCAGTCTTCTAAATCATCAAGAACATGGAATAAATAATAAAATTTGGCGATTACTTCTCAAAAATAATAATTTGAAAGGGAATAAACATTTATCTTAATTTACAACACAGGAAACTTTATACAATATAGGCTTTTGTGTTATAATACATGACACTGTGTTATAGTACATTACAATTTGCGTGAAGTAAAAGTTGGTCGCAAATTTACAATAATATATACACAGATTGAAACTATTTCATTTGCAAGTACTTAACCTTGATGCGAGGACGTTATTATTTGTATAAAATCAAATCCATCCAATCGGAAACATTGCAACTAATGTAATGTAACATATTGCCCATATTTTAAAATAAATAAACCATTTGTTTAAAAAGTTATGTGTAATGATTTGTTTGTTTTTTTCAACATGTTTATTATACTCCAATTTTATATTATAATTTACGTGTGAAATTGATATACACTCCCTATCCCTGTCTACTTCAAACTAATCTTATTTAATTTTGTGAATTTCATATAAAACTTAATTCTGTAACTTATTCTCAGCAGCATCATCTAATCCTTTTCCGTTTCAATTATCACAACTTCATTAAATTTAATCTATCCTATCGTCACATAAGCTAAATTACGTTTATCTACTTTTTCATAATCCTATATAAATTTAAATATATGCAATTTACAGCAGCTACTGTTAAATGCCTAATCTTACCTTGTAAAAATTTTAGATTGTATAATAGTTTACATTATTTAAACAGCATTTGATAGTTTATGCTACACAAAACTTCAACTCCTTCTAAAACACACTGTTTTATTTAAGAGTATAAATTATGAGAAATATTCACTGTAAGCTGCACAATAATGGGGAAAATCGTAAAGAATGTGTTAAAAAAAGAATTGATCATATAATTTGAAAATACCTCAACTTGCAAAGTTATCGGTAATCTACATATTTGTAAATATAAAAGCTGATTCAGCACTTCTCATAAAGTAATATTTTCTGACATGGAAAACATGTTTTGAAGTAAACTAATGTTTATACATGTTTGAAATTATAGTTAAACCAAGGCCGACCGTCGTGAAATGAATTTCCAGAACTGAAACATATTCTCTCAGGTCAAATCAAAACCCATCTTATTTCGAAGTCTAGAAATAAGTAACTAAAAGTATAAATTTACAATAAATCATTATGGAAAATTAGAAAATCTTTTTAACAGCTGAAAGAATATCGATGAGATATACAAAATATTAAAAAACAACACTCCACATATACCAATGAAAAATATAACTAATATTTTTATAATCATGTTTTGAACTTAGATTATAAGGAATGGTAGTTAATAAATAAAAGCAAGATTTACTTTTTCTCTCTTGCCTTTCTTTCTACACACTCACAAAACACACACACACACACACACACATACGCGCGCGACGATTTCTGAGATACATTTCTAAGATATATATATATATATATATATATATATATATATATATATATATATATATATATCTTAAACGCGTTTCGACGACTTTCTTAACATCAACAGTGAAATCTACGAAATCAAGCCCCTCAATGTGAAGATGAATTAACAATGTTAACATTAATCTTTAGTGTTAGGATTTTGTACCTTTCTAACTGATAGTAATGACGTAAATGTCTCTGAAACGAGTTCGAGATGACTGATTGAAGATGAATCCGAAAAAGAGTCTAATTGGCAACCGAAAAGTAGATGAATGCTTTAAAACTAGTTAGAGTATGTTATTTGTTTTTGTTTGTATGTTTTCTAAGTAAAATAAAATTGGAAAGAAGGACATCAGGAACAATTAACAACGAATTTTGTATAATTAAACATTTAATCAATACGGTTGACTTAAATAACTAATATAATATATAGTGTAGAGAACATACATTATGTGAAGAGCAAAATAAATTTAAATACAGATCCATATTAAAAAAAAAAAACTTTATAATGCCACCCTGGAAAGACATACATTAGATGGTGACTATTCAGCTATCATTAAATTATTGTTGTTTACTTAAAACAAAAATATATAAGTATAAGTATATATAAGTATATTTTGGCGGTGTTCTAACAACGTCCTGGATAGGAGTAAAAGGACGATTTAACATTGGTTATATACATGAAGTAAAGCCGTAAATGTATAGAATGCAATCGGGCTTTAACTAATCCTTTCTTGACCTATATATTTCCATCTCTTGTTATATATAACTAGGGTTTATAAGGATGTGTTTTAGTAATCGCACAAGGGCACATGCATATTTTTTTTTAAAAACAATTGAAAATAATAATAATATCTGGTAACATCGAAATATCTAATTAATATTTTTTCTATGAACAGGGATTTTATCGCTCTTGTAACACAAAACTTTAAAATTACATATGTTTAATAATTATAATTTTACTTGTTATACTTTTTTACTTGTATGTTTTACAATAACTGTAGTGAAAGTTAAATTTCACTAAAGTTTGGTTTAGGAAAATTTGAAGATAATGAAAGTATCAAGAGTTACAAATTCCTTAAGAATAATTAATTCGACAGATTCAAGCATCTTCAATTTCATTACTTAATATGTGGAACCATAAAGTGGAAAACATTCTTTCCAATAGCCTACACGTCGATGGCAAGATCTGGATATCGCGTTATTGTTCGATATTTTAATCGGATTGCGAGCTTACGTTCATACTGTGTGGGAATGAACAAACTGCGCCACCAAGTAGAGTGGATTACTTCTTTATTTTTCTACAGTTAACTGGAAACTTAACTTTATACTGGATAGCGGTTTCAGTCAAATCTAATTACATTTACAACGCAACGCTTGCCGTACTACGAACTCGTCGTCATAGCAACCTGATATTCCCCCCTCCTCAACACGTTGCGTTGACCTGGTACCTACCGTAGTATTTTACCAAATCATATTTTCAAAATCAACACTTCGGGCTCGTTCCTATACAGAAAAATATTGACGTAGTATTTTATTCGCTACTTAGTATTTTGGTTCCATACACATAGAACTGTACTAAATATATTTCCACACATAATCTAATTACGAGATATAAATAGAACCTAATCTTCAGAAGATAATATGTTAAAAAGTCTATTGTGTTAGATTTTTTATTTATATTAAATCTTGTTTTGGTTCCATAGATATATATGTAATATATACATTGTCACACATAATCTAATTACGAACTATAAAGAGATCCTAATCTTCAGAAGATAATATGTTAAAAAGTCTATTGTGTTAGATTTTTTATTTAGATTAAATATTATTTTGGTTTCATAGATATATATATGTAATATATACATTGTCACACATAATCTAATTACGAACTATAAAGAGATCCTAATCTTCAGAAGATAATATGTTAAAAAGTCTATTGTGTTAGATTTTTTATTTAGATTAAATATTATTTTGGCTCCATAGATATATATGTAATATATACATTGTCACACATAATCTAATTACGAACTATAAAGAGATCCTAATCTTTAAGAGATAATATGTTAAAAAGTCTATTGTGTTAGATTTTTTATTTATATTAAATCTTATTTTGGTTCCATAGATATATATGTAATATATACATTGTCACACATAATCTAATTACGAACTATAAAGAGATCCTAATCTTCAGAAGATAATATGTTAAAAAGTCTATTGTGTTAGATTTTTTTATTTATATTAAATCTTATTTTGGTTCCATAGATATATATGTAATATATACGTTGTCACACATAATCTAATTACGAACTATAAAGAGATCCTAATCTTCAGAAGATAATATGTTAAAAAGTCTATTGTGTTAGATTTTTTATTTATATTAAATCTTATTTTGGTTCCATAGATATATATGTAATATATACATTGTCACACATAATCTAATTACGAACTATAAAGAGATCCTAATCTTCAGAAGATAATATGTTAAAAAGTCTATTGTGTTAGATTTTTTATTTATATTAAATCTTATTTTGGTTCCATAGATATATATGTAATATATACATTGTCACACATAATCTAATTACGAACTATAAAGAGATCCTAATCTTCAGAAGATAATATGTTAAAAAGTCTATTGTGTTAGATTTTTTTATTTATATTAAATCTTATTTTGGTTCCATAGATATATATGTAATATATACGTTGTCACACATAATCTAATTACGAACTATAAAGAGATCCTAATCTTCAGAAGATAATATGTTAAAAAGTCTATTGTGTTAGATTTTTTATTTATATTAAATCTTATTTTGGTTCCATAGATATATATGTAATATATACATTGTCACACATAATCTAATTACGAACTATAAAGAGATCCTAATCTTCAGAAGATAATATGTTAAAAAGTCTATTGTGTTAGATTTTTTATTTATATTAAATCTTATTTTGGTTCCATAGATATATATGTAATATATACGTTGTCACACATAATCTAATTACGAACTATAAAGAGATCCTAATCTTCAGAAGATAATATGTTAAAAAGTCTATTGTGTTAGATTTTTTATTTATATTAAATCTTATTTTGGTTCCATAGATATATATGTAATATATACATTGTCACACATAATCTAATTACGAACTATAAAGAGATCCTAATCTTCAGAAGATAATATGTTAAAAAGTCTATTGTGTTAGATTTTTTATTTATATTAAATCTTATTTTGGTTCCATAGATATATATGTAATATATACATTGTCACACATAATCTAATTACGAACTATAAAGAGATCCTAATCTTCAGAAGATAATATGTTAAAAAGTCTATTGTGTTAGATTTTTTTATTTATATTAAATCTTATTTTGGTTCCATAGATATATATGTAATATATACATTGTCACACATAATCTAATTACGAACTTTAAAGAGATCCTAATCTTCAGAAGATAATATGTTAAAAAGTCTATTGTGTTAGATTTTTTATTTATAATAAATCTTATTTTGGTTCCATAGATATATATGTAATATATACATTGTCACACATAATCTAATTACGAACTATAAAGAGATCCTAATCTTCAGAAGATAATATGTTAAAAAGTCTATTGTGTTAGATTTTTTATTTATAATAAATCTTATTTTGGTTCCATAGATATATATGTAATATATACATTGTCACACGTAATCTAATTACGAACTATAAAGAGATCCTAATCTTTAAGAGATAACATATTAAAAGTAAATACAAAATTAGAAACAATATCAATTGATATATTTTTTCTTAAGTATGTTACACATTTTTATATCGATTCTTTGTTTAATTTAATTTACGTTTCAATGTATTTTATAAGCGTTCAATTGTACATGTCTTGGTCCTTTGTAATTATACTATAAAAGACTATTTTTCAATACAGTTTTGGAAATAAAAGATCAAATTCCAAATCTAAATTGTTGAAGCAGTTTTATTTTTGTGTTGAAACTCAAAAGATATTGGGAATACTAACACTAAATGAGATTGTAGGGAGATATGGCGGATGCTGGTAGGATTAAAGAAGATACATGGTAGTAAGAGATAGATTTAGAGCCAGGGTTGTTATCACTTCTTATCAAGGAGGTACAGAGGTGACTATCTCTGTCTGAGATTCGGATTAAAGAAAAGGGCAATGAGTGAGACATAAAATCATGATCTGAGGAGCAGAGTTGTTTCCCTTTGCTCTACAGTGTAGAGCTACCTGCTATCTTTCACAGTAGCCTCTTTTAGTTAAAAAGGCATGCTAATAACTAACGCGGTAACTAAGTCAAGTCCTTTTTAAAAAAGGGGGATTTGTTCTGTATTTTAGGCCTACTACTTACAGTATATATATATATATATATATATATATATATATATATATATATATATATATTTGTAGATTATGTAACACTGTTTTCTTGTATACACTTATCACTTTCACTTATGTACTTAAACAAGAATCTTACTTGGTATTTATGCGAGCGCTTTCAGAAGCTAGCGAGTGCTTCCATCTTCTGGCATACTAAACGTATTCTGGACTGCGGGCTGCGTTGAATCTGCTGTTGACCTTGATGTACCGTTAACTTCTATTTTTAGACATACACAGGATACAACATAAAAGGAATAACTAAAACACTAAAAAACAATAATATTAACATAGCCTACAAAAACACAGGAAACATAATCAACAAAATAAACCAACCAGAAGAAATATGTCCCACACTTAGTAACGGAATATACAAAATCGAATGCCCAGACTGTAATAAAATATACATAGGCCAAACAAAAAAGAAATTAAAAGATAGATATCAAGAACACCTCAATGCATACATCAAACCGGAAATTTATAATTCAAACTTAGCCACACTCGCGATCAAAAACAAACACACATTCCCCACATTAGAAAACATACACCTAATAAAAAAAGTTCAAAAAGGCCTCAAAATGACAATCTGGGAACAACTAGAAATTTATAAAAATAAAAATAACATCATCAACGAACAGATACAAATAAAATCAAAAAACGACAAATTATTCAATCTAATAGACAGTATAAACCCCAAGACAAATGCTGAAAACTCGCACAGTGCAGTGAAACTAAAAATAGAAGTTAACGGTACATCAAGGTCAACAGCAGATTCAACGCAGCCCGCAGTCCAAAATACGTTTAGTATGCCAGAAGATGGAAGCACTCGCTAGCTTCTGAAAGCGCTCGCATAAATACCAAGTAAGATTCTTGTTTAAGTACATAAGTGAAAGTGATATATATATATATATATATATATATATATATATATATATATATAATGATAATACTATATGAACCCAACTATATCACTTACAAGAATTTTTCTTATCAAATAAACAACAATTGATGAAAGGTTTTGCTTACTGACATTTTAAGCATTATCAATAAAAATATTACTCTATTAATAGTGCTAAAAAAGTTAGTTATCGAAAGCTATGAACTGTTATTGAAAAAATATATGTTTATGTGTTTAAAATAGTTGTGTCTACTGATTAGAAAATACTCATTCAATCAGTGGCAATAAAGTTTGTTAGTGTCAGGTCAGTTACCTTGCGACATAAAAAAAAGAAAAACACAACACTGATTTACTGTCACAAAGCCCAGTTACTGCGTTATGTATCCAGAAAGTCTTACCTCGTATTTCATGCAGACTTTCAACAGAGATGACTCTGTTAATAATTTCCAGCAGTAATTACGCAACTTACAGCAGGTGCAATCTATAACCAAAGGCAAGGGTAATTAACCTCGCGTTTCTCCGCTCTGTTATTGTTTAAACATTTACAACCTCCCCCTTAGACGTTTACGGTATAAAGTCGAATAATAATCATTTAAATAATGTGAAAATTTTTCAGAAGGGTGAATTATTACAATGTTCTATTTATACATTATATTATATTAAATAAAACCTTTTACATGTTGTCGTTACATCCCTTAATGTAAGATAAGTTCCTTAAATTAGTTGAGTTCTTAAAATTGTTAGTTCTTTTGAACAACAAATAGCTATTAATATGCTTTATACAACTTTTCAACAAATACTAATGTGTTTTATATTTACAATACAAAAAATATCATAACCTATGAGTAATAAAAAAAGATGTATGAAATCATAAGGGCTAAGTTATAATTTAGTTTAATTGAATATACTGGACATATCGGAAAATGTATTTGAAATTAATTTAAAAATAACCTCTAAATGAAGAAGCAACGTGTATTAATCTACCACCAAGTTTTAGTTTCATAAAACTTCACAACTGCTCTTTTACCTTCAATCTGACGGAAAATAGTTTAAATCTGCATCTTATTTCTACAATTTTAGTCCAGTCAAAAAAATTGCTATTTGCTAAAATAGAAGTTTACACTTCAAAAATGAATTTTTCTTTATTACGTTTTAAGTAAAAATACAACTTAAGAATAACCTATACAAAAATAATGTTATAGTTCAAGTGTAGCAAAATAAAACCATTTAAAATCGAGTAAATTTTGTAAATGTGTAAAAACTTACTAAGATAAAACGTTTCTGAAAGTCGAAAACATTCTGTTTCAGTAAGTTTTTACAAAATTTAAAGTTCGGATGGTCATACACAATGTTAAAGTGATTATTTTACTATTATATATATATATATATATACATTATTTAAGAACTTCAATTTATTTATACGGGAACATAAATCTTAATAACAGATATTTTCACATGAAGTGCCTAATTTCCGAATAAAACGTTATGTAACTTTAGGATAAAACATTAATTTTGGCCTCAAAATTCCTATAAATTTGGTTTGACCGATTTATCACTGAAATTGGAGAAAAAGATTGATCTTTACAAATTCAGGGAATCTATTGATATATCTATTGACGAAAGAAGGATAAATTTACTCGTTCATATTCGTTTTAAACATTGACTCATGTAGGCTTTACTCTTGTAGCGACACTACTACTGAAATACTGTTTTGATTGTAGAGATTATAGAGATTCTAATTCTGTTTTATATTTTTTTCATTATTATTGCAGGGAATTATTTTAGCTTACATCATATATTACTTTGCTAACCAGCTCATATTTTTTGCTTTGTTTTGGTTTTAGTAAACATTTTAGCTTTTTGTAGTCATGTTTATCTTATCTAAAGAGGTAAACTGTTTCTTTACAACCAGATCATGAAAACCATGTTAGTCTATTGAGAATTATTTACGAGTATATAAATGTAATTAGAGGAGCAATTTTTCCTGTATGCACTTACACTAATAATTTACATAAACAAGAATCTCAGTGGCCATTTTTAGGCTTTCGGAAGGGTAAGTTGTTCTATATCTTCCCGTTTCTTCCAATTTTTAACTGTGGAATCCTTGGGGAGTTTATAGTCTCGAGGCCCAAGAGTATTTCTGTTATTATACTTATAATATTTATACTTCTATATAAAAATAATACGAGGGTATCATGTGAGATTGGAAATCTCTCTCTCTCTCTCTCTCTCACACACACACACACACACACACACACACACACACACACACACACACACACACACACACACACACACACACACACACACACACACACACACACACACACACACACACACACACACACACACACACACACACACACACACACACACACACACACACACACACACACACACACACACACACACACACACACACACACACACACACACACACACACACACACACACACACACACACACACACACACACACACACACACACACACACACACACACACACACACACACACATACACACACACACACACACACACACACACACACACACACACACACACACAATTGACTATTTTCAACACAGTTTTGTATTTGAAATTACGGCAAATTTAATTGTAAAATGTTAGCAAAGTTTTATAAAATTACACATAGAGGATTAAACAAACCAGAGTTACTGGTTTCGCAAGCAGAGTTCAAGTGGCACTCTGCACCCACTCATTAGCACTCCAAGGGCTGGTTGTGACACGGTACAGCTTCCAAAACACTGGATAATTAATATATCACATTAATACTGAACAATCAACTACGCTGTCAACGTGTTGGCAACATGCATCCCAAACAAGGGGTCCATTTCGACGAAACATACAGCTCGATAAAAATCTGTAATAATTTCCTTTATTGCTTTTAAGTTAGCTCTAACAACAGCAGTAGTATTGTCTATTGTAATGCATATGTGGAATCTTGTAATACTAGGGCGTGGCATGTCTTAAGAATGTGAAATAGCCTGGGATAGCGATATTTATTATAATGTGTTAATAAACGTAGTTATTAAAAATTAAAAAGTTCAATTAGTTTTTGACCTACAAGTAAACATGTAGACCTACAAATTATAGGATGAAATAAATATTGGCTTTGTAAAACAACTGGTCCTAGTGTAATATAAAACGTACGTAAAATTGCAGTCTTTTTTTTGTAAAATCATACAATAATTGTTCAATTCTAAGCTCACTCGTCTACACTAACGTCCTTGGGTTCTTCAATTTGAATGTACTTCACACAGTGAGCAGTGCTGCATGCTCCTTGCAGATCACATCTTACAGTTTCTACTACGTGTTTGAAATAAACGATTCTTCTTTTGATTTCAGTTTAATATCGGTCTTTCGTTACATCTTATCGACTCTAAACACCACCTTGTGTTCTATCAAATTGTTTCTACAAATCGTGAAATGCCCCTCCTCTTTTAAAAATTATAAAACTGTTAAATAGACATTAAACACCACCCTGAGGTCTATCAGATTGTTTCTACATAACGTGGTATGTCCCTCATCTTTTAAACATTATATGACTGTTGGATGGACATTAAACACCATCTTGTGTTCTATCAGATTGTTTCTACATAACGTGGTATGTTCCTCCTCTTTTAAACATTAAATAACTGTTGGATTGACACCAAACAATTGTTTCTACATAACGTGGTATGTCCCTCATCTTTTAAACATTAAATAACTGTTGGATGGACACCAAACAATTGTTTCTACATAACGTGGTTTGTCCCTCATCTTTTAAGCATTAAATAATTGTTGGATGGACACTAAACAATTGTTTATACATAACGTGGTTTGTCCCTCATCTTTTAAACATTAAATAACTGTTGGATGGACACCAAACAATTGTTTCTACATAACGTGGTTTGTCCCTCATCTTTTAAGCATTAAATAATTGTTGGATGGACACTAAACAATTGTTTATACATAACGTGGTATGTCCCTCATCTTTTAAACATTAAATAACTGTTGGATGGACACCAAACAATTGTTTCTACATAACGTGGTTTGTCCCTCATCTTTTAAGCATTAAATAATTGTTGGATGGACACTAAACAATTGTTTATACATAACGTGGTTTGTCCCTCATCTTTTAAACATTAAATAACTGTTGGATGGACACCAAACAATTGTTTCTACATAACGTGGTTTGTCCCTCATCTTTTAAGCATTAAATAATTGTTGGATGGACACTAAACAATTGTTTCTACATAACGTGGTATGTCCCTCATCTTTTAAACATTAAATAACTGTTGGATGGACACCAAACAATTGTTTCTACATAACGTGGTTTGTCCCTCATCTTTTAAGCATTAAATAATTGTTGGATGAACACTAAACAATTGTTTATACATAACGTGGTTTGTCCCTCATCTTTTAAACATTAAATAACTGATGGATGGACACCAAACAATTGTTTCTACATAACGTGGTTTGTCCCTCCTCTTTTAAAGATTAAACAACTGTTGGATGGACACCAAACAATTGTTTCTACATAACGTGGTTTGTCCCTCCTCTTGTAAACATTAAATAACTGTTGGATGGACACCAAACAATTGTTTCTACATAACGTGGTATGTCCCTCCTCTTTTAAACATTAAATAACTGTTGGATGGACACCAAACAATTGTTTCTACATAACGTGGTATGTCCCTCCTCTTTTAAACATTAATTAACTGTTGGATGGACACTAAACAATTGTTTCTACATAACGTGGTTCGTCTCTCCTCTTTTAAACATTAAATAACTGTTGGATGGACACTAAATAATTGTTTCTACATAACGTGGTTTGTCCCTCCTCTTTTAAACATTAAATAACTGTTGGATGGACACTAAACAATTGTTTCTACATAACGTGGTTTGTCCCTCCTCTTTTAAACAATAAATAACTGTTGGATGGACACTAAACAATTGTTTCTACATAACATGGTATGTCCTTCCTCTTTTAAACATTAAATAACTGTTGGATGGACACTAAACAATTGTTTCTACATAACGTGGTTTGTCCCTCATCTTTTAAACTATAATCTCTGATGGTTTTCTTCCATCTCCAAGATTTTCCGAAATATTGTTTTGTGTTACTGACTTACTCGCCTTACTGACTCAGTTACAACTGCATTTTATGACTTTTACTAGACAATGCTCCCTATTGTGAAACTACACTGAACACTTTTAAGGATCTCCACTTTAACGTCAAAAACTGACAAAATGATAGCAAATTGGTCATCTTTGTTATTTTCGTAATTTTCAGTCTCTTCTAATATGTCTTCATTTTCAATTACATTGGCTCGTTAGTCACGTTCATCATCTGGTAGAGACTAGTTTCCATAAGAATCATCAAAGGGGTCACTATCAAAATTTTCGGAAGGTGGTATTTCTTGAAGTTCCTCTTCCTCGACAATATCTAACGATTTTTACGAAGTCTCTCGTCGTCAAATGAGCCCACTAAAACAATAATAAAATATAAAACTTTTATGTTAATACTAAAAAGCGTAAAACAATAATAATTAAAACTTCACAAAGAGGAGTACAACGAACTTCAAACTTTGCTCCGCACAAGTAACTTGCACAAGAAGGCTCTTATAGACAAAAACTCCGCAGTCTGATCGCTCTTAACAAACACTAAATTCACATTAAAGCTTTAAGAAATATTGACAAAAATACAGTAGGTTTGGCCGTTTTCCAGAATGGTAGGTGTAAAGTACTGAGCCTCAAACATAGACCTACCGCTGACAAGTGAAAAGAGTTTTCTTTACATATAATGTTACCGTGCGGAAGAAAACTTTGCTTGCGCCCTCTTTACGCTTAAGGAAAGAATGACGAAATATACTTCCAAAAATGTATTTGTTCAACTACTTTTGTTTACTTCCTAATCGTTACATTACAATATACGAATACAAGTTCTCTGTATTTGAATGATTTTATCTAAAGAAGCCTACCAAACGTAGTTGATTGCACCCGAACAATTACAAAATAATTTTGAAAAAGAAATTTGAGACATTTTTTTTATAGATTCTTCGACTCACCTTGTAATTAAATCTGCTTTTTATCGTAATAAAAACGAAAATAAGCAATTTAACAATATGGCTTTTAATGCTACCCAGTTGTCGTTCCTACAGGTGTTAGTCATCGGCACTTTAAGATACACTTAACATCCGATATCAGGTCACAGGTTACGTTTAGAATCGTTCACGGATTTTACACGACAATGGCTGCAACAAAGAACTATACGGTAAACCATTTTCAGTGTAAAATAAATCATAAGGTTTTTAGTACACGACTATTGAATTAAACTGTGAACAATTATATTTAAAAAGGTAAGACTGGCGAAAAAATTAGTTCTGTAACATATTATATTTTGTACTAAAATGCTTTGTGAGTACCTATATAAGGCAGTGACACCAATTGGTCAGCAGCTGTAGTTCTCCACACCCCGTCTTTAAAGAAAACAATTTAATACAAAGTATAATCAGCTAAATTATAATACTTCTGTTTTTACTTATTAATTATTGATGATATAATAGCAAAAATAAAAGAGTATTTATAAAAAACGTTTATAAAAATGTTTAGACATTTATAGTTTCAAGTTTTCCTTTTTTTTATAACACTATTAGCTGAAAGAATCTATTAATTAAAACACACAAAATATAAACTAGTAATTCCCCCAGTATAACACTTGGTGTACACAATTTTATTCCTGAGTATTTGATTTAAGGTAATATTCACACTACAATATACTGAGTGAACTGACAGTTTTAAAAATATTAAAATCAATTTAGTTTGTAGCTTATCTCGATAAATATTCAAACAAAAATATTTAAAAATTAAAAGATAGAACTTAGTCATGCTAGTCCCTAAAGAATATTTAGTTTAAACATACAAAAAATAGTTTATAATATGGTACGGTTTTAGAAAATAAAAGTAAATTCATCATGGCATACGTATAAGTATTTTATCTTTCAAATATATTACTAGTACATTATTTAATTAAATTTTTTATAAACCTAAGCTAAGTGATAAGTAAATATTAATATGAAATAATTGTTACAAGTTTCAATCATACTGTTTCATCCCCTGTTCCTCCATTTAAGATATATTTAAAATCATTATTAAGTTTCAATGGAATTAAAAGTTGTTAGTGAAAGGAAATGAGAAGAATATAATTTCACCAACGAAATAGAACTATAAAACAATCAACGATTATAGTTTGGCAAGAAGCTTAGATTCAAACCACTGGAGCAAGTTGTTTGGTAAGGGGTTCTGAATTCACAACTTCTGATTTAAGGAAGGAAATGTTAACCAAACTAAATTTAACACCTTGTATTATCAGGTAAAATGATTTTAAAAAAAAAATAGATTTCATAAAAACAAATTTGATTTGTTATATTGGTGAAACTATGAATGGTAAATTGATTGTATTCTGTACTTAAATGAGAAGGTTTGCAAGTATGGAATTCTACGCAAAGGTGGGATGTAATAGGGGAATTTAATTTTAATTATCACTTACAATTTTAGTTCTCTGACGTGTGTTCTGTTTCACTTTAAATATTCTAAGCACGTGGATAAGATTTACGACGATTGTTGCATTGTATGTTGGGGGATAATGTCTTTTGAATTCCCTGGTTCTAATCTTCTAAATACCCTAAAATAAAGTATTTATTTAATTTCAGCTTCATTTTCTTGAATAATATTTAAACTACAGTATCTCTAGTTTCGATGAATCTCTACATAAGCACGCACACACACACACACACACACACACACACACACACACACACACACACACACACACACACACACACACACACAGGTTAAATGGTATAACAGCTGTTTGAACGAATAAGTTATGATAGTTTATTTTATATGATTGTAATGTTTCTACGAAAAGTAACTAAAACAAAAATTTTCATTGTTGACCTAAATAGGAGTTGACTTTAAAGAAATTTTGTTATATTACTTGTTTTGTGTTTAGTTGATTTTTTAATTACGTGTGTTACGTATTAGAAGAATGTGAGTTTTTGTTGTAGTTATTAGTGCGAGCGTACGTTCGTGCGTGCGCTCTCTTGCGTGTATGTGTATGTAACTTACTTACTGTTTCTTTTTATTACAATTGACAGCCAAGACTAAGACAAGAATTTTTTTCAAAAAGTTATTTATTTTTAAAATAAAACAGGTGATATAAACAAAATATTTCAATTGTCAGTTCCTATTCATATCAACATAGAAAAAGTTTGTTTAAGTTACTTTTCATTCAATAATTACTATAATATAAATAAAGTAACATAACCTTACATAATTATGCTGCGTTTAAACAGCTGTTCTACCATACAACCTATAACATGCAACCAAAATCAGCTGTTCTATGAAATCATATGATATCAGTTATTTTAAACCAAATATGACGAAATATCTATATTGCATATATGTTTTTCTTCATTACATTAGGTGTATAAACGTACAAATTTAAGATGTCCCAACACGTGAGCACGCAACATATAATAATATGATGAAGATCGGCACATAACAATCGAAAACGTTCTGTCTCAGTAAGTTTTAACAAATTTACAAAATTTAAAGTTCGGATAGTCATAAACTATTGTTTAAATGATTAATATAATAATAGGCGATAAAAACTCAAATGTTCCAAATTTAATTCAGCAACGATCTACGATTGTCCTTGTGCATTGTTTATGGTTATTACGAATGCAAGACGCAAGGGAAATTGTAGTCGTTTGAAATCAGTGGATAGATCTGATGAAATCATTGCTATTCATGGAATTATGACCATGTCTACTTTAAACTTGCCTCCTATGACTTCTGCCTAGATCAAGTCGAGTGTCAGTTTTTTCTGTGGTTAGTCTGGTTCCGTTGCACAGCTTTGGTTGATTCAAATTTCGCAAGAATATTAATGGCTATATTACTTTTATTATCAATAAGTTTGATGGTAATATTTGTACATAGAATTTAGCAATTATAAAAAATTTAAAATAATTGATATTTTTTAATGTTTTCATTATGTTTATAATTATTTTAATTAATTAAGTAACGTCAATATGGATATACATTTTAACATTAGACTTATGGAAGGCAGTACATTGAATCATCCTAAGCCTTAAGGCGGATCCCTGTGGACGGAACCGCACCAAACGTCACACGAACAATCTTGGGAATATGTTGAACATCCCTTCAAATTATATAAACTTCTGTTTAGACGTCCGTATGATACATACACATATACATATATACACCGGTTTTTGAACAATTATAAGCCTCTGAGCCAGAGCAATGTGAATGCATCTACACCAAACTTCACACCAACCATCCTGGGAATATGTTAAGCAAACCCTCCAAATTTCTTCAACTTCTGTATAGGTGTCCATATGATACATACATATATACACAGGTTTGTGAACAATTCTAAGCCTCTGAGCCACAGCCCTATGGATGCATCTACACCAAACTTCACACAAACCATCATCAACTTCTGTACAGTGGTTTAGGCGTCTATAAGATACATACACACATACATACATCCATATATATATATATATATAAGAGTGTGGACTAATAAAAGGAGTTTCTACTGGTAAATATAAACAACACTATTACAATAAAAACCCAAATATTAGTAATTGACTCTTCTCGACATTTTAATGTTCTTTCGTAAATAATATAAGTTTATATGAGTACTGAAGGAAAACTAAGTGCCATTTTAGGTAAGTAAAAATTATCTTTATTTCTTTAAAAATTGAATTTATTTGCCAAATATATTCCATTAAAAATAAAACACTAAATAAAATTGGACGAATTAAAACATTCTACATTGGTTTGTAATATGTTACACTTACTTGATGTTAGTTTATGTGATTACTATTGACTCAGTTTTGAAAAAAATAATATTATTTTATGATGTCGGAATTTGTAATTGTAAGAGTTTGTAATATACAAAGCTGACACGATGCAAGTTATCTAGAAGTAGCTATCACTATATAAATTTCAGTTTAAGGCTGCACTATCAAATTAATACAAATGCTGACTATAAATTATTATTATACCTAAAAATATGACTAGTGTAGATAATATTTGCTACATAATAGTGTAGTAATTACTGACTTATAATCTTAGTATATTTATCACAAACAAGCAGTGCTTAGGGACCAACTGTTCACAGGAGCTCCATTCACATTACAAAGCCATATTACGAAGCAATGTTCAGCAAGAGTTACATTAAAGACATTAGTAAACGTTCTAACGGCATAACGTGAGCAAAGAAGAAAAACAAACCAATTAACGTTCAATCAGGAACATGAAAAATCCCTAACTTTAAGATGTGGCTGATCGTACACGTTGATGACAAAAAAATGCTAAAGTAGAGCTATTGTGTAACTGTTTTCTTATTAAAAGTTTGTAATTATTATATTGCATCGTATAAACATAATTAGGGCCTATATTGCTCGTGTGGCGGCCTCTCTTCACCACGGTTTAGATCAGGACTACTACGAGCCTGCCTACGCCAAGCCATAGGTTTCCCCTATTCTTAGTTTAACGGGATCATTTTATATTTTCCTCTACCTAACTCCGCCCACTGTTCCTTGTCCTTATCTTTATCCGTGAGGAATGAAAACCTCTTTGTGAGCCCTATGGAGAGTTCGTCTACTTCGATTACACAACCTACTATAATAGGCATACTATAATAACACGACTTGCTATAATATCTATCTTATAACCACTATTAGGGGATCCTATGTCCCTGCCATAACCCTAATTATATTTGCAACTTATTCCATCTTATCTAAGTGATAGTAATCATTTTGGCTATTGCCTTGAAACTGAAAAAAAAACACCAGGGATACAAAATTGTCAACAAATATAGCAAAACAGCTACACAATATTTTTACGTTTCGCCAATATAAATAGCATCATCAGACATCTACTTAAACTCTCGTGACGATAATTGCTTTATTGAAAAAGGTTTTGTAATGTTTTTGTTCTCTTACAATAATGTCTTTATACAATTCACGCATTATGGTTTAAATTAGTATTTTATTAAGTTACGTCGATTATATTAAAATGTTCACCTTTTCTTCTAACCTTTTCTACTAAGGAAAGTTGTTTTGTATTGTTTCTCAATCCGGCTGATTCTATATGCTAATCTATCTCACATAGAAAGAATAACAGAGAAATTATCTTCATTTTTACTTAACTTTTAATAGTTTAACATTATTTTCCAAACATATATAGATATTTCATTAAACTGAAAAGATTTAAAATGAAATTTAAAAATTACATTAAAAAAATGCTATCGCAAGGATTAAGAAGGGCATGTTTTGGCCCAAATATAAATGCAAAAGATAGGAACTGCGGCAATTTATCATGTTTAGAGTGTCCATATCGAAATTCAAATTGACCCCGTCAGATACACAAAGAAGTAGTATAACCAGTCAGCCAGAGCGCTATTAATCTCGTCTAGAGGCCTTATTCATACGGCCGATTTATTTCATCAATAATACTCTATTTTCACCGATTTTAAAAGTTTCATTCTTCAAAAAAGATATGACCTGTACTGGCCTTCAGACAGTACATCAGAAGATAGACTTTGTTCCTGTTAAAGATAGAAGATTGATATTATAATTAGTAATATTATTATAATTGTTATAAGGATAAAAACTATATCACTATATAATGTAAAAAGACATTTTAAATTGTTTTTTTAAACATGTATATTTAGTGGGTGCAAGTTTACTCAAAATTTATATTTAAATGGCAACACATACTTTGAGTAAATGATAATCAACTGCATAATATTTAGGATTTCTTTCAAAAACTTTTTGTTTTTAAGATGAATTTCATTCAGAACGAATTGTAACAAATTGACCAAAACTGGAGTTTACTGGACAAAACTGGATCATACTCCCTCTACTGTGAGTCACAATACAAATGCCATCCAGAAAATAGTGTAAAGCGAACCTAAGCGTACGATATGTAGCCCCAGAGATAGAAGGATGTTACACACGAGACAACGATGAACACACACACACACTCTCTCTCTCACTAACACACACACTCTCTCTCTCTCTCAATCACTGACACACACTCTCTCTCTCACTCACTCACACACACACACACTCTCTCTCACTCACTCACACACACTCTCTCCCACTCACTCAAACACACAGACACACACGCGCACACACACACACTCTCTCTCTCTCAATCACTGACACACACTCTCTCCCTCTCTCTCACTCACTCACACACACACACACACACACACACACACTCTCTCTCTCTCTCAATCACTGACACACACACTCTCTCTCTCTCTCACTCACTGACACACACTCTCTCCCTCTCTCTCACTCACTCACACACACACACACACACTCTCTCTCTCTCTCTCTCTCACTAACACACACACACTCTCTCTCTCAATCACTGACACACACTCTCTCTCTCACTCACTCACACACACACACACACACTCTCTCTCACTCACTCACACACACTCTCTCCCACTCACTCAAACACACAGACACACACGCGCACACACACACACACTCTCTCTCTCTCTCAATCACTGACACACACTCTCTCTCTCTCTCACTCACTGACACACACACTCTCTCTCTCAATCACTGACACACACTCTCTCTCTCTCACTCACTGACACACACTCTCTCCCTCTCTCTCACTCACTCACACACACACACACACACACTCTCTCTCTCACTCACTCACACACACTCTCTCCCACTCACTCAAACACACAGACACACACGCGCACACACACACACACTCTCTCTCTCTCACTCACTCACATACAAACACACACACACACACTCTCTCTCTCTCTCACTCCCTCACACACACACACACACACACTCTCTCTCTCTCTCTCTCACTCACTCCCTCACACACACACACACACACACTCACACACAGCCAAGTCGGTCTGTCCCGTGATTCATTCGGCAACACAGTAAACATCCTGCACGGAGGGGGGAAGAACGGGAGGTTGTTGTTTTGTTAGAAAATACAACTACTGTAATATGTACAATGAAACAGGGTATATGTGTTTTAGTTGAAGAAATATACTTTAAAATATTTACCATTGTTTATTCGAAATTTCGGCCTCTCGAAATGGTTCTGCCCCCATTATTTCGAACAAGGAGGGTTTTTCCGTATGTAAATATATATATATATTATATTAAAAAGAATCCTTTGCTTACTATTTTACAAGAAATGTGACCAAAGGTAGGCGGTAAAATATCTAATGATTACTTATAAAGCGTAAGCGAGAGTTAAAAATAAATAGGGTTCAAAAATAAACAGCTTTATACTAGTGGCATTACTAGAATGATAGAGTGAACAATCAAACTTACTCACTGGCGGCAGGAAGCACTGAAGCAAATAATAATATATTGAATTGAAAAAAAGTGACGTAACAGTATAAGAAGTGTAATAGCTGTCAGAGTCTACAGGAAGGGGGCTAAGGGGATATAACTTGCACAAATATAGAGAAATAGGAAGTTAATTCCCTCCCACGATTTTGCAGGAGAATAATCAAAGACAGGATTGGGAAGGAGAGAATAATCTGAAGGGAATTTCCAGCTGGAAGATTTTGCAGCAATATCATATTTACATCCTATTAAATACGTTTCGCAAACATTCAATGCAATAGTCCGTAAACACAAAACATTGATCTCACCAAAACATGTGTCTAATACACTAAAAGAATCGAAAATATAGGTGCACTGTAACGTCTATAAAAACGCGTGGCTACAGTTTTAAATTGAACCTAATTTATTTTAGTGAAATACTCAAAAAAGACAGTTGAAGAGCATCTACACCACCTGAACACTATATACGCAGTTGGCTGTATTGAGCAGAAATAATAAACGGCTGATTTATCATGGAAGATTGAATACAATCACTGGGTGACGACCAAGATGTATAGTAGTAGGAACTAAAGTTGTCATAAGCTGTGTGTGCGTGTGCGCGTGCGTGCTTGTTTGCGTGTGTGTACGTGTATGTATATATAAATATATATATTTTCTTGGCGATGTTTATAAATGATGATGATAAATATATAAGGTTATTGATGATTCCGGCCGTGTGGGTGGTGAAAGGATTTAAGCATTTGTTCGTAAAAATATTTACGATCATGTATTTGATGTGTGTATATACATACACACACACACACACACACACACACACACACACACACACACACACACACACACACACACACACACACACACACACACATATATATATATATATAGTAGCAATGTATATATATATATATATATATATATATATATGTATATATATATATATATATATATATATATATATATATATATATATATATATGTATATATATATATATATATATATATATATATATATATATACATTGCTACTTCTAGAAAAGAAGAATAATACAAATGAGGACTAACAATGTAGCAAACAAGAGACTTATTGGCCAAAATACAAGTTATAGATACTAAATAACAAGCCGTTTTAAATACTTGTGAATGAAGGTAACTCCAACGAGAGAGGATAATGGAGAAATATGTTTAACAAAAGCAACAGAAATATAGTAACAAAATTAGAAATACAGTATAACAAAGTAAGGGTTTAAAAAATCACGGTAAAAAACGTAGGACTTTATCGATAGGAAATTCATAATTAAATAGGAGAACCTTTCCTCAAAAATAACTTCATGGAGTTTAGATTTTTTTGCCCTTAGGTACAATTGGGATATAATTAGATCGTATAAAAACTCTTGAGTCCCATAGATGGTATTAGAGTAGGTATTTAAAACAGATAGCAGAGGAAATGAAGGCAAATAATATTTGGAAATGGACTGCATTCTCTAGAAATAAAAATCCTGGAAGGTTAAGCATAAGGGGTAGAAAGATTTTGCAAAGGGCATGGGAACAGGACTAAGGATCGTTCGGGTAGAGGAGGATGAATAATTATTTTTTATGAGGAGGGCTAAGATAGAGTACTACTTTCAGGACTAATATTTAGGAAAATGAATAATAATAAATTGAGGAATATGGACGAAAATAAATTGATTCAAAACCAAAAATAAATGGCAATATGTACCTTATAATACCAGAGTTATCTAATTGCAATAATACTTGTTTTTGATAGATAGGAACCTCTCTGTTTATATTTGCCAGATATTATTTAGCACCATACTTACCGTATTGTTTCATTTCACTATCTCGTGATTTTCCCTGAAAACAGCTTATCAGCTTGGTACATGGAAAATCAACCCCGATTTTTTCACGCGCAGTAGGAATACTAACCGCATGCTCACATGAGAAGGAGGCAGTCCGCTATAGGATGACTATCACCAGGGCTGGGCTGGTTCTGGAGGCCCAGACCCGGTGGCCGGATGTGCAAAATTTCTGTCTTTAGTACTTATCTAACATTAGACCATTGAGGGTATGGACCACTCTGAGTCTAACTGCCTAAATTAATAACATAATTTTAGAAACAGTATAAAAACATAGATAACCTAGTTGAATTATAAACACCCGAGTAGTCATTTACACATTTCTCCAATATAAATTTTTATTTGATGCCATTAATACACATGAAGTACTTGTAAATGTTTAAAGATTTTCAGACATCACGCACCATACATACACCGTCTTTGAATCATTGCGAGGCAAAACCTTCAGTTAGATGTTTTAATAGAAAAGAGGTAGAAGTTATACCTATATATGTTTTAAAACATCATTAAAGTAAACTTAAATCTTTTTAGATCCACTCCCTGTTCAAGTTTATTTTGATACAGGTTCATGTTCTTATTAGGAAATTGTTTGTGGCTGAATGGACGATGCAGACGACCTATCTCAAGACCTTCCCGGGGTTAGACGTTTTATAATGACCTCTAAATTTTAGCTCTAAAATATCAATTGTTGTGGGAAAACAGCTCAAAAGAGTATATCACCAGGCCCACGTTTCTCAAGCCTTACATAATTTTTCTTTAACGTTTATCCTTAAATGCTGAAAAAGCATAGATAAATATTTTATTAATTATTAAAAATGCCTTCAATAATAAGAGAACATTATTTATCTGGCAGTAAGCATTGTCTATATGCCTCTATCACTATCACTATCTCTTTCTCTCCAAAAATCCCTCCCTTTTTCGTCTTTAACTCTCTCTATCCCTCTCTGTCTGTCTGTCTGTCTCTCTCTCTCTCTCTCTCTCCCCTCCCTGTATGCTGTATGCAACTTTACACTTTCAAAGCAGTAAAATGTTAAAGTTTTAATGTAATTTATTACTAGTTCGAAAGAAATTCATTAATCTATTTACGCCATAAAGTTCCTTAATTTTTTTATAGAAATATTATCCCAATTTACTTCAATTTATATACCCAACAACGTCCTCAACATTAGGGCCTATACCAATTTACTTTATTTACCCAATAAAATTCCAAAATACTACCCCAATTTACTTTAGTCTATTTAGCCACATTTGGGTAAAATTCTTTGATTCCACCCCAAACGTCTTTAATGTATTAAAAGAGAGTATTGAATATATTAAATTTACGCTTTGCACATTTTTTTATTTTTATATTTATAAGCATTCTAGATAATAAAATGAGAAATGTAATGTACAAAAAATAATATTTATTTGTAAATCATTTTCCAATGTATTGTACAGAGATTTAAGGGAACCCAGTTAAAATCAATATCTTTCCTAAACCGAATTCTGTTAAATTTGTTTGGTATTACATAAACCTTCCGAAATAAAAAAAATTTTGATTACGATTTGCTGTGCTCAGTAGTAATGGGTAGAAACGCTTTTTTTAGTATCACTATCGTTAAGGTGTTAGATCTCGACTGAAGGTCTAATGTCTTCATTACAGTCTGTAACAATTATAAAGTTTTAACTAAATAAAATGATTTATGAAACTATGCTCTCATTAGGGAAAGATTTGTCTGCGAGACTTTTCTATTATGACATTTTACAGTAAGGAATAATTAGCGTAGTTAACACAAGGAACCTGATAGGTTGGCGTAGGAAGTGGAAATTTCTAGAAATTACGAAGTTATGTGGAGGGTATCTACGCAATCAAATTAGGAAACACTGCAAACAAACATCAACTGTAGAACTTGTTTACTCAGCTTCCAAGGAGGCATTAACTTAACTGCCCCTCCCCCTATCACCCTCGTTCATCTTTTGTAGTCTCTCTTAAAGGAGACTTACATTAATAGATGTTGGGTAATTTTTATGGAAAGATTTTGGTATTACTTTTACTTTTTTATTGGCAGTATTATTTTTAATAAAATTTTAGCAGTCTACAAATATTGTAAGATAATACAATTTTATTATGAAAAGCCTATTTTTAATATTTAGAACTTATTGTAGCGTTTTTATTAATTTCTATGTTGTTAGTTTTTGTGTATGTTCTAAAACATTTTTTCAAATTGGGGTTTTCAATGGTTTTTCCTTTTTATTTTTATAATACTATCCAATTTGACCACAGATGAATTTATCGTGGCTGGTACGCATCGTAAATATAACTCAATGTTCTTTTCTGCTTATCTAATCTTTGAAACAACCTTTTCCAAATCCAACTCTCTAGCAAGCTAAATTAGTTCAGTAAGATTTCTTTATAAGTCAAATTACCATTGCTAATGAGAAACAATGTTGATTTCTTAAATAATGCTTTTCGTGTTATACGGAATGAAAAGGGTCGAGGTTTTCGAAAAGTCGCCAACGGAGACGTAAAACAGGAGGCAGAAGGTAAAAACAGAGATAAGACTATAGAAGAAGAAATGTCTAGATCATCATACGAGAAATGGCAAATATAAAATATTGCAAGGAAAAATAGAATATAGTAGGAAAACCGGTAGAAGAAAAAAGTATTGACTCCATTACAAGAGTTGGTTTCTTGGATTATCACTTTTGCAGAGCTATTTAGAATCATAAGCAATTCTTTGAGTAACTAAGTGAAACTTATTAACTTACTTACCGGCGCGTTTCGAAACATGTAGCGGGTTAGCTTCGTCAATGAAACGATTGTTTCGAAACGCGTCAACAAGTAAGTAAATAGTTTTCACTTAGTTACTCAAATAATTACTCATGATTTATTCAGTGAACTCAAGACGATTAGAACAAGCAACTTTATTTAGTATTGCTGCAAATAAAATCAAAACAGCTTTGGAACTAGCAAACTGCAATACAGGTACAGCACACAAAAAAGATAAAATATCATACTTTTTTTCAACAAATAGTTAGTAGTATTCGGGTACCCAGATCTGTCCTAGCATGGGAGACAATGTACTTTTCCTACAACAATATCCTCCCAGAATCCTATCCTGATGTTGAGTTGGCTATATTTTTATCATGACTGCTGAAGAACAACTTCAGTTCTCATAAAAACCTCCTCACGCTGTCTCTGACGAATCCGGTTTACTTTCAGCTCCCTTTCCAACTATTTAAAGCCGTGTTAAAAGGTATTTTGACGCAAATAAAGGATTAATCAATGAAATTGTGATTGTAAAATATGTACCTCTTCGCTTTCAAACGTAAAATATAATCGAAAGAGCGCGTATACTAATGTGGGTGTACAGCTGATAAAGCGTACTACGGTTCTTTACGGAACTGGGGAGATATGTCCGGTCCTCACAACATACCTGGCGCTATCTATAAAGATCGACCTTTCTTAAATGAGCGAAATCTGAGGAAATCTTTTTCTACTACTTTGAGGTGGATAAATACACATACAACAAATTTTCAAACATTGTCAGCTTTCCTTATTTATTTAGATATTATATATTTAACATTTTCGTTCCTATATATCATCATTGATCTACTATTAAACTGGTAAAATAATGATATTATTTCGCATACTTCCCTTCCCGGTAGGATTCTTTGATAGGAATGTCTGGCAAAACATACATTCTCATGGACTATGACTGGCGAAATGTCCAACTATCCAACTATTTATTGTTTATCAATAAATCTCATACTCGACCAGTTGAGTATGAAGACAAAGTGAATACTTCAGTTTCATCTTGTAAAGTCACTGCTTACTACTTCATATCGTCCGAAATTTAAACTCCAAATTCTAACCATATTAATTGTTTCTCAAGTTCCAGGTAACGTTCTCTTAGAGAAAGTTGACGTTAAGTGGGTTATACAAGTCAGTTATACACGAGGTTCCTGATAGCGTTCACTGCGAAGTTAATAAGTCTTTCCTTTCTGTTAATATTAATATCATATATTAAATAAAACGTAACTGAAATTCAGAGCAAAGAGAATGGAATATTTTTCTTCCAAAGTCTGTTAACATTGTTTCAACTCTCCCTAGCTAAGGAAACTGCTGGCGATCGTCAGCATCTGTGGCCAACAAATTTAATTGCTCTGAACCTAAGTTGGGGAAATAACTTAAGTGCTTAATTTACTTCATTAACATTTGTATGTCTAATTGTCTAATCAAAACGATTTAATAATTAAGGCACATAATAAGAAATACATTTTTTTATTATATATTCCGAAGAAAATGTTACATATAAATAGATCGTCACTGTCGAACACATTTTTAACTTTAGTCAGCTAGACTATTGGAGTAAACTAGAAGCTAGAAGTTTCAAATAATTTTCTGGTATTTTGAAACATTGTTTCCACGTACTCATTACCATTAGTCAAAAATAGTTTTTAAAATGTTGAAAGTAGTGAGATTTCTTCAGTTTATCATGTGTCTAAACATTTAGTCAGTATTATGTTTTTCTGAAAATAAGTAATATGTTGAGTTTTTTTAAATTTTAGTTTTTCTTGTACATACGGTTTAAAGCAAAGTTTATTAACTGACCGTCAAAAAAAATCACTTCCAGTAATAAAACCAGTAATAAAATCATTAATAGAATTTTTAGTAATCGTTTAAATTAGTTGTAATATTTGTAAAAAATAATTCGAATTTTGCTACTTTATTAATTATATTTTGTAAGTTTGAAGTATATCATTTGTGACGAAACAAATAAAATAAATCTTTACGTGGTGAAAAATATGTAAGGTGTGACTTTATTTGACGTCATCACTTCGAAATTCTAACGAGAATCCTTAACAATTCCTTCTCTAATTGTGTATAGCTTTATTAAAATCCTCATGCTTATCTTTTTCTGTATCGAATCTTTCCGAAGATTCCCGAAAGCCAAACATGTTGGTAGAAATATTTTTTTATTTCTTTCAATTTCTTTTGATGAATAGTTCTTTTCTAATCCTGGCCAAATCCGAGAAGTAAAGTGCAAGGACTAGGGTATTCTATTTTCTCTTAAGTGTGTGACTCAGATGACATAAAATATTTATTAATCAATATCCACTTCACCAACAACAACACTTTATTTAAACACAATACTTGTGTTCTTTTCGCAGTTTAATAACATTGATGATCATAGAGAACTCCATTATTTTCTCTTGAGAATGTTAAATTAATGAAATACTTCGTGTTAGGATTGGTTAGTTGTGTTTGGGGAGCGCGTGTGTGTGTGTGTGAGAGAGAGAGGGCGCGTGCATAGGGGCGTGTGTGTATGTGTGTGTTTGTGTGTGTGTGTGTGTGTGTGTGTGTGTGTGTGTGTGTGTGTATGTGTGTGTGTATGTGTGTGTTTGTCCTGTTGTAATATTTATAGAATATAAATCATTTCATAGCAAGTATACTATAAACCATTCTTAAATTTTAAGCTATACATTCACAAATATTTGACAAGTATCCTATATGATATATTTCAACATCTCCAAAATAATTATTTTATAAATTTTATTGATTTATAAATCTATGTAATTAATAATGAACGGATCCAAGAATTTATAGTTTTCTATTTCGTTTTCTTTTTTTTGCGGAAATACCGCCAATGTCAGAAAAAATGATAAGGAATGTATCTTAGTCTGAAAATTCGTATTTCAAACTGGGGAAATGCTTTACGTAAATAGTAAAGGCTTAAACATACTGAAAATATTATGAAAATCATTCGATTATGTAAATGTAATGAGTTTGTATAAACAAGTATTTCTACTATAGTCTATTTTAATATTTGTTAAAAGAAACTAGTAGTTGTTATTTCTTCATAATATTTAGAGATAAAACTAACAAAATGTCAATGTATGAACATTATAAATAATCACTTGCCGAACTTATAAGTTGAGTAAGTTTAAGAAAAAACAAACAGTCATAACGTTTTCGATGAATAACGCTTTGTACGGTAGGAAACGTAATGTCTCAGTATGTTTTTCATAAATTTATTCAAAGTTGTTAAAGTTGAATCAATATGTAGCTTTGCGTAAATATAATGCTTGATTATAACCATAAAGTACAAAATATATTTATAAATGCCATATACATAACTACACACATTGCATTTTCTGAATTTAATCAGTAACAAAAATTAAAACTGAGGATAGAAAACTATATCATTTTATTTGTTTGAAAGATAAATTTCGTTCAGTGAACTTTGTCTGAAAGAGTAGTATAATAAAGAATGAATATGTTAGATCAGGGGCTCCCAACTGTGGATCGCTACTCGATCCTAAAATTATCAACAACCAAAAACTAAACCAAAAAAGATGAGAAAAATCGAAGCAAATCGAATTGTGTTTCAATCGTATTTCTTTTAGCCATTTTCGTAGTAATATTTCTGTAAGGCAATACAGAATAAAACTCACAAACATACATTATCACGTACCAACAAATAATATATATATTGTACAAATTTTCAATCGTTAATAAAATACTTTTTATTCATCCAATCAAGTTCAAATATATTTCTTTTAACATATAGTTGATGACAATTGATGTTAATACATTATATACATATACATATATATATATATATATATATATATATATATATATATATATATAAATATATAAAGAAAGGATGCGATACAAATATTGTCTTTTACTCCATCATGGACGTTGGGCCATGGAGATATTCTGATAAAAAATATATATAAAAACTTTTCTGAAAAAAATGTAGAATACAGAAACCTGTTAAGGATAGAATTCTGTTCTATTAAGGATAGAATTTTATTTTTCCAACAGTATTTTTTTTTGAAATATAACTATTATAGTTATAGCCAATATATAGCCAATATCCTGCTATGAAGGATAATGGTAAATGGTTGATAACGATTCGGATTGTATTAGGAGCCCCTGGTCTCAGATATGAGGGACTAAGTAAATCGGATCATGCAGAAACTCTGTAATTAGAACAACAACGTCTTAGTAGTATTAAGATAATCAGTCAGACTGTTACCGCCTACAAAGGATTGGAAAAAATGGCGAATATATTTAAAGTTAATGTAGGTATACAAAAGCCTCCTGATAGGGGATTAGATCATCCACTGTACAGAGTAACATAACTAAACTTTACTTGTCCCTTACTAGGGATGCGTTTAATAGTTACACACAGAGACGGAAAAAGTGAGTTGGGATTCATTTTGGAAGCGAGTCCCTTCCAACGGTCTCTTACTGAATATGTGGAGAATTTTAGTTTGTATTGGCAGGTCACTGTTATGTACATCAGTAAACATAACATGGATTACGTTTTACCTCCGAAGTAATAATAATAAAGTTTATCAATTTTTGGATTCTACAAATTTTATATTTTTAATTATTATACTTTATTCAAAAATAAATAAACTATTTTAAAACAATTAAACAATTAATATAAAAAATTCTAAGTAAATTCCTACTAACGTTAACAAAGAAATATTTTATTCTAGTTACCCTAGAGCACTATTTATGATACTTTGTGGTAACCATGGCAACAGCTTAAGGTTGTACAATGTAGGTTTCGACGACAACCAGAGAAGGAGAAACAAATTAATATTCATATTTGAAAAATATATTTCTAGGTATAGGAAAGACCATCTAGACTTCGAACATGAAGATTCTCAGTTCGAATTCGGCTGGACCCCACACATTATATAATTTAATTATTGAATAAATATTTGAAAAAAACTTTATTGACATCAATTGTCATCAACTATATGTTTAAAAAATGTATTTGTACTTGATTGGATAAATATAACGTTTATTAACGATTGAAAATTTGCACAAGATATATATATATATATATATATATATATAAGAAAAATGTGAGGTAATAGAAAAAAATTAATAAAAAACAGGTTGCTTTGTGAATCTACAAAAGTCGTTTATTTAAAAATTTAATATATGATCTTTGACTCTCAAATTATCTGATTTTTATTATAGGCTATAATGAACAACCTTGTGGTTGAAAACACAAATATAAAATAAAATAAATTTTTTTGTAATTTTGAAATTATTAATGTATTTATTTTCACTCTCATTAGGAATATTTGTATACATTTCAGTACATTTTTCTGCCTTTTCTAATATAACAATATTTCTCTTAGTTGGTGCGTTTAGGAATAATTCCATTGTAAAACCTTTAATAGTACTGAAAAGGAGTACTAATGGGGAGTACTCCCGTTTTGAGAATGGGATTATTCCAAAATGAGTCAACAAAGAAAAGTATTGTAATGTTAGGAAAGAAAGGGAAATGTACTCAAATTTATTTTAAGTAAATTAGGATTATTTCAAATACGTAAACTGCATGTATGCAATCATATTTAATAATATAATCGTCTAAAGCAAATCGTAAAGTCTGAAACCTGTAAAGCCGAGAGTAGAACACGAAACAGTCGCAATAAAAGAAATTCTACTGGCCAATACATTGGCTGGAGGTGCGTGGAGGAAGGGGCTTGATAAATAATGTAGACGGTATTAGGCACAGGAAGTGGCTGCCTATCCTAGAGGAAAGATAACTCATTGCCGCTTCCTTTTACCAGAATACATTTAACACTCTACCCTCCTATGGACTGCATTATGGGATGTGGCCGTAAACCACTCCGACCGTACAGTATCTCAAGCAGTGTAATCTCCAGAAATATTGCCACGTTAAATCTTATAAAAAAAACCCCTGGCAAATATTAACAACATATTGCAATAATAATTTGTAAACCTAATCTGTGATAACTTTTATTGGTTTTTGAACACCAAGATTAAAGCAATGGCCACAATTTTGTGAAAATCGTTTTTTTTTTTATTCTAACCTCTCAAATAAAGTATTACCTACATAATTAACCGTAGCATATGTAAATAAAAATAGACAAATATATAATTATTATATTTAAATCTATATAAATCATTTGTCCATATAAATATATTTTTTCAATGTTATTATTGTCTCCTGTAAAATTTACTGTTTTAGAGTTTCAAGGTTTGCTAATTAGGGTAATTATGTAATTTGATATTTTTGCAGTACAATTTGGATTTAGAAAGAAATAAAACATAAGATTAACTTGTATTTGAAAAATTACTATTTAAATAGAATGTTACAATTAACGGTACTTTAATACGTTAAAAATAATTTGTTTATGACTAAGAGTTTAACTGAATTTCAAATTTCCTTTTTCGAGTAAATCATAATACTAGATAAGGTACTTATTAATACATTTAGGTATTAACTGACGCGTATAAAAATATATTATACTATTTTTTATATATTATAATACGTAAAAAATGTTTGTGCAATATTATTAAATAATTTAAATACCTACACATTAATTAGTTACCTGCAGTACTAATATAAGCACAATATTGCTTTATGCAAGACATAGTATATTGAAGATAAGTATCATGCATTAATTTCGGGAATATTCGGAACAACTCGGAGATTCTCGTCAGTTATCTTGCCTGCTGTAGAGTTTTAATGGTTTTAAGCAATCAGCCAGTATGACTAATGTATGACCGCCTATAAAATATAAGAAATGTTTGTGAATAATATACTAGTATTAGATTAGGGGTTCGGATTATGTAACCGTCTTGAATGGGATTTAGGGCATCACTATTGTGAACGTCCCTATTTGTCATAAATAAGTGTTTAGTATTTTCCCCTTCCTGTAGGAAAACATAAGGAAAGGAAGGGTAAGGATGTGTGGAATACGGGTTGGATGAAGGAAGAGAATTAATAATTGGCTGATACGGGAAAATTATGGCATCACGGAAGCAGGGTCGTTTACCAGAAGTATATCTGCTTTCAACCTGGTTCAAGTATAATGTCTAATTGCTACTCAGTGGATCAATAAGTTTCACGCCAAACAAAAAGCGTGGGTTTAGGCGTTTACGTTTACAAAAATATTACACTTACAAATATTACTTTAAAAAGTTTTAGTAATATGTATATTACCAAATTACTTGAGTGCGCACAAACACCAAACACACACACACACACACACACACACACACACACACACACACACACACACACACACACACACACACACACACACAAACACACACACACACACACACACACACACACATACACACACACACACACACACACACACACACACACACACACACACACACACACACACACACACACACACACACACACACACACACACACACACACATACACACACACATTCTTATAATTACTGAACTTACTAGTTCTTATTGCATGAACTGTACGAAAATATCTTCTCATGACACTAACTAGACATTTTAATACACTCATTTTTATAAAGCATTCAAACTAAATTATAAGAACATGATTTCATACAACGGCTGATTTAATAGTATAGGCTACGTTATAGAGCAGCTGTTTTAATACATGGGTCATGTTACTGTATTTTTGAAGTTATTAATTAAAAATGTTATTTAACATAATAAAGGTTTTCTACTAACTACATTCTTTTATTATTAACTACATTAATCAGATTCTAATAAAATATTGTTTAAATATATTGTTAAAACAACGGTGCACTACTGTCGGCCCATTCCCACTGATTATTTTTTATTCGTTATGAATTGTTTGTCATGACGTTTACGTAACTTGTATGTTGATAATAACTTCACAAGCAAATTGATAAACAAAAACAATCATTTTCGAGAAAGTCATCATTCTGATTTCCGTATGTCTGTCTACGCTCTCTCTCATTCTCTCTTAAAAGAAGAGATAGGGTTGGAGGGAGAGGGGGTGAGAGATTATATTATATGAATAATAGAGGAAGAAAGATAAAGCACCAACAGAGTAGAGCATTACAGGCGTTTTGTATTTATTGCATAATGTACTCAGAGGGATATACATGGAAATATATTAGAAAATACACAAGCTGCATGACGCGACCCACATTCCATTGGCCAGCGCGTGCGTTCCTCCCTCTCCCTTTTTTGTTTGTTTGGTTGACAAACGTGTCCAGTTTATTGTCAGACTGTTTATTTTAATCGAAATTCGTTTACGAAACTTATAATCTTTATTTCCTGAAAACCAAATTAAGCTTATTTGAATATACAGTTTTTGTGTTTTACTTAACATAGGTAAATTAAACCTTAAGTTAGACAAACAAATTCAACGTAAGCTATGTTTTTGAAGAAAAACGTAAAAAGAAACCCGTTTCCTTAAATTTTAAAAATTTAATGTATCAGTTTCTCAAGCTACAGTCAGGTACATCTTCTTAGAACCTTTCTTTAGCTCAGCTACTTTAATTCAGGAATGCTACCTTATACAGATGAAGTTATGATCCTTTCTTAGATCCCAGTTTTGAGAATTTTGTGCCTTTATCTTGATGCTATTTATTGATTTTCTGATATATAGAATGGCATTCTATAGAATAACATTAGCAAGCGGGAACAGTCTAAAGTGGCCAAACGCCATGAAATAAAGAAAACCAATTAACACAGGAATTTTGTTTATAATTTTATTCCTATTTACAAATAACATAAAATTTTCTTTTTTCTAATTATTCCAAATTATAATTTAGAAGAAAATGATAATGGCCATTAGGGTGGCTTAGGGGAGGAAGACAGAGCTTCATTACGATCTTCAATATACTTCAAGTTAGGTTTGACCCTAGGAACTCATTTTCGCAGCCTGAGTTAACCTGAAGGATGGCAAAGCACACACAGATTCTTTAGACTTACCGATGATCGAACCGAGGACCTTTAGGCTAGTACTTTACCCATTAGACCACATGGGCCCAATTTTTCTATATTTAAGCCTAGTTATAATTTAATCTCTAATTATTATTTAGTGTGTATTTTTTTTTAGATTCTAAGTTTCTACTGGTTCCACAATTCTTCCTAATCCTCTGCATCTGTATATTCCTTCTTCCGACTTTGATAATTTAAAATTCTTTTCTTCGCATTTATCCTCTTACCTTTGTAAATTGTTTGTTAACAATAACATTCGTATTTTTCTACAAATTACGTCAATATTTCTTCAATTTTTTTTTGTCAAGCCGTTTTATTTAAACGTACTGTATTTCAACGTCTCTGATAAAAAACACTGCTGATTCAAGTTTTTATTAGCTTCTGACATGTAAGCTTTTACGACTCAGAAGAGGTTGAGGATGAAGTCCTAGTAATAGGGAAGTGACTTTGCAAAGAAAATACTCTCACATGCTCAGAGCTATTGAAATACTTCTCCGTTGCTCCTAAACAGGACAAGTCATTTCAGTTGAAACACGACCAGATGCCCTTTAAAATCAACATGGGTTTTGAGCCCAGTTTCAATTAAGGAAATATATTTTTATCAAATCTAAAGTAAAATTCGAGTTATATTTAAACGAATCGAAATAGGTAGTACTAAACATATTTGGTTGGATGGTAGCCGTTGCTGGACCAATCAAATCGTCCAGATCAACTTTATGTCCAACAAATCCTTACTATAACAGAGAAAGCTTGTTTTCGTCAAGAAGGCGATAAAATTAAGGGTTTGGAAGCGATTTTTGTAGGGTACGTTTAGCTCACATTAATAACTTTAATTCTTAAATACGAAGTAAGGTAACACAAAATAGAATTTTTAATATCGATGTCTGAAAAAATAAAGATTTGGTCAAGAGATTAAAGAAGAGAAAAAAAGAAAGGCAGAGTAAAGAAAGGTGTAGACATAGTTAGACATTACTTCATCTTTGTGCTCAGGCGGCGTTGTTCGTAGAGTTTTGAAGAAGCTGTACTTCTACCATTAACATTTAATAGTACACAATTTTCTTGGATGATGGAACCGAAATAGAAGCGGAATCGATAAAAGACCTGATAGGTTTTTATAATATTATCGACATTGAAAAAAATATTTTATTAATAAATAACACAAAACATCCTCTAACCACTATAATGTCTTATTAACTTTATGTACATTTCGGTTGTAAAGATACCATCCTCAAAGGTAACAACAACAAAAAATCCGTTAAAAGGTATGTATACAAAGAATGTATTTAATAGGTATCCCCCAAGAAATGTTAATAAAATTATTGGTTAATCAATAAAATTAAAGTGTGATTTGTTTTATTTATTGTAAATTATCCCCAAGTTGTTCCAATATAGATTTATTAATATCTACATTCTAAAGAGGCACGATGAAACTTTAATTCCTTTACCACTATACGACAAAACTCTTCGTTTAACCTTGCACGAAATATCCAGCTCTATTAAATCCGTTTCGTTTTCCATATATATTTATTTTATCGGTAACCCTGTAAAACTAGGTTTTGGGGATATCACTATCGGTAAGTATAACCTGGTTCGAAAACCAATTTAGCGGAATGTCCCAATGTTTAATCCGGCAGTTTAAATCCTTGTTCGCCGGAATGGTAAGCCTTTGTATTGGAGCTTAGTAATGATTATTTTTGGTTTCATTATGATCAGAGATTTTAACATAAACGATTGTAATCTCTCTTACAAAAAGCGATATCTTAATGTTTAAAAGTTATTAAACTTATTTTAGTGTCAGTTTATATGAAGTTTAGAATAACGTTTCTAGTTTTAAAACACTAATCATCAAGAGAGCGCCATTTTCGTTATAGTTTTAATTTTTTCGTTTTAAACTTTTACTTTATATTCTTACTTACGGCTTTTATTTTCTAACTTTGTTACAACCTTATTTGCTGTTCCTAGCCTAGTCATTGTATCGAGTTCACAAGATACCTCTCTTCACCCCGGTAGAGAGCAGGTCTATCTACTTCAGGCAAGCAGCACTACTCACACTGTGCCATAATTGTCCCTATTTCCCCTAATCCTAGGGGATTATTATGGCCTTCCCTTTCTCCTATCTAACATTCCTTATCGCTCTTCTTATAAAGAGTTGTAAAAGATATAACCTGTTTACGCGCCTAACAGAGAGTAGGTCTACATTACGCCAAAGCCCCGTTTATGGCGCGCTGAAATTTTTTTATATCCCCTATTCGAGAGCATCATGTCGCTACCTAACCCTAACTGTATTTACAACCTTTCCTAACATCTGTTTTTATAGTCATACTGGCGATTCCTCGAACTACAAAGACACTCAACTTGAAGAGTTTTCAGACGATTCCGTCTAATATACTGTGTATGATGAGCGTGTAATTAAGATAAATGTAATACATTCCTTTTCATATCATATTATGGATAATTTCTCCATGACGAAGTTGGATAGCATATTTTTAGTCAGCCAAATATTTTGAACAAAATATAATTTTTCATTATAGCGGTGCTAAGTTTTTGGTTTTAAAACTTGAAGGTGGCAATATTGAAGGATTTTCTGTCTAGCTCAACTCAAAACGTCCCTTTTCAGGGCGGCAACGGTGCGACACAGGTATTTACATTCGTTGGGTTATTCTGGAAAGTAGGAGGGCTGAAACATGCAAAGTTCGTGATATCTATCTTTTTATAACTGCAGAAGCCAAGGCTACAAGTAACAATATACACTTGTACCAACTAAAGGGCATTACCATGCAACTATATACGACTAACCTAACATAACCTAACCTAACTCGTACAAGTGACTTCTGGAATGATTGTTGAAACTAGTATCGACGCCACGTTTTGTTTTGGAATATTGTATGAAATGGAACCACAAGACAAATTAGAAGTCACTCAAACTAGTTTATGGCTTGGTAAAAAACATTTTCTGTTAGTAGAGGCCTTAAACCCTCACGTCTTCGAAGTTATTGTTTACTCAACTGGTCACATATTCTAATATAATAATAACATAGATAGTTACTTTACTTTAGAATTAATTCTAATCCGTACTTTAACCGAATGAATTAACCTGTTATTCTATAGAAATAGTATTTTTTTGATAAATAACCGACATGTTTGAAACTGGTGACTGATAATTTTACAGACACAAAATCCATTTAAGTGGAGACGAACCCCTGATCGGGTGTAATTAGATATTTATTTATGTGGTTTGTAAGAGATAATGATCTATTTTGGTTGTTACAATAATATAGTAAACACTATAACCTTAAAACTAAAAACAAAACAATAAACCAATATGGGATAACTGTTTATAGGGCTTAATCAGACTTGCACAGTCTTAGGCTTGTAAATGTTCTATTGGTTTTGTCGTTAGTTTCTTGTGTCTTGCTATTTTGGGATTTAACACGTTGTATTATAATTATTTAGCTACTTAAATTATAATTCTATACAATGGAAAAGTAAAGAGGAGATTATCGGAAGATTTCCGGAGGCAGCGAAGGTGTGCTTGTTCCCACGGGTACATTATAGCCGACTGATTGCTTACGGACCAACTTATTATTACTTTTTAAACATAGGAGGACTTTTAACCGTTGAATATCTTTTTACGTGTTTAAAAGTAATAGTTTTGTGGTTTTTTTTATCACATTAAGTATTGTTATTCAACAAAGTCATTTCCTGTTTTATTAAAAATTTAAATAAATTACATGTTTTTAGATTGAATCAAATTACCTATTTTATCGCAAGGTTTTCATTTGTCTTAGAACGTGAAATACAAATTGTATCCGAAAAATAGAAATTACCTAACCCTAGAAGTAGAAAACATTATGCGGAACTCGCGTAAGTTCTCAAAAAAACTCACGGTAAAATAATGCAAAGAATTCAAGCAACTAAATGTGTATTTTTTTAATTTCTTTAAAACGTTGCTCGCTTATTTCAAAAAGCTATTTCCTAAAAATTAACCTAAAAATAACTAATATAAATATTGAATCAAACTAAAAACCCGAAGAATTGGACTTAGTCTATTAATACAGTAATTAAATTTTAAAATTTCTAGAAAACATTTTTACTTCTTAGCTAGATCTAAATAGTAAGGGATGGTTTTTGAAATCATGGTAGATAACACATATTAAATTTATAAAAATTAAACAAAAAACTTTACTGATTCTAAATGTTTTAACACTAGCAACAATAATATTTTAAAACTTATGTTAGTATTTAAATATGGTTTTCAAAGCATTATTGTAATAAATTCTAATTTTGTTACCCAAAATAACACTATTGCGTCATTTATCGTGAAATATTTAATTCGGTTAAATTTAATTCACTAAAAAACACAAAAGTAAAGCTTTGTCACATCTCCTAAGGCATCCATACTGCGAATCCATTCTATTAGTTTGGTATAGAGTATGTTATGTTTAATTGTATTTTATTAAATAATTTAAATCTTTTTTCCACAAAGCTATACATTTTGTAAAGGAATGTTCCATATTTTCGCATTGTTACGGATATAGCGTTCTCAGGTTTAGTTATTCGACTATTAGTAGGGATCCACTAGCTTAATAAGGTTTTTAAACCAGTCTTATGTTCACTAATTACGTCACAAGCTTTAATAATTTCTTTTACTAGTATTAACTTGTAAATTAGTTTCATTGTGGTTTTATTATTAGTTTTAAATTATTTTTATTATTAGGTTGGTCCAATTTTAAAGAGATTCAATTTTCCTCAAAAACTCATAATATTATAATAAAAGTAAGGTAGGTTTTTACATTCAGAATGTCTCCAATAGGAATATGATTATGTTAACTTCTGAAATATTTGTAAATATACCAAGTAAGTAAAAAACAATTTAAGTAAATTTCTACTGAGGTTAACAAAAATTTACTATTTATGATATTGCGTGGTAACCATGACAATAGTTTAAGGTTGTAAAATGGAGGTTTGGACGACAACCAGATGGGGAGGAAAAAGATTCATATACAACTTTGAGAAAAATATTTCTAGGTATTGGAAAGTTGGCGCAGGGCAAAAAATGAAGATTCTCAGTTCGAATTAATTATTGAATAAATATTTTTTTTAAACCAATAACATCAATTGCCATCCACTATAGGATAAAAAAAATGTATTTGAACTTGATTGGATGAATAAAAACGTGTTTTATAAGCACTGTTTTGAATTTATATGTTTTCAAAACTTTTCGCTAATATTAATGTATTAGCATTTTTAGAAGAAATAAGTGATATATTCTAGCATTTGAAATAGTCTTTTTTGTATTTGTTGATTCCATCTTCGCGTGAGCTACTAGTTATCACTAAATACTTTTAAATGTTTATAAACTTGCCTATAATAGTACTTACTTATGTTTGTTGACGACGGCCGTTTCAGGAGATTTATCCCATTGTCAACTAAAACCGTAACTGATCCCACCCCTACCATAACACTATAACCTACGTAAACCTTGAGATCAGTTACTGTCTAAGTTGACAATGGGACACATCTCCCGAAACGTCCGAAACGGACATCTCAACAAACATAAGTAAGTGCTACTATAGGCAAGTTTATAAACATTTAAAAGTGTTTAGTTTTTTTGTATAACATATTGTGAGAAATTAAAAAAAAATCTGTATATTTATTCAAAACATTTCCTATTTTCAACTGATACAGTAAAAAACTAACAATTGACATATAACCTGTATGATTTAATCTGCTGTATTACGGATGAGCAGTAATGAAGCGTAAGAAAGGCGGTTTATGAGCGGTACCAATCATAAAATTAGCAAAAGATATACCAACACGCCGTTTGGTATAATCAACGAATCCTATATTTTCACGTACTTTTTAAATATTAGATAGAAATTTAGAAATTATAATTCGGGAAAGAAAGTTAGTTTTCTTAGTAGGGATGCTGTACGTGACTCATTAAAGCTGCATAACAGCTGCAAAAGCTAAGGCAAATTCGGTCCACCCCAGGTAGCCGTGAGATCCACAAGACAGGTTACATCATACAGACAATAATCCCTAATATTTACGGGGGATAAATATAATATGTATTAATAATTAATTGAACGAATTCATAATGGTTTTAAAATAACACAATTATAAAGATAATGTAGTCGATCCTACATTTTATAACTTTTATATTTGTAATATTTTGTTGGTTGATTTCTAAACCAGTCTTATTTTTCGTTAAATTTTATTAAGTAAATTTAGAAAAGAAATTAAACCTTTAATATTCAGAACGTTTTTCTTGAGCTATTGCATTCAATAGTAATAAAAATTGGCGATTCTTGTTTAAACTTCGCAAGATAAAACCTGCTCTAAGGAGGCCAAAGCCTCCTTCAGGGGAGATCAGTCCTCACAGAAATCAATAAAAAACCTAGTGTGAATGTTAGTGTTGATTAAAGGATATCAACCAGGGTTGCAATCGTCTTAAACGTGGCATAAAGCTATTAAGCCTCCTCACAACAAGAAATTGCAAGGTCGTTGAGTATTCGCAGTGAGAGCTAAGTAGTCTCAAGTTTACTACGGTTATAGTCGATATGCGGGAAAGTTCTACAGCAGAGGATATACAAGTTACACTACAACAAAGAACTGAGGTCATTTGAAAGAACTAACTTTTTGATATTTATAAAACATAATCGAATTGTTGAAATGATTGTTGGAGCTTTTAATCGATTGAATACATTACTGGGAATTTTGTTAGGGGAATTTAATTTACTAGCTAATTAAACTGTACTATTTATTTGTAAATAATATTGAAAAATAAATTATCCTATAGAAATATGAGATACTTACATATGTTTAGAATTTACACCTAAATTCTTTGCAGCTTGAAGGAATAGGCTCACAAGTTTTAATTTTAATAAATAAACCCTCTTAACAAAAAACAAAACTTTTTATTTAGAGCCTTCTGCACATTTAAATTACAAATCAATAATCTTCAGAGGAAATTATTACAAAAATAACTACTCATGATACTACTAAATAACTACTGAGCAGTTATTTTTGTAGTAACTACCTCTAGAGATTATTGCTTTGCAATTGAAATGTACATAAGGGTCCAATAGAAAGTTTTATCTGTGTTTAGAGATTTTATTTATTTTAATTAACTATAAGGATGTTGAACTCAAAGGTTTGATTAGTAAACAAGACTAACAAATAGCATAAGAAAATAAACTAGTTCATCTATTTAATATTTCCAACGAAATATTGAATTAAATAACAATTTATATTGACTTGTGTTACTCTCAGAATCCTTATTGTTACTAATAGGATTAGTCACATTCATTTTATTATTATTATTGAGAAGTGAATAAATAAAAATACTTCAAGGGAAGGACTTTCTATTCTAGCAAAAATCACAAACTTCGTATCTTCTGATGGAATGTTTATAAAAACGATGAATAGAACTCCTCTACTTGATGCTGGGTGGGAAAAAGTTTTGTTGCTGTCACTGACTATGCTTCCCGACTAAGGAATTCAGTTTGCTTAAACAAATTTTCAATCGAATGCTGTCGGCTAGAGCCGAGAGCACGGATGGTTGCATCCCCGACTACAGATATATTGTTACCGTGGAAACGACCCTTCTCCACTCCCGTCCACCCCCTATTTTCCCTCTTTCCTAATTTGCTAAAGTTATTGACTCTTCTAAAAATATTGACTGCAATATTCTTCAAGGGGAAAAAGTATATCTATTATCTTAGCGGGAAACGTTGGAGGTTGCGGTCGAAGTTTAAATATTTTTTGCTTTATGGTGACTTATTTGAGTAAATAATTTATAGCCAGTGTATAAAATGTTTACAAATCTCACAAAACCTTTTAGGCTTCTTTTATTCTTCTGTATATACTTCTTTAAATTCCCTCTACAAGCGCACACTCTCCTGATATATATTTTGTACAAATTTTCAATCGTTAATAAATTACTTTTTTTTTAAATCCAATCAAGTTCAAATACATTTTTTTAACCTATAGTGGATGACAACTGATGCTAATACATTTTTTTCAATTATTTAGTCAATAATTAATTTATAAAAATTTTGGGTTCCAGCCGGATTCGAACTGAGAATCTTCATATTCGAAGTCTAGTGCGTCTTAGCGAACTTTCCAATTCCTAAAAATGTTTCTGAAAGGTGTTTATGAATCCCCTCCATCTGGTTATCGTCGAAACCTCCACTGTACAACCTTAAACTGTTGCCATGGTTACCACACATTACGATAACTAGTGCTCTAGAGTAATTAAAATAAAAGTTTTTCTGTTAAACTCAGTAGGAATTTACTTGAAAACTTTTTCATATTACATATTTTGTTTCTAGTTTCTAGTAAATAGTTTTTCTAAAATCGAACTTAACGTAAAAAACTGTTTGAATCCCTTAATTTATGGGCATTCCAAACACACTTTGTTTTACCACAAGAGGCTGTGTGAAAATAAATATGTACAGACTAAAAACGCAAAACTTTAGACTGTGAAGTTAGAAATTGCGCTAAAAGCATCTTAGTGAGCTCCTGATTGTCAGCTGCTTTATTAGTTCAAGTTTTCCGTCACCCTGTCCTGCACGCTAAGACATTACTGAGCTGGGAACGTCAATAGGCGTCATTCATTGGTGCGTTTAAAGAGCCAATGACGTCAGAAGACAGGATAGTAAATACATTTTTTATTTACTGTAAAAACGTTTATGCTCAAAAAAGTAAAATTACTGACTAAGGTCAGGTAATAGGGGGAGGTGACAAGAGACCTTATTATCTATTGTGAATAATATCGGACGGTCTCTGGTTTGTATTTCAGAACTAATGACGACCACTCACGATTAGTCTGTCAGTTGCGTTGAGTAATGTAATATCGCGATATTTCTCGAATTAGCAACCTATTCCTTTTGAGTTTATATATTACTTTAATATTTTTGTAATCTATTCAACTGTGTATAATTTTGTAATAATTGTTTATTGAATTTTTTATTTTATCTTTATTTGCAACCTAGACATTTATCAATTGTATTGTGTATTTATATTATTTTATATTTACAATATTTAGTATATACATTATATACGCAAATGTTTAAAGTGGGTGAAAAAATAGGTAAAATTTTAGCCTTTTCCACTATTAGTTATAGTAAACTTCCATTAGTTATGAAAAGTTATGTTAATTCTCTCTAAAAATACAAAAAGTGCTTTTTAAACCTATGAATCATCAAAGAACGTTTAGAATATCGTAATAATTTTACTTTTATACCTTCATAACATTAGAACCTTTTAAATACTATGCATTTTAGGTTTAAAATAATTTAACTTTTATACCTTCATAACCTTCTGATGCTATGAACTTTTGATGTTCTATGGCTTTCAGGTATAAAATAATTTTACATTTATACCTTCATAACATTAGAACCTTTTAAATACTATGCCTTTTAGGTTTAAAATAATTTAACTTTTATACCTTCATAACATTCTGATGTTATGAACCTTTGATATCCTATACTTTTCTGGTATAAAATCATTTTACTTTTATAGCTTCATAACATTAGAACCTTTTAAATACTATGCCTTTCAGGCTTAAAATAATTTAACTTTTATACCTTCGTAACATTCTGATGCTATGAACTTTTGATGTCCTATGGCTTTCAGGTTTAAAATAGTTTCACATTTATACCTTCAAAACATTAGAACCTTTTAAATACTATGCCTCTTAGGTTTAAAATAATTTAACTTTTATACCTTCATAACATTCTGATGTTATGAACCTTTGATATCCTATACTTTTCAGGTATAAAATAATTTAACTTTTATACCTTCATAACATTCTGATGTTATGAACCTTTGATATCCTATACTTTTCAGGTATAAAATAATTTTACTTTTATAGCTTCATAACATTAGAACCTTTTAAATACTATGCCTTTCAGGCTTAAAATAATTTAACTTTTAAACCTTCATAACATTCTGATGCTATGAACTTCTGATGTCCTATGGCTTTCAGGTTTAAAATAATTTTTCATTTATACCTTCATAACATTAGAACCTTTTAAATATTATGCCTTTCAGGCTTGAAATAATTTAACTTGTATACCTTCATAACATTCTGATGTTATGAACCTTTGATATCCTATACTTTTCAGGTACAAAATAATTTTACTTTTATAGCTTCATAACATTAGAACCTTTTAAATATTATGCCTTTCAGGCTTAAAATAATTTAATTTTCATACCTTCATAACATTCTGATGCTATGAACTTTTGATGTCCTATGGCTTTCAGGTATAAAATAATTTTACTTTTATACCTTCATAACATCAGAACCTTTTAAATACTATGCCTTTCAGGCTTAAAATAATTTAACATTTATACCTTCATAACATTCTGATGCTATGAACTTTTGATGTCCTATGGCTTTCAGGTATAACACGGGCGGAGTTAAGGGGAGGGGGTAAAGAGGGGCATTGCCTCTCCAACTTTCTGGACAAGTGTATTATATTTTTAATCAAACTCTTCCAATGAAATCATTAAAATACTACAAAAATAATAATAGTGCTGACAAGAAATATACTCGGCAATACCAGTTGTTATTTTAATTGTATGCCGGTTATTTTTTTTAAATATGACTGTAAGTACAAAGCAAAATATGAACTTTAATCTAATATCTCAAGTCATGATGGTCAAAATGAAATTTTAGGGATTGTTTCAGACGAAGTTTGGGATTCAACGTTATGTTTCTCATATAACCAAAATCAAGCTTTTTTTAGACTCAAAAAATTGTTATTGCTTCCAATTTGCAAAGCTATAAGTCTAAAAGCCCCCGATTTACGTTCTATGTGAAACATATAGTTGAATATCATACCCTAACCTACAAATAGAAAAGTAGTTTTTAACACGTACCTTATAATGTACGTTTCTGGCTCAAAGTCAACAAGCTTATAAATGTTCTCTATTTATTGGGCGTAGTACCCCGGACCGCATTTGATACCTCCAGGAACAATCTTGTCCCCCCTCAAAACAAAACTTTTAACTCCGCCCACGGGTATGAAATAATTTCACTTTTACAACAACAAGGCTCTGAAAATATGATACCGACTTTATTGTACCATTCAAATGGTTTGGGAACTAGATTAACACACTCAACTACTTTAGGTAACTGAATTACTCAAGTAAAGTATATTTTTATTGCCTTCAAAAGACATATAAGCGTTAATGAGAATTTTTACCCTCTTCTTTTACAACACCAGTGAATAAGTGAAATTTAGAACTATTTTTTCCACAATTATAAATAAATTTTCATCATTAAATTGAAAATTTCCTCCTGAATACATATTAATACACGTTTCCCTGATAATTATGATCTGCCACTTATTATAATAACAAAATTGTTGGATTAAAATGTCAATATTAATTTTGTGTGCAATCTAATTAATATAATATAAAATAAATCATTATAACATTAATATAACATTATAAATATAATATTAAAAACGTTTTAAACCACCCCATATAAAGTCCTACATTATAAATTAAAATAGAGTTTTTCTACTCCTTTTAAAATTAGTCCTTAGTCAAATGACACTAAAAAATATTTTAAATAAATACGGCTGAACTCGATTGTTTAATGTCTAATACAAGTTCTTAAATAAACATTAAAAATATTTTTTAACTAAAAAAATTTAATGTGATTTCAAATAAAAACAAATTCTAAAAAAAACAGCAAAAATAATTTGAAATTAAAATAATATAATGAATGTTAAGGAAATTTATAACAATCAATTTGTTTGTTTTGTTTTCCCACAATACAATTTTTTGAAATTGTTTTACACAATACTGTTGGAATTTTATTCACGTATTCTTGAAAACAACTTTGAAACTCGCGGATCTTATTGTCCATGACTATCGGCGAAACTTTAACGTTTTTATTAACCAAACTCTACTTGCCGAATTTAAAATTCAAGTAAGTTTATGAAAAACATCCTAAGAAACCATTTCGTCTTTCTTCGTCAGTGACGTCATCATAGCTTAGTGCAATCGAAAATGTTTTGTCTTAGTACGTTTTTCATAAATTTACTTTATAGGTTCTGAAAATCGTTAACTTTTTATAAAAACTTAAAGTTTTGTCCATCATCATTGACAATAAAATCCACGAATAAAATATATTGTGGTGATGGTGAAAATTTCTGTCTTTCATTGTAATAAGAGGATATTGTACTGAAGAAAATATTTACCAAAATAAAGAAACAATAAGTTTTTAAAACTGTAATTTCTAAGTGTAAGAAATTATGAGTCTAGTTTTTAACGTAGAATATTTCTCAGAGTTGAATTTTAAATACGACATTTGTCTACTAAAATTAGATCTAGAATGATTGTTTCAAACAATTTTAAACTTGCATTACTTTTGTTTACTCATCTTTTTGTTAAGAATATTCACACCTGTTTACTTTATTACTTCTTTTATTTGCTTGTTATTTTACTATTTATAATAATCTTTCGTTTAAAAATGTTTATTTTTAGGTGATAAAGTATTAAGTACTTTATTATTATTGCAATGAAATAATTTTTTTCACGTGCACAAATGAAAAAATATCCATTAGTTGAATGTGTATAATTTGGAATAATTTCGATTATTAAATACAACTGCATTATAAGCTTGTGTAATGGTTGCAGCCGAGTCACGTGGTACGCCGTGAGACTGTGGGTAACCACGTGATATCCAGCCCTTCCCCCAGTCCACCCCTCACAAGTACTTTGTTATAGAACTTCCCTCGGTAATTATACATGTTGAAGTTACTGAATGCTTCACTCGATACTCTGTTTCGTTCCAAGCGAAATGAAATGAAACAGCTATGCTACTTAACGAACCCTTTCAGTAATTAAAGCGATTTCCCTCGTGTTTCGTATTGTACGTAACTAGCAAAACGCTATAAGAATAACTTTTTAATTCGAATTAGACATCTACACCTTTTGTCTTTCATATTTTAGGTTTCTGAGCTCACGTTTCTAGGCAAAGGTAATTTTAGAAGTTGAAGAAAATTATTTTGCGAAGACAATGCCAACACAGTTACATCGTGTAAACAGTGTTTCTCAAACTATCACCCTTTGAGGGTGGCTCGAAAAATATCCAGGCAGTACGCCTTACCTAAAATTAAAATAGAAAAGTATAATAAAGGTAGGGCATCCGGATATATTTTCTCAATCAGTTTAAATTTATCTTGAATAGAAACCTCTATTCATTTCAATGCATTGAAGATCTTATACGAAAGTGTGAATTAAGTTTATTTCATTTACTTTTGATCCTACTCTAGTTACAGTTTGACAGATTTGCAAATTAAGTTTAGAGTGATCGAACTTCTCAAAAAGTGAGTGACACATTTTTGTATTATAACTTTGAACAAAAATACAAATAACTATAAAGTCTTGTAAAATTACTAATTGGATTAACCGAACCGCATCTTTGAGAAACCGTATATCCAAGATCAACTTGTTAAAAAATATATAATATACAAACAAGCTAACTGTTTTAAAAATGGTAAAATATAAGATTAAAGCCTATATTTTTCAAACTAATCACCAATACACCTTACAAAAAAAAGTTTATTTCTCTCAATAATTTTTCAGATTATAAATGTTTAAATATAAATTTTCGTTGTTTCAAAACTGTTTATAAGGAATAAGATCAATCAGTCATAGTCAAAACATTTATCTTCTTCTATTTTACATAATTTGTTATAATCTCTTTTCCGTTGCTTAAATTTAAAAGTTAGTAAAATACTAGAGTAGGCCTACACCTGACTTGCGTATTTAGTGATACGACTTCCGGCTCCGGGTTTCACCCAATTGTTTCAAAAGAATATCTTTTCCTAAGTTTACAACTATAAAAAATGTTGGAGGCCTACGTTAGATGTCTAAAATTCAAATAGAGATAGGTTGTTAACAAAATCAAGGAATAGCTACGAATATATTTGGGGGCATGTTGCAAGAAGCTGTTTTGTAAAGGTTGTGTTTGTTTAGGGCTCTATCGTGCGCCGGGCCTTTACCTAATCAAGGACATACTATTGTATCTGTGTACAGCATTGAGTGTAATTGCTCCAAAACTTCAAAATGAAGTTGATATTTCGGCTTGTTGATACCAAGCGATATATATCCGCGAATGGGCAATGGCAATATCAAAGTATGATACAAATTTGAACTTTCTTCAAACATTTTAATTAATTTAAAAAATTCTTTTTCAGGACAAAACTCTGGATTCAGTTCCTGACCTTATTTGACTTGACTGATTGTTTATTACATTAAAAAACCCTTCTAATGAACAACGAAAAATGCATGACCAATATTTTTTAGCAGCCATTTTAGCAACTAACTGGCGTACGATGTTTAGTGAATGGCAGGGAAACTGTGCTTTTCGTCTTCCTGGTTGTACATCAAGTGTTCGTATGTTTTAAAGAAGTAGGACGGAGAGCTTCTTGAAGAGGTTCGTGTCATATCTATGGTAGCAAGTCGCTGTCCTCAGCACTTTCAAGAGTCTTATTAAATTGTGCTACCCTCCCCTACCACTCTTTCCATCCCCTCTCTCCCTTCCCATTATTAAACCATATCTCTGTCTCTCTCGCGCTCATTTGCCTAGCACCATCTCTTTTGTTCACTCCACCGATTAATCGTTAAACTCGGGCGGGAGTGGGGAGAGAGAGGGGTGGTAGCCGAGACCTATTTAACACAAATCTACACCTAACTTGACGCAGTTGGCTTTTTCCAATCATTACGCGTCCTTAACTCGAAAACAAGCTTCAAGTTCGAAAAACTTCGAGACTTCACTTTCTTACAATTCTAAAACCACTATCGTACCAATAAAAACGTACTGAGGTTTTAAAAAATAAACAGAAAATAGAGTTTACCGAAAATAAGAAGTTATACAACTCTTATGCAACTTCATTTCTTTCGAAAATCTAGTGATAAAATTCTAAGCTATGAAAATAATATTATCATAAAGGGAAATAAAACAAAAGATTTATTTATCATCAAATCACTATGTTTTCATTTTTAAATTGTGTATTTGACAGTTGTTTCTTTACTTTAATCACTATTATCTTTAATACATCTAAAGAAGATATTTTCCCTGTATTTAAGTTGATAAAAACTAACATAATATAACTAATTTAATAGAAATAATAAATATATGATCACAAGAAATAGCAATATATTGAAAAATTACGTAATGAGGTGTACACTCACAAAATTTAAATAAATAAAACTCGGTTGATGCAAGAGTCAAAGAAACTTGATTTATTAAAAATTTGGCAACGCTTCAACGACTAAAAGGTCGCCCTCATTCAGGCCTGAACTCTTTTGTACTATTTTCAAACCTACTAGAAACACAAGACAACTTCCCTTCTACATTTTTAATTAATTCAAACATAGAACGTCTGTAGGCTATAACTGTCTACTCAAGTGTTTATTAAAGTACTAAGTTTTGAAACTTTAGTACTTATTTCCTTTTTGTAGAGTATTAATTTGTAACATTTAAAACTATAGATGTTGTATTTTCTTATAATTAAAATATCATTTTTGTATTTTCTTAAATGATGTTTTCAGATCAAAATATCACAAGACAGCAAACAAAGGTAAACACACGAGAGTTTCTTTTCATAACAATATTTACAAAATAATACTCAGTAAAAATATGAAGAATTTTTTAGTTGTAGTTAAATAAATATATGATTTAATGCTCTTTATTTATACGAACACTAAATACTTGCAAATACTTTTTCCCATGGACTAACAGTTTTTTTAAATCGATTTATAGACAGTAACTAATTTTTTAGAAAAAGAAATGGAGTTTCGTGTATGTTGGTATGTTTTTAGGGAAATCATACGATTGTATTTTTGTTTAGTTATATTATTTCCGTATAATGTATCTACGCTTGAGGTTAAATCGTGTTAAGCCTAGAGTTGTAACCACTCAATGTATAATTAAAAAGTGTATAAATGAAATATTTTTACAATTTTACCCTACTCTTGTCACAAATGTGTTGCCAGATTTAACTTTGTCTGATTTTATAGCATTTCCCAACAAACTAATTTGTTTTTTTTTCTGAAGAATGAAAGAACTTTGTATAGCGAGCAAACATTGGACAAACGTTCTTTGGAGGTAATCTATTCAGTAGAAACAAACTAGTTTGGTTATGTATCCGTTATAACTGTCTTTCCATACAACCTGAGGCATAGAATGTTCCTAAAAGCAAGTTATGTATTGTGGACAACTAATACTCATATTTTCATTATGTTCGGCTGAAAAATATTATAGCTTTTGTTCTTATGTGGTTAATATAAAGTGTAGGCCCTAAGGGTAATAATAATAACATAGTTGGCAATTTGTTAGCTTATAGTTGTAATAATTTTACTAACTATGTGGAAAGATCTGAGTATACAATGCATAACATTGTATGTAACCTACTTTATACATTGCTGCTAATATTCTTACTTTTTATAGAAAACATATTTTAAATCTTTATTGTAGCGGACTTTAAGGACACTCAATTTGTTTAGGTTATAAATTTCCAGGTATTATACCGAATTAAATATCTAAATATTATATTGTTGAGATAAAATAATTTTGTAAATCAATGGAATCTGTATGTATTTCTTCCCGAGGGATTTTCGGGAAATATATGCATTAGTTTTTTTTGATAAATACTATATTTGAATGTCTTAACATACTATTTTCCCTTCTGTTAGGAATATTTCGATATATTCTAGTACAAAACTATAATTACTCTCTTTCCAATGTAAATGTTAAATTATTATGCATTTTATTGATTTCTTTTAATACACAATCGCCTTTATTCACTTCTGGGTCCATAATAGCGGATCGTCTACATGCCTCATGTACTCCACACAATCGAATTTCTCTAAATTTTGGTTATTTTTTCTTTCTAATTCTTGTATAAAAAAACTGACCTAAAATTCCGAATAGGGGTTTCCCACCCCTAGCCTGGCTTTTGGTTTATATAATTCGCTGTTAAACTTGAATTGCTTTTGATTTAAAATAATCTTCAAAGATTTGACTTTCGTTGTTTCAATCCTTATTTTGGACCTGTTCCTGTAATTTATCCTTAGTAATTTTTATAATTTCTTTGATTGGCATTGATGGGTATAAATGTTTTTTTTTTTGAAAAACGAAATATTCTTACAATGTCTAGTAATATTAGCTTTTTGTATTAGTTTAACAACCTTTATTTTTTACATCGTATTATTTCGTTTTATTTACATAATCTTCTTTATTAATTAAAACAGTAGCCCCCTTGGTCTGCTTTTGTAACCATAACCCTTCCTCTTAAAATGTTTTCTAAATTTTTCCATTTTTTCATCCCTCTTCTCCTCCAATCTTTGTTTAATAGTTTTATCTAAATTTTCCGTTGCCAAGTGTGTAGTGGGTTCTTGTTCTTCTTTAATTATAAGGGCAATGCATTTTCTATGTCTATTAAATTGCCTTATACTTTTTTTTAATATTATTATTTCTTACATTATGTTTTAAACCTCTATCTAAAACGTCATACTCCTCTACTGTTAAATTTATCATCTAAACTCATGATCCTTTCATGAAAAACTTGCGTTCATAACGGGTCGATTCTTTTTTACGATTTCTGATACACTGCAAATTTCTAGTTTTTTATATTTTCCTTTAATCTCTTTCTTTATTTTAAATTTGATAAATTCAATGATAATATTTTCAGTTTCCACTAATAGACTTCATTTACATGAGGTTTAAGTCTAGAATCTTCTTGTCAATTTTGTTTTTCTTAATATATAAAGTTTTAATTTCCATTTTATCCAATCTTTTTTCGTTTTTTCTAATCACATATCTGGAAGCAAAACCATTTACTCTATTCTTGATTCTTACATGTGAAAGAATCACATTATTTATTATAAATTATTTGTTAAAACATAAACCTATATTGGCTATCGTCTTGTGTAATTTCTTTATATTAAACTTCGATCTTTTACCTATCATCGTCCGGCTGGCTAAGTTGAAATTCTTAATATACTCGTCTTCTTTTCTGTTAGGACTATTTCTATGATTCGAGTACATTTTCTGCCTTCCCTAACATTACAATATTTTCTTTTGTTGGCTCGTTTTGGAATGACAAAAGACGTCACTAAAGGAAGATACTTTAATGTTAGAAAAGGCAGAAATGTGTACTCGAATATATAACAGTATATGTTATTATTTTGTTACGCAATAGCGAGTAGACGTATCTCTACGACCCCAGAAGAGATTAGGTAACCCCTGGTTAGCAAACCTGCTGACTAGATCTTATAGTATTTATGTTAAAACCTATTTACTTAACGACTTGTCAAATTTATAATTAAAGTATCAAATTTTTAAAAATACTAACTAAAAAACTAAATTGCTATATGCAGGGGTTTTAAAGGCAGGTGCTGAAAGATTTGATGGATTTGTACTGAATTTTCTTTTCTTTTTTTAATTTTTATTTTGGCATGCTTGTAATTTGATATTGTTCTAATGTGTTTTATGTCCAGGAGGTTTTATACCCCCGCATCCATTTTGTATCTATAGGCCTAATCGTTTCTTTTCTTAGTCATAATAGTGTTACTGGCTGATCTCCTTAAAACTACAAAAAATAATTCTTCCTTCGTTTCTTTTCCAACATATTTCTCATGTCGAAGTTTTTTTGTCATGATCTATTTTCATTTCTCTATTGCAACTCACATCACAACATAGATCACATCCCAGTAGGGTAAACCTTCCTTCCCTCACAGATTCCCTTATAACCAATCTTGCTATTCAATTTGTTTTTGTCCACAGGTTTTTCTTATTTATTTTATCAAATTATTTTTTCTTAATTTCTTTAATTTATTGCCGTTTAGGAAATGAAAAATGTCTTTTTGGTCGCAAACACTTTATCAGCAAATTTCCTGCTTCTCTTGTAACTGGTTTTTTCACAGAAAATATATTTACTATAATTTAGAAATAGAAAAAAGGTAGATAGTATTTTTTTCCTTTATAGGTCTTCCTGTCTAAATTTATAGGCTATTTCGTTTCTTGGTGTTACTGTGTTTTATTCTCAGCCATGTTTAATCTAATTCAGTAGGTAGTTACCGTATGGTAGCATTGTTGTATTACTTTAACAATATATTTTTAATTATTAATTAAATTGACTTGAGTAAACTGTTTGTATCGTACTGTGATAGTTTCGTACTAGTAATATTTCCAAATATTGTCGATTTATTCTTTAGGTTAACGTAGATATAACAGTTTCTTATTTGAAGATCAAAGATTATCGTTATATCAGTTTTTAATGACATTTTTCAAGTTTGTTATGAATTTTTTAATTCAGTTAGGTATAACTTTACAAGCAGATGTTAGTTATAATAAGTTATAATAATTAGTTTAATAGGAAAATTTAAATGTAAGACTTTAATACACACAATTGTTGGAATATATTTAACATATTGCAACAATACATTTACCTACACATTGAGTGCAATTGAAATTACACACAGATTCCTCAAAACTTAAGAATATGTTATAAATAATAATTTGTGTTTTAGAATATTGTAGCGCTTGTTTTAAGAAGAAATTCTAAAGTGTTATTAAAAAACATTGCTTTTTTTAATTAATATGCTATTAAAATATTTTGAATAAATGGTCTACAGGCATTTGTAAACAAATGTTGAAATATATTAGCTTTTAAAACTGTTATTATGGTTAATTTTCATTTGCTTTATTTTTACTATTATTACAGTATTCACCAGCCTAGATTTATTATGTTTATTTTTCAGTTTCACGTTTACCGATGTTTTTCAATAGATGTTTTTCAAAATGCATATTTCGGGGTAGAGATTTATTAGTTAATTTATTTGATCAACTCATAAAGTCGCATCGGTTAGCCTACAAGATGTATTATCTAGAAAATATACTATTTCAAACATTTCATCGAAATGTATATCATTGTCAAATGGATGTTCCAACTAGTAACAGAAAGGAATTGCATATATTGCTAGTCAGCCTTCAGACGCTGCAAAAAATGTAGATTTTGCCCAGATGAAACTAAGGTATCAATTTGTTTATGTTACCCTACCATACAGAAAAAATATGTTCCAAGTATAACCTTACAGATCTGAATTGATGTTAAGATCTGAGAGAATCCTTCTAACCTTCCATTAGTTGTTAAGGTATGAAAGGAATCTTCTAGCCTTCGATTAGTGTTAAAGTATATGCGAACCCTTCTAGCCTTCGATAAGTGTTAGAGTGTGAGATGAAAATTTTAACCATCGATTAGTGTTAAGGTCTGAGGAGAAATTTCTAGTGTTAAGGTATGAAAGGAATCTTCTTGTTCCCAATTTTAATCAAGATATGAGAGGAACGTTTCGGTTTTCGATTATCGATAAGGTATAAAAGGAATCTTCTAGCGTTCGATTAGTGTTAAGGTTTGAGCGAACCCTTCTAGCCTTCCATTAGTGTTAGAGTGTGAGAAGAACTTTCTAACCATCGATTAGTGTTAAGGTCTGAGAAGAAACTTCTAGCGTTCGATTAGTGTTATTGTATAAAAGGAATCTTCTAGCCTTCGATTAGTGTTAAGGTTTGAGCGAACCCTTCTAGCCTTCCATTAGTGTTAGAGTGTGAGAAGAACTTTCTAACCATCGATTAGTGTTAAGGTCTGAGAAGAAACTTCTAGCGTTCGATTAGTGTTATTGTATAAAAGGAATCTTCTAGCCTCCGATTATTGTTAAGGTTTGAGCGAACCCTTCTAGCCTTCCATTAGTGTTAGAGTGTGAGAAGAATTTTCTACCCATCGATTAGTGTTAAGGTCTGAGAAGAAACTTCTAGCGCTCGATTAGTATTATTGTATAAAAGGAATCTTCTAGCCTTCAATTAGTGTTAAGGTTTGAGCGAACCCTTCTAGCCTTCCATTAGTGTTAGAATGTGAGAAGAACTTTCTAACCATCGATTAGTGTTAAGGTCTGAGAAGAAACTTCTAGCGTTCGATTAGTATTATTGTATAAAAGGAATCTTCTAGCCTTCGATTAGTGTTAAGGTTTGAGCGAACCCTTCTAGCCTTCGATTAGTGTTAAGGTTTGAGCGAACTCTTCTAGCCTTCCATTAGTGTTAGAGTGTGAGAAGAACTTTCTAACCATCGATTAGTGTTAAGGTCTGAGAAGAAACTTCTAGCGTTCGATTAGTGTTATTGTATGAAAGGAATCTTCTAGCCTTCGATTAGTGTTAAGATTTGAGCGAACCCTTCTAGCCTTCGATTAGTGTTAAGGTTTGAGCGAACCCTTCTAGCCTTCCATTAGTGTTAGAGTGTGAGAAGAACTTTCTAACCATCGATTAGTGTTAAGGTCTGAGAAGAAACTTCTAGCGTTCGATTAGTGTTATTGTATAAAAGGAATCTTCTAGCCTTCGATTAGTGTTAAAGTTTGAGCGATCCCTTCTAGCTTTCGATTAGTGTTAGAGTGAGAGGTGAACTTTCTAACCATCGATTAGTGTTAAGGTCTGAGAAGAAACTTCTAGCGTTCGATTAGTGTTATTGTATAAAATGAATCTTCTAGCCTTCAATTAGTATTATAGTCTGAGAGAAACTTTTTAACCATTGATTAGTGTTAAGGGATGAAAGGAATCTTATAGTTTCCTATTATAATCAAGATCTGAGCTGAACCTTTCAGTTTTCGATTAGTGTTATTGTGTAAAAGGAATCCTCTACCCTTCGATTAGTGTTAAAGTTTAAGCGAACCATTCTAGCCTTCAATTAGTATTATAGTCTGAGAGGAACTTTTTAACCATTGATTAGTGTTAAGGTATGAAAGGAATCTTATAGTTCCCTATTATAATCAAGATCTGAAAGAAACCTTTCAGTTTATGATTAGTGTTAAGGTATGAAAGGAATCTTCTGGCCTTCGATTAGTGTTAATGATTGAGCGAACCCTTCTAGCCTTCGATTAGTATTAGAGTCTGAGAGCAACTTTTTAACCATTGACTAGTGTTAAGGTCTGAGAGGAAACTTCTAGTTCCCAATTATAATCACGATCTGAGAGGAACCTTTCAGTTTTCGATTAGTGTTATTGTATAAAAGGAAACCTCTACCCTTCGATTAGTGTTAAAGTTTAAGCGAACCATTCTAGCCTTCAATTAGTATTATAGTCTGAGAGGAACTTTTTAACCATTGATTAGTGTTAAGGTATGAAAGGAATCTTATAGTTCCCTATTATAATCAAGATCTGAAAGAAACCTTTCAGTTTATGATTAGTGTTAAGGTATGAAAGGAATCTTCTGGCCTTCGATTAGTGTTAATGATTGAGCGAACCCTTCTAGCCTTCGATTAGTATTAGAGTCTGAGAGCAACTTTTTAACCATTGACTAGTGTTAAGGTCTGAGAGGAAACTTCTAGTTCCCAATTATAATCAAGATCTGAGAGGAACCTTTCAGTTTTCGATTAGTGTTATTGTATAAAAGGAATCTTCTAGCCTTCGTTTAGTGTTAAAGTTCGAGCGAACCCTTCTAGCCTTCGATTAGTATTAGAGTGAGAGATGAACTTTCTAAACATTGATTAGTGATAAGTTCAAAGAGGAAACGTTTAGTCTTCCATTAGTATTAAGGTATAAAAGGAATGTACTAAATCTCACTTATAGTTAAGGTCTGAGAGGAACTTCTAGAATCCATTAGTGCTAAGTTATGATCTTTCTAGCTTTCGATCAGTGTTAAGGTCTGATAGAAACTTATTTCTATTAGTGTCAAGCTTTGAGACAATCTACTCTTGGATTAGGGTTAAAGTCTGAGACAAAAAGTAATAAATACTACAAGGATAAACAAAAATAAAAATACTTTTCACAGCAAAAATTTAAAAAACCATGTAATATAGTGCATAATTAAAATAACATTTGAAGAAATTATTTCCTTTCAATCCTTTACAAGAATATACCTTCTATGGCATTTACAAGAAGCACTAGTTGTAAAAAGGCCACATCTGCCTCTACAAAAAAATGTTAGGCATATTGTTAATTAAAGAAAATGATAGCTACAATAAACGTAAAAACTAGTAACATTTGACTATGTTTGTATCTTCCACAAGGAAGTGATAAAACTTATTCATTGTTTTCAAAGCAAACTCTTGCATTCGGTACTAATTTGAAGAGTTACCCTAGTAAAAAATTTTTATTTGTTATTTTACGAAAAACTACAGCTTCATGCCATCAACTCGTTATAACGTTTTTTCAAAACAGTTAATATTTTTCGGTTTACGGCTTTTTTAACACATAAGCAACACATTTTTTAACCGTTTAATTGTAAATTATAATACGAATTATACTAATTACAATAAATTTGATTAATTTAAATTTGAAGTATTCTTCTATGCAACACTATTTTGGTGATAATTTTAGACCTTACAAAATACTTGTTTACAATGAAGAAATTTGTAATCATTATGTATTTATCTCAAAAGTTAAAATTATTCATATTTTAAACTCTTGAATTTATTATTTTAAAAAGGAAAAAAGCTGAAAAAAACATTTAGAGATGAATTTGTAACAGCTGCACTAAACGACGTTACGAGGATAAAATGGTGCAAAAGGGAACAAATAAATCAGTAAACGGATAGAGGGGTGGTGGTCGGCGTTGCCATAGTTACCAGAATCGGGACCCGGATCTATCGTGTACAACCGTTGTCAGCTGTTGTATTAGACCTTATTCAATTCACGATGGCTTTTACTATTTTAATTAGTGTTGATGAGAGCATTCAGGCAATTCCTTCTGAATAGCTTGTATTTTTCATTGCAAGCGCGCATATTAACATAGAACTAAAATACGTCGCAAACTTATGTTTAAAACTTTTCCTTGTTTAAAAAATAATAATAACTATTTAAAGTTATATTGTTTTGTAAATATGACGATATAAATATGAATCAAACATCAACAGTTATTTTACATTCCTATTTTCATTCAATAAACTAAAACGTATGCAAATCAAAATACTAATAAGTAGATTCAAAAGTTTGAAAAAAAGTGAAAGTAAGAAAACAAAGAAACAACGAATAAATAAATATTATTAAAAAATATATATTTTTAACAGTATTTTAGTTGTCATGCATGAATTATATAACGACAGAGGGGGGTAAATACCTAAAAAAGGGACGCTGGGATTGTAATTGCTACAGAAAAGTAGCTTTTGTAGAAGTGGTAACTCATCATATGTATTTACGTACATGATATGAAAAAATATGAAAGAAAGAAAAATGTAATTAAAATAATAAAATGAATCTGATCTTATATATATATATATATATATATATATATATATATATATATATATATGTGTGTGTGTGTGTGTGTATAAAAATAAACGATCAGGACTTTAACGAATAGCACAAGAAAATAACTGAATTAGTAGTTAATTAAATTAAAGATTTTCGTCAACATGTCAGTCTTTTAAAGATTCTTTATACTCACTCAAAACTAAAACGTTTTGAACAAACATTAAATATCATGACCGAAAATTACTGAAAAGTTCAAATAATAATTTAATTCAAGTTATTATACATATATAGTCTAATTCTGTGCGTGAGAGGTCTGGTTACTCAAGAAAAATAATAAATCAATCAAGGAGATTAGTTATGGATTCGAACATTTTTAAGGAAAATATAGTCAAGGTAATAGATTACTTCACCACCTAATCGGTAAAATGTTGAAGCAAGGTAAGAATAATTACCAACTTATTTATAACTCTTATTTCGGTTTGGTAGGTGTGATAAAATATAAAACCGACAGTCTTTATAATCTTTACAAATGTTTAAAAACATATGTACAAACTATTGTGTGGCAATAGCTATGTAAAAGTCTAAGCTAATGCAAATTGTTGGTAACGTACCATGGAATTATACGATTTTCAGAGATAGACGGATTCTTTTACTTCGACTTAAATGTGTCTAACCAAATTTGAAAAATCTCAAATTTACAGTTAAAATACTTTAGCTGGATAAGAGAGTATGTTCCACTTGAATGGTATTTAACTACTCTATATCTGGGAAATAATTTTACCTCTATATAAGTTTAATTTTACTCCATTTGGTGGAAGATAAATACTCTTTCCCGAGCCCTTCTTACCATACGTTTCAATGTGTCTTCACATCCTCTCACTTCTTTCTGAGGGAATGCTCTTGGAAAGGAAATATCACTACAACCTTTCTTACCTCGTTTCTCTGCCATTGTTGTAAATCATTAAGTAAAAAGAGGGTGAGAATTGTGGTGAGGGGTACGTGGTACAATTTGTCTTCAGAGTTTAAGGGATCTTGATCTTTCCTCCATTTAAACAGTTGAGGAAGGTAACTTTCCGTTAAGCTCAAGGCTAAAGAAGGATCTCAAAGCTAGGTAGGGGTTAAAACAAAGAGTCAATGGTTCCTTCCCTTAAGGACATATTCACATGAATTTATGACACGATGAATTTATTTTTTTTAATATAAGCCCAATGTTGGCACCTACAAATTTATGAAACTTTAAAAATATAATTAAAAACGAACCTGGATAGGGTATAATCGTTCGAAGTACAAGAAAAATCCTAATGTTTCAAAATTAGATTAATGAAATATCGATTTCTTTAACTTTTTAACTTTATATTTTGTTATTTCGGTGCGTCTGATGTTAATGTCAAACATAAATCGATATAGGGCATTTTAACCAACAACTACTGAAGAATACATAATTTCTTATTAACCTTTGTTTTTTTCACGCAGTAAAACGAACTCGGACGAAGAAATAAACCCTAGTGCGTAGGGTATAATATTGTTTCCTTCAATTTTAGGGCATAAATTGTTCATTTTATAAATGCTCAAGTTAATCAATAAGATACTTTCATGTTAAACAAAGTGGTTTTACGATTACGTAAAACCCAAGTTTTCTTATACACACATCTTCATTTATTTGTATTGGTGGTGGCAAATATAGGAACTGAATTATTTCAAACAGCTTAAACAATAAACGTTATATGATGATGAGAAGAAACTACCTGAAGGTAGAAATTTTAACAGAAATGTCATAAGAGAGATTCCTTGCCAACACAAACAAATGATTATTTCCCGCGTAAAAGTAGAATTTCTTCATTAAATAATCACCCTTGCGATACTTCCTCCGTAACCATACACTGTTTCTGCCAAACATAGTCTGTCTGTAGGGGGCTTGGGCCTTATATAAAACCAAAAAACCCAAACCAATAAACTTGAATTTGAGGTTGTTCCTTGATTGAAGTTTGATGAGACTCCAGTTGCTTATAGAGGTTAAGTACAATTTGCTATAAATATATATATTAAAACTAGGAGCCTCTTAAAACTGATTCTACAATAGTAATATTACTTAAAACAAAGTGCATGCACTAGTACAAGAACAAAGACTCACCTGACAATCCACACACTGCGAATTCACGGAATACGTTTGCCCGCAATCATATCTCGTTAATATTTCAGCAAATTCACACGTAAGTCTCGCAGCTAAGTTATCAATATCTATTAAGGCTTGAACTGCCTCGTGGCACTTTGCCTGGTCTGAAAACACATCGTCACTGAGTGAATTGGCCACCGAGTGTTCACAGCAATGCCTCAACCTGACATTATCACGGCCCGTTTTGTCACGGCATAGTTCCATTTTGTGCGATTCAATCAAATAATCAAGGCACTGAGTTGTATTATCATTTGAGTTTCGTGATATCGACGAAGAAGAAGAAGAAGTTATAGTAGAAGAAGAAGTAGTTTTAGTGTGAAGACAAGGTGGCGGGCAATGTTTAGGTGGCCCTGGAAATTCACTTATCATTGTTGTTGAACACGATCCTTGTAGGTCTGGAGGGGAAGGTTGTGTCAAATCACACGATGACAGCCATGGATTCAGGAGTGTTAAAGAGGAAATGTAGCGAGTCTCGTGATTGGCTGCTTGGGACAACATCAGGAGTAGTAGGACCAGCCATCCTGTGCTAGTGTGACGAGCCAATCGCATGGTCCGACTCGAGACAGAGTCGCCAACACTGATTCACAGGTAGCTAGAAGTTTGCACGTACGGTGCATCTCTGCTGATACCTGCAACAAAACAAAATAGATGTTAGGACTTGAGAGTTAAAAGCGTCAAACGTCAATAGAAAATTATTGTTATTAAGAATCCCTATCGAACTCTATTCATTTCTCTCCATCACAATTGTCCATTGCCCACCCTTTCCCGTGTGTCTTCAATGTGAAGTAGTTAAGTGGTTAGGGCATTCTTGAAGAACTTGACCTATTTCTAGTGGTGTGGGAGTGAATATAAGACACATTTTGAACAAGGTAAATAGTTATTGCTTGCGAGCAAAAGTATGAACTAAGTAATAACGGACTCCTCCTTGACAATCAATAAAATAGTCCTTAAATGCGTTTCAGTTACAACATCTTCATCAACAGTGAGAATAGTTGATACAACAAAACTACAACTAAAAGTTTATACTGTCTATAATAGATTATACCAATAATTTAAATTTTGTATGAGGTATAGTCACTGATGATGATGGCAGTGAAACTCGTTCGAGGAATAAATTTTTGATTGTGAGGGTGGGGTTCGTTATTACTTAATTAGTTTTTGATTTATATAAAGAACTGAATCTAATGTTTGAACAAAACAAATGTAAGAGGTTCGCATGAGCGGGCACCCCCCCCCCCCCACACACACACAGTATAGCATTAAATTATTTGGAAATGATAGACTTTGTGTTGCGTGTGCTTTCAATTGTATAGAGTCAAGCATGATCAATAGCATTAAGCAATAAACGTACTGCTCGACTGTACTAAACTCTGCGACATTGCATCTATCACTGCCTGTAGTTCGTCTCTTGAATCATCTGATTCTAAAATTGAGAAACCTTAATTTTTATAATAGTTTTATAAAAATGGAAAAACTTAATTTTAAAATTTAATTTAGCAAAAGCTGTTCTTAATGAAAATAAAAACAGAAGATTAGGTACACACACACACACACACACACACACACACACACACACACACACACACACACAGTATAGCATTAAATTATTTGGAAATGTTAGACTTTGTGTTGCGTGTGCTTTCAATTGTATAGAGTCAAGCATGATCAATAGCATTAAGCAATAAATGTACTACTCGACTGTACTGGACTCTGCGACATTACATCTATCACTGCCTGTAGTTCGTCTCTTGAATCGTCTAAAATTGGAAAAACCTTCATTTTTATAATAAATTTATAAAAATGGGAAAACTTAATTTTTAAATTTAATTGATCAAAAGCTGTTCTTTATGAAAATAAAAATAACCTCAATGTAAAAAATTATAATTATAAATTTAAAAACGTCGAACAGTGTAATTCGATATCCGAAAATAAACGATACCTAAATCATTAAGAAATAGAGAAATTATCTCATGTCTCAAAATTGTCTTGTTCTTATTTAGATCATCAAACTAAATCCATATATGTAATTCCGGAAGTTAATCGCTACCCATGAAATTTCTCGAGCAAGGAACAAGATAAGATAGTTTATTTAGATTCATTTTAAAGCTTGAGGGCTAAATACGGTGGGAAAACTATCAGACATGCTAAAAATTACCTGAGCTTCGCCCCACTGGCCTTGATAGATCCAATGATTTTCTAATGGAATCCATTACAGTGGGTTTATTAATAAATAAGTCCTATAGACCCATGGTGTACCATTAATAAATGTACCAGATGGTGATAATATCAGCTGACGTAAAGAGCCGATGTGAATTCGATTGTTTATCTATTTGATTTTTATGGCTCCGTTCAATTGAAATGTTAAAATGTATCTAATAGAAGGCTGCGAGTTTGTGTAAAACTATTTGGGGGTGGAGTGCAGTAGAAATAATGGTTAGTGATAGTTTACAAAAAGATTGAGTAATTTATTTTTCACGTTTGTTGGTTTTAGTGTTTTGTTCAAGGGAAATGTTGAAATGAATCAAAATTAAGAAAGTACGCAAGTTCATAGACGAGTATTTAGGAATGGACTGCAACAGAGAGAAAGGTTAAGGGTTATTTACAATGGAGGAGGTGGGGTTGATATCCACAATTTAGGCGTCCTCTAAGTAATGAAAATTATGTGATTCAGATTAGTGTTGACAGACTTGACTGAAGCTGCCAGCATTGTAATGCAATTCATTTTCCCAGTGAGTTAGTAAGAGAACGCTTTAACTTATGTTGTAACAATGGACTTGTATTTCTACCACAGCCCAGAACAAACCTAGAATTGCAACATTTAATGTTAAACAGTTGACATTTTATTGACAATATCAGAAAATATAACAGGGCCATGACTTTTCATAATTTTCAGCATATTGCACAAATCACAATTAATATTATCATTTTTTGCATAAATAACAGCAATTGCTGCTACGAGCCTCTAGTTTAAATTTACTTTCACACACTTAACAATTAAAGGAGTGTAATAAAAACAACATTTCTTAACGAAAGTTTATGTTTAATAAATATTTAACAAGAAAACTATCATCTGGAATTCAGATAAATTTGTAGACAGTATTATACTTAAAATATAATATGTTTACTATACAGAAATTCAAAGTACTTAAATTACTACTAAACATTTTCGCTCGTATAACACAAGCATTTAAGGAGCCAAACCTTCAGTCATCGACACAACATTGAAGCAAATAATTCTGTCATAGGATTTATATTATTATACTATTGAACTGTTTATTGCTTGAATAATATATCATTACTATTTATTAGGAATATACTGTGGTTGAATTTAATAATAAATACACAAAAACCTCTTAACAACAAACTTTCTTTATTTTACCCTTATGTAAATTTCAGTTACAAAGTAACCATCCTCAGAGGGATAACATACAAAGAGTCTTTGTATGTTATCCCTCTGAGGATGGTTACTTTGTAACTGAAATGTACATAAGGGTAAAATAAAGAAAGTTTGTGGTTAAGAGGTTTTTGTGTATTTATTATAATATATCATGTTTAATTTTTTAAAATTATTTTTCAAATATTAAATTTGTATTACTATATTTACGCTAAAATTAAAAAACTTCAAAAACATAAATTTAAAATTATATACCACTTACATATACACATAAATGAATATATATACACATTTCATGCATGAACACTAAGAGCTCACTTGTAAGCAAGAGTTCTAACAAATATTGTTTCAGGAATCATGACCCATAACAAAAAGCATGTTTTGGGAAATCATTTGTGTTACAATAATTCGAGTCAACCGTAATGAGTCCTTGTTATTTTAATATGACCGTAAAATAGCTTTGAAGTATTTGTTTTCGTGCCTACAGTTATTGTGACAATACACGTCACAAAGGCTTTGCAGCTAACATATACAGCGAGAGTCTAAATGATTAGTTATTGCTACAAATTTCGAGTTGTTTTGCTAATTAGCGAAACTGTTTTTGTCTGTTTTAGCTAAACGACCTCAATAGCAGGTTGTACTTTATCTATGCGTCCATCCATTTTTCTTTTGTTACAGGAAATAAAAAGGCTCCCATCAGTTTATTTGTGGAGCATTTAAAATAATTACATAATAGTCTACATATTACATATTTGCTGTCCTAGCCAACAAATATTTGTTGTCCTGCTCAAAAAACATTTGTTGTCTTGCCCAAAAACATTTGTTGTCCTGCCCAACAAACGGTGATCTGCTTAAGAAACATTTGGTTTAATGCCCAATAAACATTTACTGCCCTGCCCTACAAATCTCTGCTGTCCTGCCCAACAAACAACTCTTCTATCCTGCCCAAAAAATCTCTACCCTTCTGCCCAACAAACGTTTACTGTTTTGCCAAACAAACATTTGTTGTTCTGCCCAACAAATATTTGCTGACATGCCTAAGAAACATTTGCTCTAATGCCCGAAAAACATTTACTGCCCTACCCAACAAATCTCTGCTGTCCTGCCCAACAAACATCTCTTCTATCCTGCCCAAAACATTTCTACCCTCCTGCCTAACAAACTAATGCTGTCTTGGCGAAAAGATTCTTTGTTGTCCTGCCTAACAATTAATTCCTGTCCTACTCAACAATACTCTACCATCCTGCCCAACAAACGTTTGTTGTCCTGCACAACAAATCTCTACCATCCTAACCAAATAATCTCTACTGATCTTCCCAAAAACGTTTTCTACCTACTAAACAAATCTCTGCTGTCCTGCCCAACAAACATTTGCTGTTCTACCCAAAACACCTCTACTTTCCTCCCCAGAAAATCCCTGCCCTAAAAACCATTGCTATATTGCCCAAAAAATATTTGATACCCTGCCCATCAAACATTTGTTGTCCTGCCCAAAACACTTTTGTTGACCTGCCCAACAAGCATTTGGTGTCCTACCCTAAAAATTCTATGTTGTCCTGCGCAACAAACGTTTGTTGTCCTGCCCAATATGAATTTGCTGTTCTGCCCAACAAACATTTGTTGTCCTGCCCAACAAGCATTTGTTCTCATGTACAAAAACCTTTGTTATCATGTCCAACAAACATTTCGTGTCCTGCCCAAAACATCCTTTTTTATGATGCCCAACACATATTTCCTGTCCTGCCTAACAAACTTTTTTTGTCCTGGCCAACATGAATTTGCTGTTCTGCCCAACAAACATTTGTTGTCCTACCCAACAAACTTTTTTTTCTGGCGAACATGAATTTGCTGTTCTGCCAACAAACATTTGTTGTCCTCCCTAACAAACATTTGTTCTCATGTACAAAAACCTTTGTTATCATGTCCAGCAAGAATCTTTTGTCTGCCCAACAAACATTTGTTCTTATGTTCAAAAACTTCTGCTGTCCTGTCCAAAAAACATTTGTTCTCACGTTCAAAAACCTTTGTTGGTTATCCTGCACAACAAATGCAAAAAATAAATGTCTTTAAGAAAATGTCTTAAACTTGAATTTTCTAAATGAATCATATCAGTCTAATATTTTTTAAAATAAAAGTGTAGTTTAGAAAATACTTGAAAGCTATAAACGAGTTTCAAATACAGCACTTACAATTGAGTAAGAGATTTAATTGTGAATTATTTATTGCATTGAATTAAAGATGAATGAATCGTGAAATGAAGAAATACAGTGAAACAGTGTTGCTACTTTTTAATTTATTTTGGTTTTCTTTTGAGAGTACTCAGTTTTGACTCGGTTTTGTTTAAGGCTATTATTATAATTATTATCGCCTGGAAGGATAGGAAAGGAATGTGAATAGATAGAATAACCGAGGTTTGGTAGAGGGTGTGGGAAGAATTATGCAAGACGAGTGTGAGATCTCTTAGCTGAAACAGACCAACTGTCCTTCGGGATAAAATAGTAGTGTCTACTCTTTCACCCCTTTGTAAGATGAGGGATAAAGAATGGTGGATAGAATTAGTTATAAATAAGAAAAGAAAGAATAATCCTGGAAGTAAAAGGGGGGGGGGAGAATTATATCGATTGGACAGAGTCACTTACCAAAGTAAATGAAAAAAAATTTGAATAAAATCTTAGTAAATAAAAAAATATATTGTAGCATAATGAATATAACTTCCTATTATAATAGCCTAGAATAACAAAAAACGATATATCTGAGTAATTTATCTAAACATTTCCGTCATATCGTTACAACTATTGAGTTTCATTATAAAAGAACTTTGATGGCTAGGTAGTTTCATAAGACTAAATTCACGCTAGTTCATTAGTGTGACATATAAGACTTTACTTTTATACTTATTTTTAGAGTAGTTAGGCTAGACATAACATTTAAAACTATTTCAATTTATATCTAGATAAAGTTACGGTAAATGTTCAAAGCCTTATTTTAGAAATGTTTGATTTTCAAAAGCAACACATATTTGACTCCACTACCGGCGCTACCTTTTGTCTTCTTGAAAAGACTCATCTCATAGCGCACATTTACATTTTTCATATTTTAATTTTGGTGTGATCACCCTATTACAAAGTACTCACCAATTATAGGATTTCTTATGTCACTTGTAAAGGCGAAAAACAAACTGGTAGAAATATGTAAAAAGTAAGGTTAATTAAGTATTATTAACACACGGTGGAAATATTTTGCCATTGGAAATTTCTTATCAAAATCTAGAAAGAAGCACTGCTGTCTTGATCGTATCCCAGTTTGAGAGGGTTAGAGGAAGTGGGGTTAGCCAACATCCGCCTTACCTGTTTAGGAAAGTATATTTCCTTCCTAAACCCATTGCGTTTAGATACAAGATTCTCTTAGCAATACTGATGAAGGTTTTTTAATTGTGATTTTAAGGCAATTAGTGAGTATGACTTTTATCGCCTTTGGATAATAAATTAAGATTTGTAAATAATAGATACGGTTAGAAATTAAACCTCTTGGTATGGGATACAGATACACGAGGAATTGTGTATGCAAGATGGCGTGTCTGACATAAGTCTATTATGTATCCGGTACATTAGGGACCCGTTACACCTGTTGAAGAAAGTAGGTAAGGAAGGGAAATAGTTAGTCCATCTTAATGGCAAATTGAAAAATTAGGGACTCACCTGGGTATGGTTGATTAACGGAAGTAGACTTTCTGTCTACAATGTCTAGAGAAGCTAGAATGTGAAGAACAGCACAAACAAAATAAGTTTGAAAGCCTTACAATCGACTCACGAGACTTTAAAAAGAATTAAGGGCAGCAGCTAGACAACCTGGTGGAAAGTATCCTCTACGTTAGTTAAGCGACGCTGCCCACGCGATAACCCGCTATTTATAGGGGAGTAATATCTTTCCTTAGTATTACATAATACCATTTTGCTCTTTATGTTTTCTTAAAATGGGGGGAAATGTCCCCGTTAGGAAGATATTCTTCAGGTATAGTGTGGTCCACGTACCGTGAGCTTGGCCTTGAGAGATCACAGTAGGCGAGACGGGTGGTAGAGGATCAGTATAAATACATTCCTATAAACATGATAATGACTGTGAAAACACGAAATTGTATGAGACCGTATTACATAAATTCTATGATAAATAGATTCGGTATGAAATAACAAACAATCTTGAAATATAAGTAGACATATCGAATGTAAAAGATGTTGGTGTGTAGAACATTCTGAATATGTAACATGTTTTAAGAAGTGGTAGTAAATCTCGTGGTAAACGTGGTTCGCACTATACGTGACACTACGCTTCGTAAGTCGTATTTCCCCTTCATCCTGAGAGGAGGTTATGCGCCTATTCACTGTCACATATATTCACAATCGCTTCCTATCCGTCGTAGACGATATTAGTCATGCTTATTGCCTTACATTGCATTACAAAAATAATAAAAAACAGACTTGTCGTATAAGAATAATGTGCTCAAGTAATTTCTAGTGAATTTACATTTCTTAAGCGTGACAAAATATTTTAAGTATTTTACTAAACATTTGAAGGACCAAATTCCTTGGGTAAAGTTTACATCATTTTACGTTAGTCGGGCTATTTGTCTATATAAAAATTGTAAAATAAATTTTCAGCTTTTTCTTACTCGAAATGGTAGTATTCGGTTCAATACGAGCTTATACTTGGAACATTTTTTCTATAAAGGGTATACGAGAGCGACCTACAAAACGTAGTGCCCGATTTCCTATATTATAGAATCTTCCCATTCTTATTGAAACAAACAGAACTATATCGTAGTCGGTATAGATATTACTTCAAATGTCACAGGCATGTGTTTTGTAAAGCTACACAGCCCGAAAAAATGAAGTATGTTACAGTTCTTAAACGTAATGTGATTAATTAATTTCTTTTAAACCAAGCTTGTTTTGATTTTTAGTGGTGAAGTATAATAATTGGTAAATTTAAAATAGAAATTAGTATTTGTAATTAGAAAATTTTCCGATTTTATATATTTTACATTTCTGAACTAATCTTATTTGCAGCTTCAGAGGAACATTATATTTTTTTAATTTAAAAAAAATCAAATATCAAGTTGATAAATGTGTGAGATTAAGGCTCACAATAAAATGGCGATCCTTTTAGTAGTCATAATGAATTTCGACATTTGTGTAGAAATAGTAGCAGGAAATGAACTTTTGAAAGGGTCGAAGGAAAAGATTGAATGACATAATTGAGATTCATATACGATTCCAATCTTGGCTAGATCGATATTGAAACAGGAATAAAAAGAGAGCATATGAAATCCCTATTTGAACCTTTAGATGTTATTACTGTTGAATAAATCTCTGGTTTTCATCCAAATAAAATTAAATCTATTTTACGTAAGTTGAAAAATTGTTTTTTACCCATTAATGAATGAGAAAATTGTTCTATTAGTATTTTATTGGTAATATTTGTTCAGATTTGTAGGCCTAATGCGTTCCACTAGTTATCATGGTAATACATGTAGATCAATGTAGCACTGTAGGCCTACTGCGTTCCACTAGTTATCATGGTAATACATGTAGATCAATGTAGCACTGTAGGCTACTGCGTTCCACTAGTTATCATGGTAATACATGTAGATCAATGTAGCACTGTAGGCTACTGCGTTCCACTAGTTATCATGGTAATACATGTAGATCAATATAGCACTGTAGGCTACTGCGTTCCATTAGTAATCATGGTAATACATGTAGATCAATGTAACACTGTAAGCTACTGCGTTCCACTAGTTATCATGGTAATACATGTAGATCAATGTAGCACTGTAGGCTACTGCGTTCCACTAGTTATCATGGTAATACATGCAGATCAATGTAGCACTGTAGGCCTACTGGGTTCCACTAGTTATCATGGTAATACATGTAGATCAATGTAGCACTGTAGGCCTACTGCGTCCCACTAGTTATCATGGTAATACATGTAGATCAATGTAGCACTGTAGGCTACTGCGTTCCACTAGTTATCATGGTAATACATGTAGATCAATGTAACACTGTAGGCTACTGCGTTCCACTAGTTATCATGGTAATACATGTAGATCAATGTAGCACTGTAGGCCTACTGCGTTCCACTAGTTATCATGGTAATACATGTAGATCAATGTAGCACTGTAGGCTACTGCGTTCCACTAGTTATCATGGTAATACATGTAGATCAATGTAGCACTGTAGGCTACTGCGTCCCACTAGTTATCATGGTAATACATGTAGATCAATGTAGCACTGTAGGCTACTGCGTTCCACTAGTTATCATGGTAATACATGTAGATCAATGTAGCACTGTAGGCCTACTGCGTTCCACTAGTTATCATGGTAATACATGTAGATCAATGTAGCACTGTAGGCTACTGCGTTCCACTAGTTATCATGGTAATACATGTAGATCAATGTAGCATTGTAGGCCTACTGCGTCCCACTAGTTATCATGGTAATACATGTAGATCAATGTAGCACTGTAGCCTACTGCGTTCCACTAGTTATCATGGTAATACATGTAGATCAATGTAGCACTGTAGGCTACTGCTTTCCACTAGTTATCGTGGTAATACATGTAGATCAATGTAACGCTGTAGGCCTACTGCGATCCACTAGTTATCATGGTAATACATGTAGATCAATGTAGCACTGTAGGCCTACTGCGTTCCACTAGTTATCATGGAAATACATGTAGATCAATGTAGCACTGTAGGCCTACTGCGTTCCACTAGTTATCATGGTAATACATGTAGATCAATGTAGCACTGTAGGCTACTGCGTTCCACTAGTTATCATGGTAATACATGCAGATCAATGTAGCACTGTAGGCCTACTGCGTTCCACTAGTTATCATGGTAATACATGTAGATCAATGTAGCACTGTAGGCCTACTGCGTCCCACTAGTTATCATGGTAATACATGTAGATCAATGTAGCACTGTAGGCTACTGCGTTCCACTAGTTATCATGGTAATACATGTAGATCAATGTAACACTGTAGGCCACTGCGTTCCACTAGTTATCATGGTAATACATGTAGATCAATGTAGCACTGTAGGCCTACTGCGTTCCACTAGTTATCATGGTAATACATGTAGATCAATGTAGCACTGTAGGCTACTGCGTTCCACTAGTTATCATGGTAATACATGTAGATCAATGTAGCACTGTAGGCTACTGCGTTCCACTAGTTATCATGGTAATACATGTAGATCAATATAGCACTGTAGGCTACTGCGTTCCACTAGTAATCATGGTAATACATGTAGATCAATGTAACACTGTAAGCTGCTGCGTTCCACTAGTTATCATGGTAATACATGTAGATCAATGTAGCACTGTAGGCTACTGCGTTCCACTAGTTATCATGGTAATACATGTAGATCAATGTAACACTGTAAGCTACTGCGTTCCACTAGTTATCATGGTAATACATGTAGATCAATGTAGCACTGTAGGCTACTGCGTTCCACTAGTTATCATGGTAATACATGTAGATCAATGTAACACTGTAAGCTACTGCGTTCCACTAGTTATCATGGTAATACATGTAGATCAATGTAGCACTGTAAGCTACTGCGTTCCACTAGTTATCATGGTAATACATGTAGATCAATGTAACACTGTAAGCTACTGCGTTCCACTAGTTATCATGGTAATACATGTAGATCAATGTAACACTGTAAGCTACTGCGTTCCACTAGTTATCATGGTAATACATGTAGATCAATGTAACACTGTAAGCTACTGCGTTCCACTAGTTTTCATGGTAATACATGTAGATCAATGTAGCACTGTAGGCTACTGCGTTCCACTAGTTATCATGGTAATACATGTAGATCAATGTAACACTGTAAGCTACTGCGTTCCACTAGTTATCATGGTAATACATGTAGATCAATGTAGCACTGTAGGCCTACTGCGTTCCACTAGTTATCATGGTAATACATGTAGATCAATGTAGCACTGTAGGCTACTGCGTTCCACTAGTTATCATGGTAATACATGTAGATCAATGTAGCACTGTAGGCTACTGCGTTCCACTAGTTATCATGGTAATACATGTAGATCAATATAGCACTGTAGGCTACTGCGTTCCATTAGTAATCATGGTAATACATGTAGATCAATGTAACACTGTAAGCTACTGCGTTCCACTAGTTATCATGGTAATACATGTAGATCAATGTAGCACTGTAGGCTACTGCGTTCCACTAGTTATCATGGTAATACATGCAGATCAATGTAGCACTGTAGGCCTACTGCGTTCCACTAGTTATCATGGTAATACATGTAGATCAATGTAGCACTGTAGGCCTACTGCGTCCCACTAGTTATCATGGTAATACATGTAGATCAATGTAGCACTGTAGGCTACTGCGTTCCACTAGTTATCATGGTAATACATGTAGATCAATGTAACACTGTAGGCTACTGCGTTCCACTAGTTATCATGGTAATACATGTAGATCAATGTAGCACTGTAGGCCTACTGCGTTCCACTAGTTATCATGGTAATACATGTAGATCAATGTAGCACTGTAGGCTACTGCGTTCCACTAGTTATCATGGTAATACATGTAGATCAATGTAGCACTGTAGGCTACTGCGTCCCACTAGTTATCATGGTAATACATGTAGATCAATGTAGCACTGTAGGCTACTGCGTTCCACTAGTTATCATGGTAATACATGTAGATCAATGTAGCACTGTAGGCCTACTGCGTTCCACTAGTTATCATGGTAATACATGTAGATCAATGTAGCACTGTAGGCTACTGCGTTCCACTAGTTATCATGGTAATACATGTAGATCAATGTAGCATTGTAGGCCTACTGCGTCCCACTAGTTATCATGGTAATACATGTAGATCAATGTAGCACTGTAGCCTACTGCGTTCCACTAGTTATCATGGTAATACATGTAGATCAATGTAGCACTGTAGGCCTACTGCGTTCCACTAGTTATCATGGTAATACTTGTAGATCAATGTAGCACTGTAGGTCTACTGCTTTCCACTAGTTATCGTGGTAATACATGTAGATCAATGTAACGCTGTAGACTACTGCGTTCCACTAGTTATCATGGTAATACATGTAGATCAATGTAGCACTGTAGGCCTACTGCGTTCCACTAGTTATCATGGTAATACATGTAGATCAATGTAGCACTGTAGGCCTACTGCGTTCCACTAGTTATCATGGTAATACATGTAGATCAATGTAACACTGTAGGCTACTGCGTTCCACTAGTTATCATGGTAATACATGTAGATCAATGTAGCACTGTAGGCTACTGCGTTCCACTAGTTATCATGGTAATACATGTAGATCAATGTAACACTGTAGGCTACTGCGTTCCACTAGTTATCATGGTAATACATGTAGATCAATGTAGCACTGTAGGCCTACTGCGTTCCACTAGTTATCATGGTAATACATGTAGATCAATGTAACACTGTAAGCTACTGCGTTCCACTAGTTATCATGGTAATACATGTAGATCAATGTAGCACTGTAGGCTACTGCTTTCCACTAGTTATCGTGGTAATACATGTAGATCAATGTAACGCTGTAGGCCTACTGCGATCCACTAGTTATCATGGTAATACATGTAGATCAATGTAGCACTGTAGGCCTACTGCGTTCCACTAGTTATCATGGTAATACATGTAGATCAATGTAGCACTGTAGGCCTACTGCGTTCCACTAGTTATCATGGTAATACATGTAGATCAATGTAGCACTGTAGCCTACTGCGTTCCACTAGTTATCATGGTAATACATGTAGATCAATGTAGCACTGTAGGCCTACTGCGTTCCACTAGTTATCATGGTAATACTTGTAGATCAATGTAGCACTGTAGGTCTACTGCTTTCCACTAGTTATCGTGGTAATACATGTAGATCAATGTAACGCTGTAGGCTACTGCGTTCCACTAGTTATCATGGTAATACATGTAGATCAATGTAGCACTGTAGGCCTACTGCGTTCCACTAGTTATCGTGGTAATACATGTAGATCAATGTAACGCTGTAGGCCTACTGCGATCCACTAGTTATCATGGTAATACATGTAGATCAATGTAGCACTGTAGGCCTACTGCGTTCCACTAGTTATCATGGTAATACATGTAGATCAATGTAGCACTGTAGGCCTACTGCGTTCCACTAGTTATCATGGTAATACATGTAGATCAATGTAGCACTGTAGGCCTACTGCGTTCCACTAGTTATCATGGTAATACATGTAGATCAATGTAGCACAACTATTAGCAGCTTTTACTTCCTAAGCCTTGAGCTTTTCTAGATAATTCAATCCGACGGAAAACCCCAACAGACATATTGTCATTTACCCAATTTGCTTTTGTAAGCGGTGTAAGCGTTTTGATTTAATTTGTACTAAGGGACTTTTCATAGCCGGTCCAGATGAAAACTTTACGTCTCTAAAAATCAAGTTTACACAAATTAACAACCCCGTATCAAACAAACTATTTCGTTCACTCTGGCAGTGTATTTTTAACTTCGTCTATACAACCAAATTGCAGACAGCGAATATTATTACAGGCACGTGTAAACACCGCGCAGAACGAATTAAGTCACCCCTAACCCCGACAGCCAACCCCAGTCTCCTCATAACAAATTTACTTCCACCCCTAATATCAACTTCAATTTTAGTAGGAAAATATACGTTTTCCTTTGCTTTGAAGTCTCAAAGTAAAAAAAAGCTCCCCCTATCGTGGATCGTGTGACTTGACTCCCTTACAAGTGCTCTACGGCTGGTTTGGAACCCAGGCTTTAACGCCCTCTGATACTGTTTTGTTGGAACTCTAGTAGGCCTATGGGCATTTTTTAGTACTAAAGAGCTGTTATTGTCTAAAGAGCAGCTGAAACTAAAGAGTTTTAGATATTGTCGTTGATCAATGATGATTTAGCTGATTTAGGGAGGGGCTACATATAGCATCTAGATTTAGGAACTTTATTGATTTAGGAACCTGTAGATGAACACTCTAATCATAAAATATATTACGCTCATTGCATTTATGACAACGACAGGACTACGACCTAACGTTACTTATGTAGTTATAAATTAAAAAAAAAAAAAAAAAAAAAAAAAAAAACTGATGAGTAGCTCAAGACAATAAATAAAGCCTCTAAAGTATTTGAAGGAAACGTATCTGCTAATGTGAAAAGCTTATTTATAGTCTTGTTGAATCCTGGGTTTTTAAATAAAACGTCTGATGAGAAGTAAAGACAATAGTGGACGTAGAAATGAAACTTATTGTTAGTCTAAGAGTCTTATTAGTGTCCACAAACCTGTAAGTTAAACTGTAAATGGTGGAAACGAAGGCTGGAATAGAAAATTAATTATTTATTCAGTAATTGTCTTGTCCTATTCACCAGAGTTCTTACTATTTATTTATTTCGATTCCAAATGTTCTGTCAATCGGTATTTTAGTTTATACCTTGGTGGTGTGACGATAGAACAGTATTCCTCAGAGCAAAGTTTTTCGCTGAAGCTTGTTGCATAATAGGGCGAGTTTAAACTAACAAAAAGCTTAATCGGGCAAGTCGTGTTTGACAAAAAGCATGGTACCACAATTACATGATTTAGACACAACCACAACAAAATACCCTTACTTAAGTGGTTTCACAGATTTCGAACACGTAGTGTCGCGCTATGTTAGCGAGCTTGTAAATAGACGAGGATGTTATAAGAAAATTGTTATATCTGCAAGGCTCTTAGAAGAATGCCTCAGTCACCTCACCATTCTCAAGACCTGATAACTAAAGCAGTTTCTCTCACATTATGACCCTTACAGATTATAGATTAGGATAATAAAAGTGCAGTCTAAACGCAAGGATTCGTTTTAGCGACACGCGTGTACTACCTGAAAGTCATAACTTGAATCCACCTTGTTGACGTCATCAACTCCCTTCTGTCATCACTTCCCTTCTGACGTCATCACTGGCATTATATAAATACCGTGAAACTTTCATTCCCTCTTCCTTATATCTGAGACAGGCTTTAGCATTCTATATGGATCAATGAAATGTTACAGGTCTCATGAATATAAAAGCAGATTGACAAGGATCAGAATATTTATTGACAATTTTTTAATTTTTTTCAGACTCATTTACTTTCTACAACTGACCAGGTAGCAGTAGTTACACTCCATCCAGACTCGAAAGCACCCAAGATGATTAGTCAACACACACACACACACACACACACACACACACACACACACACACACACACACACACACACACACACACACACACACACACACACACACACACACACACATACACACACACACACACACACACACACACACACGCGCGCGCGCGCGCACGCAGCCCGTCGGCCTATAACCTGCTTGACGATAATGAGTCCCCTACTAGGCCCGGGTCACTACAGGTTTTCGATATTTAGTAAATTACATAGATATTCGACCAAGTCATGCAAGTACCCGATCTTCCCTTTATGCAACAGTAAAGACGGAGCAGCCGATCATCTGGCTATCTATGTGGCTTTGGAGGAGACGTAGGTGGATACGATAGAGGGCTGCGCGGCATAAAAAGAAGACATTAAAAACACAACTACGTCTTGTTTAGCCTATATTCCCAACGAATAATATGTAGAATCAAAAAATGTCAGTAAAATGACCTAAAGGTAATAGTTTGAAAGTTTAGTTTTGTAGAGCAGCCCTAGTAATTGATTCATAAAAACCAACAGAGGGAGGACAGAGTGTGTGTGTGTGTTTGTTTGTGTGTGTGTATGTGTGTACGGGCGCTTGCGCTTGCGAAAGTTGTTTAATTCTCTTGGGTTTTTCCGAGATAGGATGAACTATAGGTAAGCGACCCTACTCACTAAATAAAATAATTTTCGCCTATTTCAGAGTTCATTATATCCTTTCCTAATTTCATCCTTGGTTACAAGAGGGTTGAAGGAATGGATCCTCTTCATGAGACCTATAGAGAATAGTTCTGCTACAGTTGGTAAACTTGCTGATTTGGTGTCATATTCTTCCTATATCCTCTAGGAAAGAGTATTGTGTACCTTCCTTAATCTTACCTATAATCTAAGCTATCTCCTAATTTTCGCAGGATATAATAGACATATTGAATTTGAAACCCCAAAAAATAGAACTTACTTAGATTACTCTTTTTTGCACATTGGTATCATTATTTTTACCATAATAAAAACAGTAGATATTTTCGTGCTTTACAAAAACGTATTCTCATTGAATGCGATGAATTATGCTCGTTGGAGGCTATAATACTGAGCCATTTTTGTTTACGGCCTTAAACAAAATGGAAAAGACAAGTGAAATATACATTTACAATAAGCAATTTTTTGTCTGGACACTGTTTCTTTCAGAGAGTGCTACAGCGCCTGTAATAGGAAAATATCACCGACACATAACGAACAGGTAACGTTTCCCACGTTTATGTAATGTTGGATGGCTTTAGTTTACTGTGAAATGGGATCCTAGATGGAGGCCTAATGGAACATCTCTGAGCTGTAGAGAATCAATCAACCAAAGTCCGATATCGTTCACATCATTGAATGTTCGGAAATAAAAAGCTTTTCATTTGACAAAACTTTCTGTTTGTTTCCTTTAAATATTTGCAAAGAAAAAATGATGGGACAGTATATATATATATATATATATATATATATATATATATATATATATATATATATATATATATATATACTGTTTACCAACGAAAAGCTTTGGATATAAATTAATAAATATTCTTGTATTTGAATAACCTATGTTGTTGTTTTAAAATATATATTGTGTGTATGTATTTATTTACTTAAAGCTATTGTGACTGTATTACATAAAATTTTATTAAAAGAAGGTTGAACAAAAGTTACATTTTAGTAACAAAATTGTTTTAATTGTATCTTTATTTGTTTATAAATCAATTAAATCCCCACAATTTTCTTTCTGAAATATCCTTTATTAAATATGTAAAGGCTTATTCTTTTATGGGGTCTAATTTTTCTAAAATTTACTATTCAAAACTTTTTTTTAAATGAAAAATAATTTTATACAGTAAGCCTACACATCTTTTAACAAACACGGAAAACAGATTTGATGTCTAACAATTTATTTAAAAATTTAAGAACTAATAGTTATGTTAAATGGTTGATGGATGGAAAATAATTCGTTTGTATTTAATTAACAATAAAACTAGTAACGTTATTAAATGTACTATATCTAAAACAAATGTTTTAAAAATATAAGTAATAAGTTTTCCAAAAGAGACAAAGCTGTGTAAACCCAAAGTCATACATAAAATCACTATTACAAAGCTTGTAGGAAATCAAATTACCAATTGCAGTTGGCCTACTAAAGAAATGATCTTACTTCCAAAGCATAACTATTTTTAAAAAATATTAAATTTTTTTACAAATATAGTTAAGGTAAATAAGAGTGCATAAAAGCTAAAGCAGAAGTAGAATATAAAAACTAACTAAAAACGGAGGAGAACAGATAAAGAAGTAATCGATATGGTCAAGTTAATATTATGTAAATGTATAAAGTGACAAAACGTAATAGCAAAGAAATTTTAATTGGAAAAACAACGTTTGTAATCAGTAGTTAATTATTAGCAACATAATGTACATTTAGTGTTTAATAAATTATGAAACTAAATGTTTGAATTCTAAAATTCATATGAAAAACATACGAGTATTTTTTAAAAGTGGTTTTGTTATTAAAGTAAGATTTTAATTTTAAAACCTATTTTTGTTTAAACAATGATGTTTTAAAAAATCGGAATGTTACAACTTCCAAACATATACTATACAAGAAAAAACCATCAAGGCAGATTAAATCGCCCTTTCTCTAATGCTACTCACTCTAAAGCCACGTTTAGAAAATAGAAATAACCCGTCATTGGTTAATACACATAATAGTCTGCATTATGGTTAAATCTTTTCCGATTGGAATCTTTTCCTGGTATTTTATATTCTTTTAACTTTTTCACGCAAAGTGTTTTGGTAATGAAAATAATGTGAGAACAAACTAAAATATTAAAAAAAACAAACAAACAAAATAAATACATGCTCTTCATCAGCACCAATAATAATGTTTGTTTATTCTTGTTGCAGATAGTATTAAGTCATTTGTAAGATCAGATGGAGGTAGAAAATATAAATAAATAGATCGACCTTTTCATGAAGGGAACTAGTGCTACAGTTCAAAGTGTCTAAAAAGCCTTAATGCAGAACTATAAAGAAAATGGAAATGTTCAAGTTAATTTGATAGGAAAATGTTTTAAGCAATTTTACTTTTAAGCTGGAAAAAATATTTGACTAATCCTTTTAGAGAATATTGGGAAAGAATATTTCCGATAATATATTCTTATTTGAATAATCAGATTCGTGAGGCACAAAGTTGCGTTGGAGTAGGTTAAATGTTAGTAATTTGTTACGGCAGTCAAAACGAAATGTAAGAGAAAATGCAAACACTTTGGTTTGGAAGTGACGGCATGTAAACCCTAAAGAGCATTAGGGCATTGTTGCAATAAAGTTTTTAAAAAACGTCGATTAGTGTTTAGACTTCATTAAAAAAAAGGAGAAACAGTTGAAAGGTTCAAAGTCGAAAAATGTACTAAATGATAAATTATTGACTGAATTCAGAATGTAATTTTCGTCAAATGATTAAAAAACCAACGCTGTTCTACCGATTGTAGATAACTGTTTTGCCAGAATAAGAAGTGGCGCCGAGTGATCCCTTATGTAAGAATAAATGGAGTTAAAATTCTCTCCCACGCACCAAATCTTCTCATAGGCTTGAAACACCTCGTCATTTGACTTATAAAAACAGTTCGTTAATTTATTTTAAAAATCTTATAAAAAGGATTCTCAGCGGATCAGCCCTTTTGAGGTACAAGATCAAGAAGATATGAAGGTTTTCTGATCAAAACTCATCGGGTGTTAGCTTAGGTATCAAGACAAAGTATGCAATGCCATCACTATCCCAGCACCAGTCATAAGCGCAACGCATGCGATAGGAACATATTTTAATTGTTGCTGTTAAAGTTCAACTAGTAAATATTCCTACAGACCAGAAAATAAAATTTAAAAGTACGTGAATTCATCGGTAGTGCTTCTGAATTTGTTTTTAATGAAATTAAAAACTCAGGAATGATATAGCTTTTATTCCTACACAAAAGTGGGTTCAATTAAAATTTTGGGTAATGTTTTTAACAATTGTCTACAGACAACAAGAACTCATTGTGCTAAATTTTTCATCGTTTATTTAGAAACAAAGAATCAAACAAACTGAGAAAATAAAAATTTCTTATATAATTTTTCTACCTTTATTTTGATTTTACAGCCATTTTTATTTTAAACTGTCCGTTTTTCCTGGGATCCCCTATAAAATAAAACAAATAAAAACATAATAACAGTTTGTTGAAAATAAATTTAGTAAGTAAGATAAATTCCAATAAACAATTTAAAATATAATTTAATGTTATTTATAAAATAAAATATTTTATGAATAAGGCTAATAATGAATGAAGGTTTATAAAAAGAAAAAAACTACAACACTAGCTAATTTATTTGTGATATAAAAATAGTGAAAATTTAAAAAAAATTATAGTTACGAGATAAAATGTATTGGTGGGTATATTTCCGTAAACTCAAAAAATAGAAAATAATTAAATTCCATATAAATATTTAAATTTATAGAAAGCCATTACTTTTAAATAAAATTACGTTAACAAACATAATACGTATAGGGTTTTCAGATATTTATAGCCAAAAGCAGTTTTGCTTCGAGAATACATTATTAGATTTAAAATTTATTGTTTTACCAGAGATAAAAGATTCTTTCAGTAACACTAATAAAATTCTCTTCAATAAACATCAATTTTTGCTTTAATATTTCAAAAAGTTATATCTTACATTATGAATTTAATAAACACTCCTAAATCTTAGACACTTTATAGTTAATGTTTGAAATTGTGTGTGTGTGTGTGTGTGTGTGTGTGTGTGTGTGTGTGTGTGTGTGTGTGTGTGTGTGTGTGTGTATGTGTGTGTGTGTGTTTGTGTGTGCGTGGTTGTGTGTGTGTGTGTGTGTGTGTGTGTGTGTATTGATTTATATGCACAACACTTACACAACACGCACGCACACACACACACACACGCACACAGACACACAACACACGCACACAAACACACACACACACACGCGCGCGTACACACACACACACGCGTACACACAAACAGACACACAAAACCCCCACACATCTACTTTAACAGAAAAAAAGGAAGATGAGTGTTTCCGAGAAGGCACTTTATTTAGCTCCTTAATTTAAAATGTATTCAGTTCTTATTATTTACTGCTAAATGTGCACATTCGTGTTTCTAAATGTGCAAGTTTTTATCCTCGAGATATTAGAGATCTGAAAAGAAAAGACGAGGCTTTGATAAACGTCCTTCCCCGCGTCAGGAGTTAGATTGAACAGTCAACGTGGACGCAGTGCAGACATATTCCCTCAGTTTTGATTTTCAACAGAGCTGTGTATAAAATTGCTTCAGAGTACGTAATGGTTTTTAAATTCTATTGTTTTCCTTTCCCGATCCGACGTTTTGATGCCCCACGACACAATTATTTCATTTTCTGAATGACATCTGTCAGACTGTCTCAGACATACTCGTCACGAAGACAGATGTTTCTAACAGTTTAAAATTTCAAGTTCGAACAAAGGCAATACAGATATTGCAAATTGCATAGGGTAATTTTCCTTTTGATTTTAGGCTTTTGAAAGATATAATTTCAAACATGGATAACAAATTTATTGTCACTTTTTAAAACAGAGTTTTTTTAAAGCCATGGTATTAATACTTTACATTAAATTGAAGGGAAAATGTTTCTCCTCCCGCATCACGTGGCGCTGTCGTGATAGCATGACCTCTTCATACCTGCGACAACTTTGTTGGTATTACACTTAAGTGGTCGCTTTTTAAATAAACCTTTTAGAAAATTTCTTGCCTACAAAAAGGTTTAAATAAAGTGAGGAGAAAGTGGATAAACGTTTAACTAAATGAACTTGTATATAACCAATGCAAAATAAGATTTGCCTAACAATATTAAACTAAGACATTACCTAAGATAGTGGAATACGTACGGCTGACCTGTTGAGAGTTCTTGAAAAATGAACTGATCAATCAAATAACAATAAATAAATTGATACTCACCTTATTTTGTAAATCTATTTCTGAGTACATATTCCTCCCTTTCTTAACATTAAAATGTCTTTTGCTTTTGACGCGTTTCGGATTAGCTCCATTTTTAAAACTTCATTCGTACTCTAAGATTTAAGTTTTGAAAATGGATTTATTCCGAAACGGGTCAACAGTGGAAAATATTGTAATGTTAGGAAATGCAGAAAAATGTACTTAAATATATAGAAAATTTCTAACGGAAATGAAAATTAGTAATAATATGAGTTTTATTCTATAGATTTATATGAAAAAGTCCATAAAAAACAAGTCTATATGAACTTCTTTATTTATTTTCAAATGTAGGCTTCCTAAGTTTTTGGACATTTTCGCAGATCCCCCCGTATAACTGTAGTTATGGATTTGAAGTCAGTTTTGTAACGTTTGGCCGAATTTAGACAGGTTATTTATTAAATATTTTAAACTGAAAAGAATTAATTGGCGGCTAAGCGATCTTGAGGGCAGAGCTCTCGATTACTAATTTGTAGGTCCTTGAATCGGCAAAGAATTTCTGTGTGCTTTTTCAAACCCCGAGATCGAACCTGCGTGTGAAAATGGGAACCTATGGTTTATAGCTTCCGGTTGAAGTGCAGAGCTGGGCACATTATTTACATCCAGTAAGGCTACAATACCCTTAATAATAATGATAGGAAAAAAACAACTTCTTTCAATGTTATTACGTTTGATTTCTAGTTTTCTGTTAGACCTGTTTTTGTTCAATTAAATTTACTAAACTGTTTAAAATGGCCGTCTAATAGTAGAATAGTTGTTATTTTAATATAGTGCATTATAAAGCATGTTTTCAACATGATTTTTGTAAAGGGCTTCTTTTTAATATTTTTCTAAACCACTTGTATTTATTAATTAATTAAATAGGATTGCTGTTGGTAGATTACAACAGGAAAACACGGCTCTGAGTAGGCAATCTAACATCACAAATGTGTCGCTGAAAACTGACTTTTTAACATTAATAATAATGACAGTTAACATTTAATAATTTTGACAACCTAAATGTCTGAATATTTTCAAGGTGGAATGGCAATTAGTTATTTAATTCTTAATGTTATGGGGCTTCATTATTATTACAAACTACCAACTTATCTTAGTGTTTTAATTTTCTCATTCTCTCAAAATTACAGAGTTACAGTTTCAACTTTCCTGGTGTTTTCTTGAAATTTTTCCACGTTAGATTTTTGATCGTTTGGTCCTTGGTTAGATTTTTGACATTTTTAGTTTTAACCACACTTTTGTTTTGCTACCAAACCTAAAAATTTACTTCTATATGCACTTTACCCATCACCAACGGTTTTCTGATATTTGTAAATAACTAACCTAGGCTGATGAACATTCAAACCAACAGCGAAAAATATATAGAGATAATGTCTTCTCTTATCGATTACATGCTATTGTTAATCGTTCGTTAAATTGCCAGCTGAGTGGTTATAAATTCACTGTGCCTCATAAAACGATCTCTCATTTCAGATTCTTCCCTACATCTTTAATTGCTAATCCTATATTACCTTTTTACGTTCGATGTTAATTTTCCCACCCCAGGAATATGTTTCTAATGTCGATATTTCTAGGGGCAGTCTTGAAACCTTAAGTTTTTTGTTATAACTTGGTTTATGTGATTAATGCTTACTTACTTCTTACTTCAGCCAACGCCCGTCCTTGGCCTCTCAGCCATCCGACGCCGTGCCTCCCAGTACAATGCAGCGAGTCCTTCCCTGGACTCCTCGTGAAAGATATCTTTCAGGCCGTCACAAGTGGTAAGATGCTCTGCCGTCCCTTCGTTGTTGGAGCAGAGTGGGCAGATTGGTGTGTCTACCACTTTCATGCGATGCAGGTGTCTCTGTAGGTAGTCATGTCCAGTGGTCATCCTAAACAAAGCCACGGCCACGCCTCTCGGAAGATCCAGTGGTATGCTTGATTGGATGATCTTTTCCCATTGCTTTCCTGTAGCAGCTTGTTTCCTGTCCCGTTTCACGGAGTCGCTGATAGTGCTGTTTATATTCCGACAGACACTGCGGTATGAGAGGGGGAGGATCGGCTGCGCCATGGAGCAGCCATGCTTGGCCAAACTATCTGCTTTTTCGTTTCCTCTGATGTCACAGTGCCCCGGCACCCATTGTATTGCGATCTGTGTTGTTTTCCGCAACATGCGGAGTGTTTTCTGGCAGTTGTTTATTTCCTTCCCTTCTTGTGGCTTTGGGGAGGCGATCGCCTGAATCGCGGATGTTGAGTCCGAGAGGAAAACTACCTTCTTGGTGTTGGCCGACAGAAGAATCTCTCTGGCCGCTTCGCCGATGGCGGTCACTTCTCCTTCGAAGTTGGTTCCGTTTTTCCCCACTGCTATTGATTTTTGCCCAATTGAGGAGAAATATCCGGCCCCGCATGCGTCATGCATTGCCGATCCATCTGTGTACACACGCAGCCATTCGTCTGCCGGTTACCTCTCGTTGATCATAGCTTCTGTTAGTACTTTGAGTTCGCAGATTTGGATGTCGGCTTTTCTCAGGCTTACACCAGGTATTGATGTGCACGATGGTATTTCGGTCCTTTCCTTTATATATTTCGTTTTCTTGAAAGGTTGTCGCTCTGATTCTTCCAATCCATGTCTTCTTCTTATTTCTGCGGCTTTTGCCAGTGGTGTGACTTGGGTTTTAAGCCTTTGGCTTGCGCATCTGTATTTCTTCCAGAAGTCATCGTTGGTTCTTAAGGCTCTTTCAAAGAATTTGATAGCAGCCTTGTCCCTGCTGGATGTGATTAATGCTGGATCTAAAGAATCTGAAAGTATTGTGAAGCCGTCTACGAAGCAAGACAATCGATTGTTACTAGCATTTTCACAATATATCTCGATTTTAGTTTTAACAATATCTTAAGTTTTTCCTTACGATTGTATCCAGTACATAGTAAAAGTCTTTCCGTTGTTTAACCTTAGATGTTTTATTGTGACCTTTGATGAGCAACAATATCGGGTTTCAATGTTGCATGGTTGCTTTGCTGTATCAAGGGTCCATGTTTTTGTTCCCTTGTTGCAGTTTAAAATCGCTTTTACTGTCCTGTTTATTTGCTTACTCGTCCAACGAGGAATTGTTAGTCCTTTCCAACAATACAGAACACAATTTTCCATTAAAGTTTGCACGACAACCTCGGCATTAAATTAAAAGATTATTGAGTTAATTGAGAATTGTAGATATGACGCCTTCAACCTCTCCCTTCAGGGTAGTTTTTTTTATTCCAGTATAAACTACGGATCTGTTGTATCTTAACCACTTAGGGAAGCTGCATCAGTAACAAAATTTGAAATTCTATTATTTTTTTATTTTTTTTTTTTTCTTATTAAAACTGGTCTTATTAGACCATCCATTAACTTTCCTTGCATTATCTTAACCTAAATACTGATATAACTAAAGTCGCCCATTGACTCATTAGTTCTTGTCTGAACATTGCCAATACATGCTATATTAGAACTAGCACAGTACAACAGAACACTACACTAACTCAAATGATTTGGTTCTCTTTAATCTTCTAACCATGGATTGGTTATCGAGCAGTCGAGGTGCCACTGTACTTGGATGAAAGTGAAGTATCTTTTCATGTTTTTTCGCCATCTTCTTTATTTCTTCTGTTATCGTCCAAATATTTAGATATCGGTGAATATTTTTTTTTTTACATTCCAAGGGGCATTAACCGTATTTTTCAGTACTTTATTTTGGAAAATCTGAAGAATTTCCACATTAGATTCCTTTGCATATCCCCACAGTTGACTGCCATACATAGAAACTGGTTTAAAAATCTGATTGCAGATTTTTCTTGATGTGGTGTTTCAAAATTTAATATTAAATTCTGTTGGAACGTTTCCACAATTTTAATTACGCTTGAGACAAAATCTCTGACGAACATCCTATATTCATCAGTCGTAAAGCTCTCTTCATTTCTTAAATTTGCCACGACAAGGATTTGTGTTGAAATAGTGTCGGTTTATTATTCCAGTTGTCAACCAGAACAGTGTTTATGTTGGGGGTTTATGATTGGTGTTATGAAGTTGAAGCAAACAGCTCGTGGCCCGGAATGCTGCCAATTTTACTCTTACACTAATGATGTTGCTATTTATTACAGCTATAGACCTACCAACTAACTTACTCCTCAGTTCGGCTGTTTAGTATATCTTTATATTTTTACAACTTTTATTAAATTTTCAACTTAAAATATCAAAACAGATTTTCTTTTAAACATTGTTTAGATCTAAATTGGTGTTTATCAGGTAGTTAGGTTGAATTAATTATTTTTTTGTTTGTAGTACATTTCTACCATTTTCACCTTAATTTTACCCTCTTAAAGCTCTTTCTGAATCGACCATCTACCAGAATCTGTTCATACGTCATCTACTTCCCGTGGCCTTTCAACTAATTCCCTTAAACCAGATGAACTCTTGATTTTTTTTACAAAGTGAAGTCTTTGTAATGAATCCTTATTTGAGAATAATTTTTGTTTACATAGATTTTACTTTTTAATTTCAGAAGCAATAATATACGTAGTTAATTAGAGCCTAGCTAGTGAGAACTATTCACAAAGGTAAAAGTCAAAATAGTAAACTCCAAATCCCACAAATAATTAGTTTTTAATAAACACACACAACAAACTACTTTCCTCAGTGCTTAGCTACTACTTACTCAGCACCAGCACGGCACTGAGGAAGGCGACATCGTCGTCGAAACTAGTTTGTTGTGTGTGTGTGTTTATTAAAAACTAATTTTTTGGAGATTTTGAGTTCACTATTTTGTCTTTTACCTCTGTGAATAATATACCTGTTTATTATTTTATTTATATTTGTTAATATTATTTTGCTGTTTTTACTAAAAATGTACTAATAGTAAAGTGGTTTATACAGCCCATCGTTTTTTAAAATTTTTATACACAAAAAGTATGTGTTAGTTGTTAAAAACAAAAAACAAATATTAAAAATTAACAACATATCAGTACATTTAAGAGCCAGTTATTTTCTCCATTTTTAATTTTTCATTGTTAAAAATTTGAGTTTAACTGACGTAGTCGGAACAATAATGATCTATTTATCTGATTTAATTGATTTTTGGGAGGTTTTTCCTGTAATCTAAATTTAGACCCACCAGTGTACTAAAGTACTTCTTTGGTTTGCGTATTTTGTTTGATGAAAATTTATTGCTACTGACCCTCTACGTTTGTAATCTAAAGTGAACATAATCGTCTTTTTAAAAAATTATGGTTAGGATTGACTTTAAATTTAAGATAAAAAGGGTTGTGTTTTTATTAAAGATGGAGAAGAAATATAATCTACTATAATTAACACTGTAATCTAAAGAAGAGCAAATATACATAATGTTGTATAATGTATACGTAATGAATTGTTAAGTGATTGTAACGCCACCTGCACAAGTTAGCGTATAGTAGCTTATAATTAATGGGGGTTTTCGTTTTTTAGATGACGTTTTGTTATAGCTGTTTATAAAATTGTTTGAAAATAATTTTTTGATAATAAGTAATGGATGTGTATGATAGATTTGTGTTTTTCAACTGAAACCACGGAATAATTTTTTTACTAAAATATCTGAACCTAATTTTCAGATCCCATACAGTACTTAATGGTACTGTACGAGCGTAACAAACAACTGCAATACAACTGAATCCTTGCTATAGCTACCGTAATGATTCTCACGTACCGAGCGTCGAAATTTCTCAATTGCCCGGGAAACTTTGGACAAGTGAAGCTAACAAGACAAGTTTATAATGAGCTAGAACAAGAGCGGCAAGTACAAGCAGATACAAGAATTTCACGTTGCAATCTTGTTATTTCCAGAACAAAGCGAAGGCGCAGCAGTTAAAAGATCTTATCTCTCCGACACTATTTAACTGTTTGCCAGGGATAATTACTCGCAGCTACGAAACGGAGGTAAATAAACTAATATTCCCCTGACGCCGTCCTTGATCGACAGCAGTGTTTCTCTGTTTTGTTCCACCTTGGTATTGGCGAACAATAGCAATTGAATAGCTTAAAGGAGTATTGCTTTAGCTGTTAAACAACTGAACGAGTTCAAATTACATCGATAGCGTCAGTATTGACGAATAATAGATAATTTTAAGTCTGTATTTCTTGTTATTGTTGTCTACGCTGTGATATTTCAGCACGGAAATCATGTTACAAAAAAGTAGACAACAAACAACGAGTTACACAAAAATTGAGTGGAAATTTCGTCTAAATTTTTCCTTAAAAATATTATTTTTTTCTAAAAGAAATGATAAAGGTGGATGTAGATTGCTTATATGGCAAAAACCTCCTTAATTTATTTTGCTCGACAGTTTGTAAGCACAGTTAGGTTGTTAAAATAAATATTCTAGTTAAGCTTTGAAAGGTTGGTGGCAAAATGAAGATGAAAGGAGAGTTGTATCTTATTATTACAGCTAGAAAATGCACCATTAAGGCTTAGAATGATATTGAAGGAATACTTAGATAAAAAAGACAGAGAAAAATCGCTAAAATAATTCGATTGAATCTAGTTTGCCCAGGGCAGAGGTAAATAGAGATTTTGAAAACTCAGTAATGAATATTATACTTATGTATATCTTCAGGGTTATGTGAAGATAGATACCTTTCTGTGATACTAGATAAAGGTAGGTCTTTCTATGGCAGGCGATCGTAATTATGTAGGTTTACAGGGGGATGTAATAGTAGACATCTTCTGTTGATCCTAGAAAGCGGTAGGTTTGTATATTGTAGGCGAACCTAGTTATGTAGGTATACAGGGGGATGTAATAGTAGACATCTTTTGTTGATCCTAGAAAGCGGTAGGTTTGTATATGGTAGGCGAACCTAGTTATGTAGGTATACAGGGGGATGTAATAGTAGACATCTTCTGTTGATCCTAGAAAGCGGTAGGTTTGTATATGGTAGGCGAACCTAGTTATGTAGGTATACAGGGGGATGTAATAGTAGACATCTTCTGTTGATCCTAGAAAGCGGTAGGTTTGTATATGGTAGGCGAACCTAGTTATGTAGGTATACAGGGGGATGTAATAGTAGACATCTTCTGTTGATCCTAGAAAGCGGTAGGTTTGTATATGGTAGGCGAACCTAGTTATGTAGGTATACAGGGGGATGTAATAGTAGACATCTTCTGTTGATCCTAGAAAGCGGTAGGTTTGTATATGGTAGGCGAACCTAGTTATGTAGGTATACAGGGGGATGTAATAGTAGACATCTTCTGTTGATCCTAGAAAGCGGTAGGTTTGTATATGGTAGGCGAACCTAGTTATGTAGGTATACAGGGGGATGTAATAGTAGACATCTTCTGTTAATCCTAGAAAGCGGTAGGTTTGTATATGGTAGGCGAACCTAGTTATGTAGGTATACAGGGGGATGTAATAGTAGACATCTTCTGTTGATCCTAGAAAGCGGTAGGTTTGTATATGGTAGGCGAACCTAGTTATGTAGGTATACAGGGGGATGTGATAGTAGACATCTTCTGTTGATCCTAGAAAGCGGTAGGTTTGTATATGGTAGGCAAACCTAGTTATGTAGGTATAAAGGGGGTGTAAATAGTAGACACTATCTTACGATTTCCGATAGAGATAGGTCTGTTTATGGCAGGCAAAACTAATTAGGTAGGTGTAAACGGGGGTGTAATGATAGACAACGTCCTGTGATACCCGATAGGGGCAGGTCTGTTTATGGTAGGCTAACCTACTTAAGTAGGTGTAATGGTAGACACTGTCTTGTGATCTCCGATAGGGGTAGGTCTGTTTATGGCAGGCGAACCTAATTAGGTAGGTATTCAGAAAGTGTAATGGTAGACAGCTTTCGGCGATTCCCGAAAGGGGTAGGTCTGATTATGGTAGGCGTAATTAAGTGGATATACACTGTGTTGTATTGATAGAGAAATTCTTGTGATCCTAGATAGGGAAAGGCATTTTTTCTGGTAAGTGAACCTACATAGGTAGGTATGCAGGGCAACGCCTTCTTGGGATCCTAGATAGGCGTAGGTCCATTTATGGCAGGCGAACCTAATTAAGTGGATAAACACAGGATTGTAATGATATACACCTTGCTGTCATCTCCGATAGGGGTAGGTCTGTTTATGGTAACCTAACCTAATTAGGTAAATCATGAATAAAATACCAGACCTTAATAAATAAATATACAATACATTTCATTCAGTCAGATAGACTAGTGATTGGATGCCTTGAAACACACAAAAATCAAATATATATATATATATATATATATAATAAAAGAATCTAGAAATCTATATCCCACAGTTAGTTTTAAAAATAGTTTTCTGCTATTCTTGAATTTGTAGTTTATAGGTTTTACTGAAGTTGATTAAAATTGCTTATATTTTCTACTAAATTTATGGGGTCAGATTATTAGTTATCTAAATCGAAATGAAATATTATTCGTTTAAATAAAGCTTTTGATGCTATTAGGGCAAACCAATAACGAATAATATCAGTATGATTATATGGATACCCTACTGAAATTAGGAAGGTCTTAAATGTCCCAAGAATGTTTTTGTAGTGTCTTAAATGTCTTAACTTTGTACATGAATAGACTTCTTAAATCTCATTAAAATATTATGTTGAATTATTGATTAAATATTTGTCTGTTTAACATTTTAAAGTTTCTTGACATCACAGTATACGTTTAACAAATAAATAACTTAATACATTTATTAATCAAAATAACTGTTTTTCTTTGAGTTTAAATATTTTCAGGCAAAAAAATAATATAATTTACTAAACAAAGTAAAAATTAGGAACTATTTTTTGTTGAAAGTTCCTAATGTGAAACTTACAAAGCAAAAGTTTTTTCAAAATTTTCATTAAATGAAAAAAAGTTGAACGTAAAAGTTACAACTTTGACACAAATAAGACAAAAACTAAAGACAAATCTGCGTTTGGAAAGATTCCAACTAAACACAGCGAGCTTGGAGAGTGAAATAATGAAGATGTAAAATTTATGACTGTTTTTTGTTTGAAATTTTAAACGCTTAGCATTTGAAGAGTACGAAACTATTAAATGGAATATAATAAGTGGACTAACTAGGAATAGCTGTTAATTTGTAAAATTTTCAGATTTGTAATTTAAATTAGTTAACTTTACAGAAATTTAGTTTAAGAAGAAAGTTATAGGGAAATGAATCTTTGTTTAGATTAGTACGTTAATATTTATCTGAAAAAGAGTAAAAACATAGTGTATTAAAATCGAGAGAAATGGGTATTTGATTCTCGTTTTTCTAAAACACAATAAATCCCAAAGCTGTTGACCTTAAAAACACTCTTCAACAATGGTATCATTGCGCATATCCAGACATTTGTTTTAAAACTGAGAGTTAGGAAATAAATAATTATTTTACTAGTTCTGTAGCTAATCGGTTACTTGAGAGAAACACGTTAAATTGTAAAAATTTGTAAAGTATGCTAATAATAAAGGTAAGTCGGATAATAAAATGTGTTGGTTAACTGTCAAGTTATAATTGTTTTATGTTTTTTTAAAGAATAATTACATTATATGTAAATGGGTTGAAAGAAATAATGATTTTTAAGAAAAGGTTTCTCCCGATTTTGCTAAAATACTTTTAGGCCTATTACAAATTATAAGTTTTAAAAGGAATTATTGCTCCTTTTTAAAATTCTTTTTTTAAACGCTCTATCTTTATGAATTCATAGTTACATTATAGCTACATTATATGTGGTTGAGTCTACATTATATGTATACTTGTCAGCCATTCCTCATGACCGTTCTTATGGTTACAGGTATCTAATAATGTACTGATAGTATTCGTATCAATAATTCATGTAAACATTTATCATTTTTTCACTGGTAAACTTTCAATTTTATAAATGATTGATAAAAAACAAGCACAATTTTAAAAACGTTATAGTTTTATTTTTTGCATGCTTGAAAACCATACTCTTTCACAAGGGCTCTTTTAATTTGATAAAAAGGTTTTAGGGGTTAGAAAAATATTATTTCAGTGGAAAAGGTTTCATTTCATAATGGGGAACAAATAAAACATTGCAACTAGGAATTGATATATTATAAATTTCACTTCCCATGTTTGAATTTGTTAAAATCAAATCATTACCTAAATTTAAAGACAGTTTTAATATTTTTATTCATAAGATTGAAATGAAACCATGGTCGCTGGACAACAACGCAATTTGTAGTATGACAAAGTATGACCTTTACAAAACAGGATTTGAATATCTGAACAAAAATAAATGGAGATTTCTTGTCAGCTCCAATATTTTCTCTCAGGTTTCATAAGCCGTACGACGCAGTGCGTTTGTGTTAGTGTAGTCGCGTGCGTATGTGTGCGTGTGTGGGCGTACGAATGTATATGGTAGCTTTACTGATTTTAATTTGTTATTACGACTTAAGATACTATACGCCTACTATTATCTTTACATATAAAACTAAGAAGGATGTTCGTATTATATTGAAATATTAATAAATTTAAGAACTACAACTTAAACACCTATGAACAGATGAAATTACCAATGCCATGTATATAATCCATTACGCCAAAATGTTTTGTTCTGCTACACTCTATCCCCGACAGGACATAACATAAAATATAACTCGTTGCAACACACTCGACACACAGATTGGGGTCTGGCCTACTATCATAAAATGAAAAGCACTCGGAGAAGTCGTAAAGGATGGAATGCCAGCTTCACTCCACTAGACATCTCGACTAACTGGCGGACAGGTCAGGGGAGAACTTCTCTTTATAGATATCTTTATATCCTCCTCTTTACATATACTTGCATCCTCATTGTTTACCTTTTAATTTTATAAATACTGCAGAAATTTGTGGTTTATGTATAACTGAAGAATTGGTAATAATAGTTTGTCCAGATGTCGTGGTTTTTGCAAAACAAAAATTACTCATGGTGATTAAAAAGCCGACAGGAGCACACAAAAACAATATAACTTTATGCTGACACCCCTAAAGTTGTAAGTGTTGAAAAAAACCTCTTACGAAGGCACACGCGTACACACTTAAAAACTCAAGGTTATAAACATTTTTTGTATAAAACTTGCCAAGTTTCTTTAAAAAACAAACCACTATTTTATACTGCATTAGAATAAAGCTACAAAGTATCCAGTTAGAATAGATTTGCTATACCAAAAATAAAATTTACTAGTAAACAAACCATGCAATGTCGCTATATTGTAATTTGGTGAACCTTGAACCTCCTTGAATCTATAAAATTAAATGTGCTAAAAGTGAAAATAAATGTGATTTTTTCAAAATTTTCCATTTCTGAGGCATAAACACCAGGTTTTAAAATACGTTTCCTCTGTTATGCTTTGGGAGTTATAATTCTTTTTGTAATATCAAAGGTGTCTAAAACACCGATAATTACTTATTAATAGTAGCAATAATTAACGAAAAACAGAAAATACACTTTCATTCGCTAATAAGATTATTATTGGAAAAATATTAAGTTGGAAATTTTTTAAAAAAACAATGTTTTAGCCATAGAACAACTGGGCACACTAAATTAAGCTTATTCCAAGATACAAACAGTACGGATGTGATATCATATAAGAGTTGACTTACATGTGACTAATAGAATGTATACACCTAGAAACAAACAAGGTATAGCAGAAAAAACAAAATAAAATGAAAATTCTTAAAAATTAAAAGAAAACAAAATTTTATAAATAAATACTTCTTGATAAACTGGTTCTTAATAAATAAATAGGCTCTTGATAAACTGGTCGTTCGATAAAATTTGAGTATTTTTTTGGAAATAAAGAAAATTAAAAAGAAAAAACTAAAGACCTTACTTGAAAATTTGATCTGGGGGGGGGGAGCGATATGTAATTATTAAATTTAGGTACATGTCTTTGATAATCACATAGATTCCTTTTATAATAATATTTGTTACAAAATTATTATGTGTAGACTTCAATCAAGAAGCCGTAAATGTTTAGCCACTTATACCGTCAGACGAGGCCAGGAGTAAAAAGGAACTATACAGAATCAATGACAGAAATAAGAAGGGGCTAGGGGGCTCCAGACACTTCTAAGTTACATAATACATGGTGATACCATACAATACAAATTGTAATTAATAATGTAGGTAAAAAGTAATAAAATGGTGTAAACGTTCATTTACTCATTGTGAAAAAATGTGGAAAGATTACTTCTACTCTATAGAAAGAATTAATTAGTAGTTCTTAATTTTTAATTAAGCGTTTTTGATAATATTAATTAGCAAAATGTATCAAGTCTAAAGAAAAATTAATAATCTTTCCTTTAAGCACAGATGACAAGGTAAAAGTAGAGCATTTCCCGTGCACAACACAATACATTGGGCACGGGGATTTGTTTACTTTATTTTACAAATTTATTCAGCACTTTAATAAATTATTAAACTAGCATGTATTTCAATTTTTTTAAAATTTACGATGGTTTTGATTATGGTTTCAAAAAAAAAATCTATGTGGATTAGTCTCTTTAATATGAGTTTGTAAAATGTTTTTTAAAGTATTCTTAAGATCAACCTTTTTTTTAAATAAGCAATAGTAAGATCAAAAAATAAATTTAGAATCTTATATTTCTTTAAAAAAAAGTATATAAGACAAGCAGTTACATTGCTCACTAATTACTTGGCATGATTTACTGCGGTATTTATATTAATAAATAATATACACAACCTCTAACCACAACTATTTTCATTCTAGTCTTATGGATTTTTCTGTTACAAATTGTCATCTTCAGAAACATGACAATACATACTGTTGTAGCATTATTTTAGGTAAAAATGTTACATATTACAGCAGCATCAGAAAAGAAACCAAGATATTAGTTTAAAAATAAAAATTAAAAAGAAGTTATGTAAATTATAATTCTATGTATAGCGATACTGGTTGAGATATGAAATCCACAAGCCTGTTTTGTAGAAATGCGCCGGAGAGTTTGCGCAGAAGGTTGGGAGTCGCTGCGTTAATGCTAAAACCTTCTCTTATTTTCTGGTCGTCGAACCAAACACACGTAGCTAAAATGGAATTTTTTACTTTAACAGTTTTAATTTAATTTAAAATAATGTATCTAAGTTGTTAAAGTATATAAAGGTTTCCATTATTATTTTATTTCTTTTCAAGAAATGTTTCTTCACTAAATATTCAACACCGGGCGAGGTTGCCAGCCAACACGAATCCAAAATGTATAATGGCAAGGTCTGATCCAGGAACCACGATGTACAACACAAATTCCAGTTCCAGATAAGTTCTAAATTTAATGTAAAGTGATGTGAAATCAAAATTTAACTTTGAAATTTAACTGGTCACGGCAAAATAGTACAAGTTTTCATATTTTAAAAATGCGGGAAGGTATAATTAATTCGTATGATTCAATATCAATTTTTTAACTGTCGGATGAAATTAGATTGAAATGTATTTTATTTTAAATAGAAGGAATATCTTTGTGGATAGCGTATGTAAATGCCATAAATTCTAAAATAGTATAATGTTTGCATAAATTCTTAACATGTTAAAAGAATGTAAAACCAGATTACACCGTATAAAAACAGTGTAAACGTTTCAAATGTATTTTCTTTTCTTTGTACCTCTTGTAAAATTTGTGTATTAAAACTTGATTTATTTTAATTTGAAATAATTGGTAAATTTATTGAATGCACCATTGTTAAGTTCAATTTAATTCTTGACTTTGCAGGTTAATTAATTAATTATGTACCGGACAATTGCAATATTTATCATCTAAATTCCTTAAGAATTTATCTAAATTTACGTTACACTGTTTTTACTATTTTATCCTTATCTCTAATACAAAAAGGGTAATTATTTTCGATACTAATTTTAGAGATAGTTTTGTGGTCAAAGAAATTTTATTTATACACCTCTTCCATTATAATATTGTTTTCATATACTTACGGAAAGAACATTTTATTGTTTAAAGTAAACAAATTACTTTACAAACATATTTCTCCTCCTGCTGGTGTTGCAAAAGGTAAAGTGCTATGAGGACCTCTGTACAACAATGTTACGTAAAATGCCACTCTTCGGAAAAATACAGTTCCTCAACTAACGGTTAAACTTATTAAGAAGTTTCAGTTTTAGTACTCCCAAAACCAAATCAAGTATAACAAGCTGGTAATACTGACTTCTGCCAGCAGAGGTCAGTTGCATCAACCACGACATATTACAGCCATGTGATTAGGTGTATAATTTTGCAATAAAATTATCGAAATAAATTATCTTGAATAAAAAAAAAACAATTTCTGCAAACAAGAACATAAGAATAAACGTACTATTCTAGAACAGTACACAACAGGAAAACATCGAAGTATTTGCATCTGACCCTGCTACAAAACTGCAATTGTAAGTAAGATTATGATACTAGGTATAATATATATATATATATTTCACATTATAAACATGGTAGCAGGCTAGTTTGAAAAAACTATGACTGTTCATTAGCGGAAGTCTGAAAATATTTTGACTAATAATTATTTTATCTTAGACCTTATAGAACATAGTAGCAAGTTTATTTTTGGTATGTTTATTTTGTATAAAAAGACATTTGTATTTCTATGAGGCGTTCAAATTTTTTCATTAATAAGTAACTTATATGGTTCGATCTGTTTTTCAAGTAAATATTTAAAGGAGTTCTATTTAAATTTCGTACAGTGCATCAAAATAATTACTCAATTTAGGTACCTTCGTTTTATTCTATTTTGTTATATAATTATTTTAATTTGATTAATTATTTTTGTTAATATCAATCTTTTACAGATAAAATCATTAGAACAGCTTTAGTTACAAAATACCCAAATCAAATAAATGTTATCCATCATGCTTTCATTGCTAAAGATTAATACATATAAATAATGATACTGTATTGTGTTTCCATCTAATTCCACAAGTTTTGTTCTGTTCGAACCGCACGTTTCTGCTGAAACTGAACTTTCCAGACACAAGTGGCTAGAACACGAATAGAGTAAAACCACATGTCTGGTGAACAGAGATGTGCATACGAGCGCGTGACTATCATTGGCGTAGCTTTTAGAGAGGTCTTACAATAGTTGAACTCTTATTGCAGACTTTGTTGTGTTTCTCGTTTCAAAAAGTCTATAATTGTTGTATCTGGGAATTTAACGCATTGTCGTTTTAGAGTTGATAAATGAACAAATCCACCTAGCCCAACCTATATTTTAAGAACTTATGAAAAAAATGACGAGACAAAATTCTTAGAAACAGTGACGAAGATCGCTTAGTAAGATCAAATACGTTTTGTCTGTCAGTTTTTCATAAATTTACTTTTAATTTTATAAGACTTTGACTAACCGTTAATTTGTTAATTTCAAACAAAAACTTTTGCTGACGCGTCATAGTGCATAAAATTCATGAATTTTAAAGCTTTTTAGGTATAGGAGATTGAAATAGTTATTATTTGCAATCATTTTTTAAAAGCATAATAAATTTTAAACAAATAAAAACATACAAAAAACTCACAAATTAATCATTTAATAACTCATACGCGTTTCCATGACAAGTCATCATCATCAGTGAGTGTTACTACTACAAACTCTAACTTACAACTGTTGTAAGTTAGAGTTTGTAGTTGTAACACTCACTGATGATGACTTTGTCATTGAAACTCATATGAGTTAATAAATGTTTAATTTGTGAGTTTTGTGTATGTTTTTATTTGTTTTAACAAAACCCTCACAAGTTAAGCTCAAAGAATGGTTGTATAGTAAATTTAATTTACTTTGTATTAAACAATCTTGTAAAATATTTTTACGATAAAACATTGCTCATACAGTATTGTATTTAGTTGGCCAGAATTTAACATGATGTGATTTAACCACTAATCTTGAAAAACGTGTGTGCATACGTGTATGTGGGTGTGTGTTTTGGGTTGAGTATAAACTCAAACATTAACTATAGCAAAGTTGTTATTTTTAATCGAAACCGAACTTTTCATAAAATACCCACACAATACATATATATATATATATATATATATATATATATATATATATATATATATATATAAGTAATGTTTTAGTTATAGTAAACTTTTTTCATCTATAAACTTTACTATAAGTTCATTTAAGATCACACGGTTAGTAATATGGAAGTATGATATAGGAATATGATGAGAACTTGGGCAAAAAGATGGGTATTCCTATTAAAAAAATAGAGGCAAATAGTAAAATGTAGAAGAGGAAGATCGAGAAGGTCAGTACTGATGGTTGAGGCTATTGAAAAGAGAGGAGTGGAAGAAGGAGAGTGAGACGATGAAATCATTGGGGAGAATGGCCGAGATCAACGGTTGAGGGGAAGGAAACTGTAAAAAGCTTTTATATACATGAACATACAAGAAAATTATCAAGGATGTTAAAGCTAGAGAAAACGATACTAACCAATCTTATGTTTTATTAAAGTCGTGAGGTAATATTTTGTCTAATGTGTAATTGCCTGTCAATACTACCAGCAATGGGTCGTCCAAGGAAAATATTGTAACCTAGTCCTTTTAACGAATTAAGCTTCAATTTTAAATAGGTTATGCTTCATTATAAATAGATGAATCGTAAACTTGTGTCTTCCTTTCAATATTGTAAGGAGGCGTATGATATTGTATAGATCGCTGATAGGATAAATGGTGGCTTAGACAATATTCTGCATCTCTCAATCTTGTTTAAGTCAAAGGTTATCCACTATTCCATACCCATAATTGAATTTATAGTTTTAAGAAGATTTTATTTGCATGACATAAGAACATTTCTTGTGTGTTTCCTTTCTCGTGTCCTGTTCACACCTGATACTGAAGATAGGCGACTGAAGACCGCATGTTTTATTTTAAAATGTCCAAAGTGACCATTCTATTGCACTTAAATAAATGTTTATACTAAATGGAAAACCTGTCTTCATACAAAGAATGTGATTGTTTGTTTTGTTTATTTGTTATTGTTATTAAATTCAATTGTTATTCCAATTGGTATTGTTTTTAAACTGAATCTTTTAAACACAATAGTTTATTCTTAAATGATTCAAAATAAAGTCAATATTTAAAAAAAAGATGAGGTAACTGACTGTAAGACTTTATTCTTATGTGTGTAAAGCCAAAAGAAATAATATTTTATGTAAAGAAAATAATGTCTCCCATTAATTTCAGTGTGGTTAGCAAACGTATTGAAAATTTTCCCGTGAAATTTAAAATTAGACCTACTTCTCTTGAACTAAAAGTTAA
>JBAIZL010000001.1:32527500-32547500 GCA_036971475.1 Prosapia bicincta
TAATTATCTTCAATTTTCACCTTTCAATTGGGTTGTTATAGTCTGAACAGTGTAAAATCTTTTACCGATAACAGGAGATGACAAGCGTCGATCATTTATTGTAAATTCTTTCAATAATTATCTTCAATTTTCACCTTTCAATTGGGTTGTTATGGTCTGGACAGTGTAAAATCTCTTACCGATAACAGGAAGGATTAATGTTAATCATTTACTGTAAATTCTTTCAATAATTATCTTCAATTTTCGCCTTTCAATTGGGTTGTTATGGTCTGGACAGTGTAAAATCTCTTACCGATAACAGAAAAGGATAAATGTTAATCATTTACTGTAAATTCTTTCAATAATTATCTTCAATTTTCGCCTTTCAATTGGGTTGTTATGGTCTGGACAGTGTAAAATCTCTTACCGATAACAGGAAAGGATAAATGTTAATCATTTACTGTAAATTCTTTCAATGATTATCTTCAATTTTCGCCTTTCAATTGGGTTGTTATGGTTTGGACAGTGTAAAATCTTTACTGATAACAGGAAAGGACGAATGTTAATAATTTACTGTAAATTCTTTCAATAATTATCTTCAATTTTCGCCTTTCAATTGGGTTTTTTGGACAGTGTAAAATCTTTACTGATAACAGGAAAGGACAAATGTTAATAATTTACTGTAAATTCTTTCAATAATTATCTTCAATTTTCACCTTTCAATTGGGTTATTATGGTCTGGACAGTGTAAAATCTTTTACCGATAACAAGAAAGCCCAAATGTTAATCATTTACTGTAAATTCTTTCAATAATTATCTTCAATTTTCACCTTTCAATTGGGTTGTTATAGTCTGAACAGTGTAAAATCTTTACTGATAACAGGAAAGGATAAATGTTAATCATTTACTGTAAATTCTTTCAATAATTATCTTCAATTTTCGCCTTTCAATTGGGTTGTTATGATCTGGACAGTGTAAAATCTCTTACCGATAACAGGAAAGGATAAATGTTAATCATTTACTGTAAATTCTTTCAATAATTATCTTCAATTTTCGCCTTTCAATTGGGTTGTTATGGTCTAGACAGTGTAAAATCTCTTACCGATAACAGGAAAGGATAAATGTTAATCATTTACTGTAAATTCTTTCAATAATTATCTTCAATTTTCGCCTTTCAATTGGGTTGTTATGGTCTGGACAGTGTAAAATCTCTTACCGATAACAGGAAAGGATAAATGTTAATCATTTACTGTAAATTCTTTCAATAATTATCTTTAATTTTCGCCTTTCAATTGGGTTTTTTGGACAGTGTAAAATCTTTACTGATAACAGGAAAGGTCAAATGTTAATAATTTACTGTAAATTCTTTCAATAATTATCTTCAATTTTCACCTTTCAATTGGGTTGTTATGGTCTTGACAGTGTAAAATCTTTACTGATAACAGGAAAGGTCAAATGTTAATAATTTACTGTAAATTCTTTCAATAATTATCTTCAATTTTCACCTTTCAATTGGGTTGTTATGGTCTGGACAGTGTAAAATCTCTTACCGATAACAGGAAAGGTCAAATGTTAATAATTTACTGTAAATTCTTTCAATAATTATCTTCAATTTTCACCTTTCAATTGGGTTGTTATGGTCTGGACAGTGTAAAATCTCTTACGGATAACAGGAAAGGACAAATGTTAATAATTTACAGTTAATTATTTCAATAATTATCTTCAAGTTTCACCTTTCAATTGGGTTGTTATGGTCTGGACAGTGTAAAATCTTTACTGATAACAGGAAAGGACGAATGTTAATAATTTACTGTAAATTCTTTCAATAATTATCTTCAATTTTCACCTTTCAATTGGGATGTTATGGTTTTAACCGTGTAAAATCTTTACTTATAACAGGAGAAGTCTATTGTCGATAATTTTCTGTAAATTCTTTCCTTCTTAAGTTTCACTTTTACACCTTTCAATTGCATACTTATGCTATGGTCAGTATAAAACCTTTTACTGATAACAGGAAAGGACAAACGTCGATTATTTACCTTCAATTTACACCTTTAAAAATAGATACTTATGGTTTTCTCAGTGTAAAATCTTTTACCAATATCAAGTGAGGACAAACGTTATCGATAATTTTACGTAAAATTCTTTCATTAATTCGCTTCAATTTTATACCTTGCATTTGGATACTTATGGTCTGGACCGTGTAAACTCTCTCATAGATAACAGGAAAGGACAAATGTCGAACTTTTACTTTGGATTCTTACATTAATTAGCTTCAATTTTATACCTTGCATTTGGATACTTATGGTCTGGACAGTGTAAACACTTTCACAGATAACAGGAAAGGATAAATGTCGAACTTTTACTTTGAATTATTTCATTAATTAGATTCAGTTTTGCACCTTTTAATTAAAGACTTATGGTCAGTATAAAATCATTTACCACTAACAGAGAAAGACAATTATTGATCATTTACTGTAAATTCATTCAATGGTTAGCTTAAATTTTACCAATTTTAAATTGAATACTTATGGTCTAGACCATGTAAAACCTTTACACATAAGAGGAAAGGACAAATGTTGATCATTTACTGTAACTTCATTCAAAGATTAGCTTCAATTTTGCACCTTAAAATTGAATAATTATGGCCTGGACCGTGTAAAATCTTTTACTGATAACACGAAAGGACAAATGTTGATCATTTACTGTAAATTCATTCAATAATTATCTTCAATTTTCACCTTTCAATTGGGTTGTTATGGTCTGGATAGTGTAAAATCGTTTACTAATAACAGGAGAGAACAAACGTCGATCACCTTCTGTTAAATCCTTCATTATTTAGCTTCAATTTTACACATTCCAAATGGTCTGGACTGTGTAAATACTTTTACTGATAACAGGAAAGGACATATGTAGATTATTGAGTCTACTGTAAAACCCTTAATTAATTAGCTTCTTTTTTACACCTTTCAATTGGGTCTGGGTAGAGTTGTATCTTTTACCGATAACAGGATATGATAAATGTTGATTATTTAGTCTACTGTAAAATACCTCATTAATTATTTACAATTTTACATCTTTCAATTGGGTAGTTATGGTCTGAACATTGGTTAATCTTTTACCGATAACAGGGAAAAGAATGTGGCGACTATTTACTATAGAATCTTTCATTAATTAGATTCAGATTTACACCTTTCAATTGGGTAGTTATGGTCTGGACAGTGTACAATTTTTTACCGATAACAGGAAGGGGTATATTTAGGGGGTAAATGTGGAATATTTACATTTAATTCATTTTTGAGTTTAGTACGTTCCCTCTCATGCGATCTTGTTTGTTTTGTATGATAACGTCATTGACTTGAAACTGACCGATAACGTTTTTCTAAATTAGGCGGATTGTTTACACGAACCGGTTATTGAATACGCATGCGTCGTTGAAAAATTACAACAATTATTTGTAATTTGATATTAGGAACGAGCAAGAAAAGTAATAGTGCTAGATAAATGAGTGTCTAAAGGGCGGTGAGCGCCATTACCTGGTGCGTACTCCTTGCGCCCTGTCTTGGTCAGATCCACCCTCCGGCAGATCCTCACGAACATACGTCGAACACGTGAACGTACGTGAAGATCTACCGTTTTCACCTGCTGACCATGCTGTTTTTTCTTCTTTTTCTTCACTCCCGCCCCTATGTTCAAGATTCCAGCACCGTCTACCGGCGGTATCACCAACTAACCTCCGCCGAGTAGAAACTATTTTCATTCTGTTACCCCAGGTTGAATGCTGAACCTGCCTCGTTCACTTAACATTAAACCAATTTTTTATTTTTAACGAATTTCCATAAGAATTATTATTTACGTTATCTGGAATAAATAATAATATAAAGTTATTATTATTATTATTATTTTAATAAACCATAACAACTGAAACTAAGTTTTATTTGGTTATATTTTAAAGATTTTTCTGTGTGTTGGTTTCCTTTTAAATATATGTTATGGTTTATACTGAAAAGCACATTATTTTTGCATAAATTTATTGTGACCGCTAACACCAAATTCTATATTTGATTACTTAATTTTTAATTCTCTAAATTTACATTGACTAATGCTGTTTTGAGTCTAAATTTGTTTAATTATAGTTAAATTTTAAGGTTTCTAATTTGGTTTCTAGCTAAGAAACGATCTAAAACTGTCTGTTTAAATAGGGCTGTTGTCAGCGTTTTAATTTATTCTTTGATCTACTGGTATCGTATACTTAACCCCTATAAAAAGGCAGGATATTTTTTTAAAAAAATTTAAATAATAATTTTTTATTTTCTAATTTTTTTCTTCTTTTTTTGAAGAAAAACACCATTCGTTGTTTGAATCGTAACTCACTCCACTTTTTTCACTTTTCCAAAAAACTAAGTACACTTGTATAAAAAACCTTACGCTTATTTCACTGAAAACACTACACTCGAAACACTGTTTTGTCTGGTTTAAGGTTGAAATTTAGTCGGTTATAACTGTCCAGATTTGAGCTAGGTATTGGGGCGGTAGAATGCCTTGGCTGGAAGCCATTTTGTGGACTACTGTAAGATCTGCGCATTGGGGACCACATTCTGCGCACCCCGATGTACAAATCGATAGCTCGTCTCACACTCACCCCCTTTACCCCGGGAGCCCAAGCTTCCCGTCCGAAGACCGCTCATTCATTCACCGACCTCCTACACCTGCCTGTCACTCACTCACTCTGTTTTTTTTTCATCTTCAAGGTCGATCAAGGTGAAATACCTATTGCCTCTAACAACGGATACTAGGTGTCGGCCTAGAGGGCGTCGTCGAGAATCCGCGAATGCCAGTGAAGCACTAATTAACGCTCTGTAGAAATATGCAGTACCTGTGCTTTACTAAACGAATCTATCCTTTACGGTAGAAGTGTAACTACTCTAACAATAACCTCTCTATATAGATGCGTTACAGGTGAAAACTCTCTTGAAAATATTTCTTTTAGCTTTCATAAAGCATATTTCGTATCCACAAATTATTATTAAAATAAAAATTAATTTATTTATATTTTGTTGATAATATATTGCTACAAAGAATATTTTTGTAAAATAAATTTATTTAAAACATTTACGATTATTATTTTATTAATTATTGTTTACTTTTTTTTTAATAATAATTATAATATAAAATACTAGCACCGTTTTAGATAAAATTTTAATAGTAATAAATATTTACATCTTTTTTCAATAGGAGAGTATATTTATTAATATGCATAGATATTTTTATTATTATAAAATAATTTATACAATTAAAATTACATATGTAAGTCTTTCTTTAAATAAGTCATATTTTCTGAAATAAAGTTACTTAATTTTCAAATGTTACACCAATAACAAAAATGTATTAAATAGAAATGTACCATAACGTTATATGATTTTGAATATCTACATAAACCAACTGAAATGACTAAATATTTCACTGTTATTTAATAACTTAAAGTCACTGTTACATTTTAACATGCTTAGACCTGTAACATCATATTCCATCAATAAGAATACATCACGCTACTGTTATTTCATTGTACGGATTGTTTGTTACTGTTTTGGTAGATTACAGCATAATTTGTTTAATATTGTATAAATGCAAGTATAGTAGGAGTAAGTATAGCACAGTTTAAGACGAGGTACATTATCTATTGGCCATGACACATCTAACAACAATAAGCAATATAATGGTTAAACATATTAGTCAATACTAATATTCTGTCATTTCCTGCAATTTTTAATAGCGATCGTTTAATTTACGTAATTTACTGCTTCCCGACTTTATAGTTTTATTCAATTAAATAGATTTGCATGAAAATGTTTAAAAAGTATTTTATTCACAAAGCGCACTCACACGAAGGAAGGACAAAGAAAGAGACAAGGAGAATTCCAGTGCTTTAGTTATTTAATAGGTTGTAAAAATAACTAGTTGTTTATGTTGCAATCAATGTCATATTTTTAATAGTGTAGTAACTTATTGAAAGTAAATAAGTTTTATATAATTTCAAACTAGTTCAATAAACAAGTGATGTACCTTCTTTTGATCTATTATAAACTTGAGACAAAGGGACACTATCGTTACATCTGATAATTCACTGTTAACAGATTATAGGCTACAGTGTATTTGTGACTGTATAATATTTTTTTTGAATATTGCATCTAAAATAGTCTCGAAATAAAAAGAATTTGTTAGTACCTTTGTTTACCTTATTATTAGGAAAATTAATATCGCTTCCATAATTAATTAATAATGAGGAATAATATTAAGATTATATAATTATCATAAATAATAAATTGTTTCCCCATGAGTCATCATTGATTATAACTACACACATTCGAAACTTAACTGTTGTTTAGTTCTGAACTAGCTACAGTTGTTTTCAATTTCTTCTACTAGTTCAGACTCACTCTATTAGTATACACACACACACACACACACACACACACACACACACACACACACACACACACACACACACACACACACACACACACACACACACACACACACACACCACACACACACACACACACACACACACACACACACACACACACACACACACACACACACACACACACACACACACACACACACACACACACACACACACACACACACACATATATATATATATATATATATATATATATATGTATATATATATATATGTATATATATTACAAATTTCTAATCGTTAATGAAATACAAATATATTTTTTAAACTTGTAGGGGATGACATTTAATGTAGTTAGTTTTTTAAAATACTAATTAATTATTTAAATATTAAAACAATAATTTTATGTGGGAGAAAAATCTTTCACAAAAAGGGCAAGGCATACTTTACAGTTATTTCTTCCAATTTGGCTTAAAACAGGTGATGACATATAATTTCATGAACCAGACGATTTTTTGTTATATGTTGTGTGATAAAACCGAAGTTTTTAACTGATAGGTTATGTTACTATATTTATAATAATTGTAAGTATTCAATAAAAAGTAACTAAAATGAAATGTTTGCTGCCCTAAGTTGGAATTAGCTTTAAACATTTCTGTATAGAATTAGATCAAGAATTATTATTGATAATTCGTATTGATATATTATTGTAGATGAACTCTACGACCTTCACATTATTTTATGTATAGTAATAAAATTAATTTAAATTTAATAAACTAGGCAAAGACAACTAATATGAAAAGACAATATGTAGTTTATGAAAAGGAATATTTTGATTAGAAGAAAAGGTTTGAACGACAAAAAAAACTGATAGTAAAATACGGAATTAATTAAAGATTTTCCGAAATTAGACATTTCTAAGCATGAAAAAAATTGCTTGAAGAAAAATATGGTAAAAGGATAAATAGTAACGCCCCAAAAATTACTAATTGTGAAACAAATTATAAGAAGAGTTTTTTCTTCGATGAGATTTATTCATTTGAACATAATAATAAAGATAGCTAAACCTTTTTAGCTGTGTCTTCTTTGATTGAATTGAATTTCATATTAAAAGAATGAAGAAAGACAAAGTATCTCTCTCTCTCTCTCTCTCTCTCTCTCTCTCTCTCTCTCTCTCTCTCTCTCTCTCTCCCTCTCTCTCCCTCCCTGAGTGTTTCTGTGCGCGCTTGTGTGTCTGTGTTGCGCACTCTTTTTCGACAAAAATCCAATTCTCCGAATGGAGTAGGTTGGATTTTTTTTGTTGTAAAAACAGAGTCAAATAATTATTGAATGTATTTTACAAATGGAAGAAAACCTATACTTTTTATAGTTATATATTTTGTTAAGCTTCCGAACTACGATCTTAGCTTTTCTATAAAAAAATCGGACCCGAAATCGGGGTCCCAAAGAACAGTTTGAAAAAAGGATCTGATAATTCTTCGTTTTTGCTGCCTTCATAATTTTTTACAAGAACTAAGACGAAGTTTCAAAGGGTGGGTTTGTTCCTTTTAATGTGTGAAATCGTTGATTGCCGACCCATCTCATCCAACTGTTTACCGGAAACCGCTTTATCCAATTGGTCTATAATTAGTTTATCCGCTAACGATAAGAAACTCGTTTTATCACAAACAAAACAACTGACCTATGCCAATCAAAGACATACTGACTGGCTAATCAAAACGAATAATGACAATCGGGCCGGTCTGGCCGCCTGGGGACGGACGACAGCCAACTATACAGAACTGGACTCAGCATCCAAATAATGTTTGCGCTGTGCTTACACTAGCTTCGCGGAGGAAAGGCTTATAAAATATATAGACAGATTCATTATTATGTAAATAGCAGTTCGTTTCCGTCTAAACATTTTTATCTGAAAGCGATTCGGATAGGCGGAGTTCGGATAGTTGGAGTTCTACTGTATATGCTTATAATGGTGTAAATAAATAATTAGTTACTTTAGGAGACGGTTAATTTACATTAATTTTGAGCGCGCTTTCGCGAGACTGTCACAACATCGCCAGAAAATTACTAGGTTTTTCTAATGCTTTCAATTCTCTTACACTGTATCTGTAAGTAAAATAAACGAAATGGTTTTGTGTAACTTACTAATTAATTAAAAAGATTAGAACAAGAATGCCGGGTTTTAAAGAAAGTTATTTATAAACCTTTACCTATATTTCAACACCAATGTACAAAGGAGGATTCGCATTTATGTTCATAGAGACGCTCTATACAGTTTTGCTTAAAGTGTGTTTATTGTAGGCCCATATTATATTTGCCTATATGGCTTTAATGTACTAGAGATATTTAATTATTTTTTAGAATTTAACATTAGCCTCTTAGGTTATAACTAATATTTAAGGAATATGGCATGTAATGTAATACATGTTTTCATGTCACATAGTCAATATACTTTGAGTTAATTTTATTACTAAAACACTTTTAGTGAAAATATTGGAAAACCTCAATAAAACACAAAAATAATAAAAAATAGCAAATAAAAGAAGTTACTTAAGATTAAACCCTCATGTACATTTCAATGATCATGTCATCATCATCAGAGGGTCTTATCACAAAATTACAATCTAGCAAACAAAAAGTTAGAAACTAGAGTGATGATCACTCTAGTTTGTAACTTCTTGTTTACTAGATTGTAATTTTGTGATAAGACCCTCTGATGATTGTGATGACATGGTCATCAAAATGTACATAAGGGTTTAATCTTAAGTAACACCTTTTATTTGCTATTTTTTATTATTTTTGTAGTATTGGGGTTTTTCCAATATTTTCATTGTAATATATTGTACCACTGTGCTCTTGATATTGTGTACTAAAATACTTGTAAATATTATACAAAATTGCCTATAGTAGTACTTACTTATATTTTAGGTCTGAGTTTACAATGGGACACATCTCCCGAAGTGGCCGACCTCAACAAATATAAGTGCTACTATAGGCAATTTTGTAAAATATTTACAAGTGTTTTAGTGAATACGAGTAGCTCAAATAAAGATTGAATCAACAAATATTGATTTTGATGTCATTCGAATGAAGATTGTTTACATTACACATTGTAGAAAGGATGTAAAAAATAATTTGACTAACTTTGCCAAGAATAATGAAAAGGGCGTAGCTTTTCATAATTCTCTTTACTTTGGTTTAATTGATTCGATGATTGGCGGTTACAGTATTATTTGGGCTACATTTCAGTTCTATTCTTAAACAAGTTAGTAATTTCTCCATAAAACTAAAAATAATTGTCACGTTTATTGAACGCAAAGCAAGAGCTCTAAAATGTAATGTAAAAAGAACAGTAAACAACTTTCGGATTTTATAAAAATGTTTTATCAGTTCAAGAAAGATTGTCAACATTGAAACTGAAATATTCGAGGAGGGACGAAACTACACGGATTGGGGGCAGCCGGCCGTTGAGAATTAACCTAGGGCAGTAGCTGAAAAAAAAACAGCTAGAATCAGAAAGTTGAAAGAGACTTCATACCTACAAAATCCGTTTCTTTACTGCACTGGGAAACAACTTCAGTATTTCGCAAGATATTCCGACTAAAATAATGTTATTATCAAAAGTTTATGACGTCATGTGACAATACTTTTCAAGGATCTGTCTTCATATTAAAGTGACAAAAATTAAATTGTTGCTTAAACTATTATATTCAAAACTCTCTACAACGACGGAATGGTCAAAAAAAAAATGGGTGGTACATAGAGAGACTAATATTCCGGATGACATGAACAGGTCGCGGGAGCAACTAGTTCATCGTCTGCGAGGTGAACGATTTACCTTGGGACAGGTTTTCAGTTCTTTGGATATGATGCAAGTAACGATGAACCAAAACTAAAGCTTCTAATTTGAAGCTTTATCTGAACGATGAGAACTCTCATTGGTGTAAAGATATTTACAAACAATTTCTCTAGACGCAAGACAGATTATTTAATGGCCGGAAGAAATCGTGACTGTTTCGTTATTAAAACAAACATCTCTATCTTTCATGTTTGTGTATACACTTGATATTTTTAATGTAAAAATAGACGGTATGAGTCATTATCCATGAGTTAATTTATATTATTGAAATAAAGGATAATTGAGTTATATATAAACCGTCTTTCTCTTGATATTTCTACCTTTCGCCGTGATCGTTCACATGCCTGAATACACGTTTGGGCGATCAAACTAAAAAAGTTCGTACATGAACCATATCAATCCTCCTTACAGCTCAAAATTCACAGCCACAATAGATAGTTTGGTATAGAATATCGAACTTCAGCCATGAGCTATTACATTTTTCTCATTCAATTCCTTCTATTACCTCATACTCTCCTGATATATATCTTGTAAAAATTTTCAATCGTTAATAAAGTACGTTTTAATTCGTCCAATCAAGTTCAAATGTACTTTTTAAACCAATAACGCATGACAATTGATTGTAATACAGTTTTTTCAAATATTTATTCAATAATTAAATTATAAAAAAGTGGGGATTCTAGGTCAGATAACGATCTGAGTATATTCGTGTTCGAAGTCTAGCGCTTTGGCACTTAGCCAACTTTCCCATAGCTAAAATTACTTCTGAAAGGAGTATATGAATTTTTCTTTTCTCCCCATCTGGTCAAAGAAGATCCCCATCTGGATGAAAATACAAAACAATGCAAGCGACAAAAAAAAGTATAAATAGTAACAAACAAAAATAATAGTCTAACACCATACTTAGTAAGGAAATTGGAAAATTGCAAGCTTTTTATTTTGCCGCTTAATATTGTTATTCTGACATATGTATATACATATTTTTGGTTGTTTTAAATAGAAATTTACTTTTTAAAAAAATTTATATTGTTAAATAAATAAATAAGTACAGTACATTTTTTGCATTTTAGATAGGCAAAACTATTTACAAGATCAGTCACTGATTGTACATAAATAAGAACTATACCAAAGGAAAAGCAAAATAAATTTAAGTCCTATTTGTGAAAACCCACTAAAAGTAACCGATTAAAAAATTGGTAAATAGAAATTTAATTGAGTAAATGTATTAATTCGTCTCATTTCGAAATAGGAAATGGAAAGAATCTAAATTAGGTTATTTCAATTTAAGAGGAAGGTGAATAGAACACAAGAGGTTCAAATGAGTTGAATGAAATAATTGGCTGTAAATTAGGCAAAAATAGATAGACCTACATAACTTTGTTCCCTACTAAACAAGATTTCTTTAATTGAATTTAAGAGATGGAGTAATAAGTGTTACACCCTGAATATAATCATTTCTAATTTTAGTTTTGGAATGAGTACAAAGATTGATGTCAAAATAATTTTATCAAGGTATTGTTATATCAGAACTCGAAAATTCACCTTCATTAACTAGTTTACAATCATGAAAAAACATGGAATTGCCATTGAACATTCTGGTTTTATAATCTATGGTGTTAATTGACATATTGTTCTGTATAGTGTAGTGAAATACGATAAATAATCTTGCGTAAGGAAATTTAATGTTTTATTTTAAAAAAATAATGAAACGTTTGTACCTGTTGTTTGTTTATATTTGTTGGTTTTAATTAATAACAAAACAACTTTATTTTGTCATATAAAATGAGTTAGTATTGACACAATTTTGTTGATAAATTGCCGTCGAAAGCCGAGCGAGTTAGCAGCAAGCCAGTGTGGCCATCGATCTGTCGTAACACGTGTTTCATCATTTTCCTCGTGTTGATTAAATGGATCCCGTAGTTGTAATATTCACCACGGGTCGCGTTATTGAGGCGTTTCATAAAGAATACGTCTGCTCTGTCGTGATGACGCTCTTGAAAGGAAATCGTGTGATAATAATTGTAACACTTTATTTCAAATATTATAAAAGATTTTAAAGAGCAAAACAAATCAAAATTATTTTGTTACTAATAAAACTATTTCTCTTGAAATCCGAAACTCAGAGGTTTTTCAGAATTTTCCTCTCGTAATCAAAATTGATTTTAGAAATATAACGAGCGACTTGTACCACATCTACTTCCTTTGTAAACCTACGATACTTTCTACTCGGTGCTTACGAGAGGCCTAGAATAGGATTATTCAATTCGATTTCCATTTGTCCTTTTGGAATTTTCTTTCTTACGCTAGCTTACTTGAGTAACTCTGGTACCTAAACAGATGGACGTGTGTAATGTCTGCAACCACCTGAATATGGACAACTACTCTGTACATGTTTCTATAAATGCAGAAGTTTCTACCAACTATTTGTTTGGACTGTAACAAATTGTACATCTATGTTGATTGAAAGTTTTTGAAACTGGAAACATATTCTCTTTCTTAAAGGATTTAATTTCTTTAACCCTTAGCCGATAAATATATCATCCTAGCTTTGAGTTAATCTTCTACGTCCATGACCTGAGGTCTTTGCGTGTTATTGAACTTCTTAGGATACGAATTAGAAACTTTCCTATTTTCTGTTGCCAATGATTGTCGCGAAATCGTTCGAATTTCTGATCCGCATACGATAAAATTTTGTTCTAAAAAGTCTGTACTATGTCAATAGGTTGATACATAAGAGGGGTGTTTTTTATATTCCTATCCCCCTTAGCATTCATTCTCCCTCAGGTTCTGACTTGTTTGGTATAAAGGTGATTTAGGTATCTTTCTCTTTCCAATCGACCTCTCATTCACAACCCCCATAATAATAAAACCTCATCGAGGTTCAATAAATTCTGCCTATTTTCTTTAATTTTCTCTAAATGTCTTTTAACAATTGCTCGCAGTAATCGTCTTTCTTCTTGCATACACCTTCCTTGAAACCTCCCTACAGCTTTTCTCTTATTGTATAATATAAGCACCCATATATCTAGTATTTATAACTCAATCCTTCCTGGATATGAAATCCTAAACTCATTACATGTTTGTATTATCATTGCAACTGTCAGCAATCTGTAAATTTACTTCCATTATCATTAAAGTAGAAATTCATCTTAAGAGTTCTTCCGCTCTTAAAATTTGATTTGTCAAGCTACAGTCTCGAAATTTGTTTTACAGACCGATTATATCTCGTTTTACTGACACAACTATTTAATTTTCTACAAATTCGAATATACAAATTATAAGAATGTTATATAATGTAGCTCCATATTGTTTAAACTGGTTTGTCAATTAACACAGACACCTAGATTTAACAGCCCTAAACGTTTTTGAAGCAAAACAGTATTAACCGCTCTGAAAATACAAGTTTATTTAAGCACCGGATTGAAGTATTAAATAAATAAGAAAAAGGTTGATAATCTAGCCACAGATATTTATTTCAATAAGCAACGTTTCGGCAACTAGTTCCTTGCCCGTATCAAGCCTGAAAACAATATTATATAGCTTTAAATTCATTTATAATTCTTGTATTTGTATTTTGACTTAGTTCTTTATTAATACACAAGAATACATATTTCGATATATATATATATATATATATATATATATATATATATATATATATATATATATATTTAAACATGGTGTTATTTTGTAATGTGTAAGTACAAATTATTTTCTTACACATAATACTGTTGATATTGTATAAATATTTACACGATCCTATTCTTATTATTTTTTTAATTCATCGATTTTGACACAGCTTTCAAATTTGCTTTTTCTTCTTGTACAGTTTTGTACTCTATTCAAAGGGGGAATATAGGTTTGAACCTAACTATTTCATTGATCAAGTAAAAAATTGACACAGTGTTTCCTTCTGCGTATTCTAAAATGTTTTGCATTTTCATGATTCATTTTTTTGCTTTCACAAACTGCAGATCATAACTTTATCAAAACAAACTATTTTTGTTATTAATATCATTTTAAATTCCTATGAGTGTAAGCCTAGGTGAGTGTTAAGCTGGGTTAGTGTATACCTAGGTAAGTATTCAGATTGTTGAGTGTATACCTAGGTGAGTGTACAACTTTGTGAGTGTATACCTTGGCGAGTCTTCAGCTGGGTGAGCGTTTAGCTTTGTGAGTGTATACCTAGGTGAGTGCACTGCTGTGTGAGTGTATACCTAAGTGATTGTTCTGCTGGGTGAGTGTATACCTAGGTGACTGTACAGCTGGTTGAGTGTATACCAAGGTGAGTGTTTGGCTGGATGAGTGTTCAGCTGCATGGGTGTATACTTAGGTGGGTATGCAGCTGAGTGAATATATACGTGAGTGTATAACTTTAGAGTAAATATGTGAGCTTATATCTGGGTGAGTGTATACCTAGGTGAGAGTACAGCTGGGTCAGTATATACCTAGGAGGATGTACAGCTGGGTGAGTATATACCTAGGTGAGAGTACAGCTAGGTGAGTGTATACCTGAGAGGATGTACAGCTGAATGAGTATATACTTAGGTGAGTGTACAGCTTTGTGTGTAATCTTTTGGGTTGTTGTACTGCTGTATGAGTGTCAACTGGATGAGTGTACGGCTAGGTGAGTGTACACTTAGGTGGATGTACAGCTGGGTGAGTATATACCTAGGTGAGTGCACAGCTTTGTGTGTAATGTTTTAAGTTGTTGTACTGCTGTATGAATGTCAACTGTATGAGTGTACGGCTAGGTGAGTGTACAGTTAGGTGGATGTACAGCTGGGTGAGTATATACCTAGGTGAGTGTATAGCTTTGTGTGTAATCTCTTGGGTTGTTGTACTGCTGTATAAATGTCAACTGGATGAGTGTACGGCTAGGTGAGTGTACACTTAGGTGGATGTACAGCTGGGTGAGTATATACCTAGGTGAGTGTATAGCTTTGTGTGTAATCTCTTGGGTTGTTGTACTGCTGTATGAATGTCAACTGGATGAGTGTACGGCTAGGTGAGTGTACACTTAGGTGGATGTACAGCAGGGTGAGTATATACCTAGGTGAGTGTATAGCTTTGTGTGTAATCTCTTGGGTTGTTGTACTGCTGTATGAATGTCAACTGGATGAGTGTACGGCTAGGTGAGTGTACACTTAGGTGGATGTACAGCTGGGTGAGTATATACCTAGGTGAGTGTATAGCTTTGTGTGTAATCTCTTGGGTTGTTGTACTGCTGTATGAATGTCAACTGGATGAGTGTACGGCTAGGTGAGTGTACACTTAGGTGGATGTACAGCTGGGTGAGTATATACCTAGGTGAGTGTATAGCTTTGTGTGTAATCTCTTGGGTTGTTGTACTGCTGTATGAATGTCAACTGTATGAGTGTACGGCTAGGTGAGTGTACAGTTAGGTGGATGTACAGCTGGGTGAGTATATACCTAGGTGAGTGTATAGCTTTGTGTGTAATCTCTTGGGTTGTTGTACTGCTGTATGAATGTCAACTGGATGAGTGTACGGCTAGGTGAGTGTACATTTAGGTGGATGTACAGCTGGGTGAGTATATACCTAGGTGAGTGTATAGCTTTGTGTGTAATCTCTTGGGTTGTTGTACTGCTGTATGAATGTCAACTGTATGAGTGTACGGCTAGGTGAGTGTACAGTTAGGTGGATGTACAGCTGGGTGAGTATATACCTAGGTGAGTGTATAGCTTTGTGTGTAATCTCTTGGGTTGTTGTACTGCTGTATGAATGTCAACTGGATGAGTGTACGGCTAGGTGAGTGTACACTTAGGTGGATGTACAGCTGGGTGAGTATATACCTAGGTGAGTGTATAGCTTTGTGTGTAATCTCTTGGGTTGTTGTACTGCTGTATGAATGTCAACTGTATGAGTGTACGGCTAGGTGAGTGTACACTTAGGTGGATGTACAGCTGGGTGAGTATATACCTAGGTGAGTGTATAGCTTTGTGTGTAATCTCTTGGGTTGTTGTACTGCTGTATGAATGTCAACTGGATGAGTGTACGGCTAGGTGAGTGTACTCTTAGGTGGATGTACAGCTGGGTGAGTATAAACCTAGGTGAGTGTATAGCTTTGTGTGTAATCTCTTGGGTTGTTGTACTGCTGTATGAATGTCAACTGTATGAGTGTACGGCTAGGTGAGTGTACACTTAGGTGGATGTACAGCTGGGTGAGTATATACCTAGGTGAGTGTATAGCTTTTCTGTGTAATCTCTTGGGTTGTTGTACTGCTGTATGAATGTCAACTGTATGAGTGTACATCTAGGTGAGTGTACAGTTAGGTGGATGTACAGCTGGGTGAGTATATACCTAGGTGAGTGTATAGCTTTGTGTGTAATCTCTTGGGTTGTTGTACTGCTGTATGAATGTCAACTGGATGAGTGTACGGCTAGGTGAGTGTACACTTAGGTGGATGTACAGCTGGGTGAGTATATACCTAGGTGAGTGTATAGCTTTGTGTGTAATCTCTTGGGTTGTTGTACTGCTGTATGAATGTCAACTGGATGAGTGTACGGCTAGGTGAGTGTACACTTAGGTGGATGTACAGCTGGGTGAGTATATACCTAGGTGAGTGTATAGCTTTGTGTGTAATCTCTTGGGTTGTTGTACTGCTGTATGAATGTCAACTGGATGAGTGTACGGCTAGGTGAGTGTACACTTAGGTGGATGTACAGCTGGGTGAGTATATACCTAGGTGAGTGTATAGCTTTGTGTGTAATCTCTTGGGTTGTTGTACTGCTGTATGAATGTCAACTGGATGAGTGTACGGCTAGGTGAGTGTACACTTAGGTGGATGTACAGCTGGGTGAGTATATACCTAGGTGAGTGTATAGCTTTGTGTGTAATCTCTTGGGTTGTTGTACTGCTGTATGAATGTAAACTGGATGAGTGTACGGCTAGGTGAGTGTACACTTAGGTGGATGTACAGCTGGGTGAGTATATACCTAGGTGAGTGTATAGCTTTGTGTGTAATCTCTTGGGTTGTTGTACTGCTGTATGAATGTCAACTGGATGAGTGTACGGCTAGGTGAGTGTACACTTAGGTGGATGTACAGCTGGGTGAGTATATACCTAGGTGAGTGTATAGCTTTGTGTGTAATCTCTTGGGTTGTTGTACTGCTGTATGAATGTCAACTGGATGAGTGTACGGCTAGGTGAGTGTACACTTAAGTGGATGTACAGCTGGGTGAGTATATACCTAGGTGAGTGCACAGCTTTGTGTGTAATCTCTTGGGTTGTTGTACTGCTGTATGAATGTCAACTGGATGAGTGTACGGCTAGGTGAGTGTACAGTTAGGTGGATGTACAGCTGGGTGAGTTTATACCTAGGTGAGTGTATAGCTTTGTGTGTAATCTCTTGGGTTGTTGTACTGCTGTATGAATGTCAACTGTATGAGTGTACGGCTAGGTGAGTGTACAGTTAGGTGGATGTACAGCTGGGTGAGTATATACCTAGGTGAGTGTATAGCTTTGTGTGTAATCTTGGGTTGTTGTACTGCTGTATGAATGTCAACTGGATGAGTGTACGGCTAGGTGAGTGTACACTTAGGTGGATGTACAGCTGGGTGAGTATATACCTAGGTGAGTGCACAGCTTTGTGTGTAATCTCTTGTGTTGTTGTACTGCTGTATGAATGTCAACTGGATGAGTGTACGGCTAGGTTAGTGTACACTTAGGTGGATGTACATCTGGGTGAGTATATACCTAGGTGAGTGCACAGCTTTGTGTGTAATCTCTTGGGTTGTTGTACTGCTGTATGAGTGTCAACTGGATGAGTGTACGGCTAGGTGAGTGTACACTTAGGTGGATGTACAGCTGGGTGAGTATATACCTAAGTGAGTGTATAGCTTTGTGTGTAATCTCTTGGGTTGTTGTACTGCTGTATGAGTGTCAACTGGATGAGTGTACGGCTAGGTGAGTGTACACTTAGGTTGATGTACAGCTGGGTGAGTATATATCTAGGTGAGTGCACCGTTTTGGGTCTAATGTTTTGAGTTGTTGTACTGCTGTATGAATGTCAACTGGATGAGTGTACGGCTAGGTGAGTGTACACTTAGGTGGATGTACAGCTGGGTGAGTATATACCTAGGTGAGTGTATAGCTTTGTGTGTAATCTCTTGGGTTGTTGCACTGCTGTATGAGTGTCAACTGGATGAGTGTACGGCTAGGTGAGTGTACACTTAGGTGGATGTACAGCTGGGTGAGTATATATCTAGGTGAGTGCACCGTTTTGTGTGTAATGTTTTGAGTTGTTGTACTGCTGTATGAATGTCAACTGGATGAGTGTACGGCTAGGTGAGTGTACGCTTAGGTGGATGTACAGCTGGGTGAGTATATACCTAGGTGAGTGTATAACTTTGTGTGTAATCTCTTGGGTTGTTGTACTGCTGTATGAGTGTCAACTGGATGAGTGTACGGCTAGGTGAGTGTACATTTAGGTGGATGTACAGCTGGGTGAGTATATATCTAGGTGAGTGCACCGTTTTGTGTGTAATGTTTTGAGTTGTTGTACTGCTGTATGAGTGTCAACTGGATGAGTGTACGGCTAGGTGAGTGTACACTTAGGTGGATGTACAGCTGGGTGAGTATATACCTAGGTGAGTGTATAGCTTTGTGTGTAATCTCTTGGGTTGTTGTACTGCTCTATGAGTGTCAACTGGATGAGTGTACGGTTAGGTGAGTGTACACTTAGGTGGATGTACAGCTGGGTGAGTATATACCTAGGTGAGTGCACAGCTTTGTGTGTAATGTTTTGAGTTGTTGTACTGCTGTATGAATGTCAACTGGATGAGTGTACGGCTAGGTAAGTGTTTACTTAGGTGGATGTACAGCTGGGTGAGTATATACCTAGGTGAGTGCACAGCTTTGTGTGTAATGTTTTGAGTTGTTGTACTGCTGTATGAATGTCAACTGGATGAGTGTACGGCTAGGTGAGTGTACAGCTGGGTGAGTATATACCTAGGTGAGTGTACAGCTTTGTGTGTAAGCTCTTGGGTTGTTGTACTGCTATATGAGTGTCAACTGGATGAGTGTACGGCTAGGTGAGTGTACACTTAGGTGGATGTACAGCTGGGTGAGTATATACCTAGGTGAGTGCACAGATTTGTGTGTAATGTTTTGAGTTGTTGTACTGCTGTATGAATGTCAACTGGATGAGTGTACGGCCAGGTGAGTGTACACTTAGGTGGATGTACAGCTGGGTGAGTATATACCTAGGTGAGTGCACAGCTTTGTGTGTAATGTTTTGAGTGGTTGTACTGCTATATGAGTGTCAACTGGATGAGTGTACGGCTAGGTGAGTGTACACTTAGGTGGATGTACAGCTGGGTGAGTATATACCTAGGGGAGTGCACAGCTTTGTGTGTAATATTTTGAGTTGTTGTACTGCTGTATGAATGTCAACTGGATGAGTGTACGGCTAGGTGAGTGCACAGCTTTGTATGTAATGTTTTGAGTGGTTGTACTGCTGTATGAATGTCAACTGGATGAGTGTACGGCTAGGTGAGTGTACACTTAGGTGGATGTACAGCTGGGTGAGTATATACCTAGGTGAGTGTATAGCTTTGTGTGTAATCTTTTGGGTTGTTGTACTGCTGTATTAGTGTCAACTGGATGAGTGTACAGCTGGGTGAGTGTACACCTAGGTGGATGTACAGCTGGGTGAGTTTATACTTAGGTGAGTGTATAGCTTTGTGTGTAATCTTTTTTGTTGTTGTACTGC
>JBAIZL010000001.1:32552500-32627500 GCA_036971475.1 Prosapia bicincta
AGATTTGATAGAAGGTGGCTATACCAGCGAAACCATATTCAACGTGGATGAAACTGGCCTGTTCTGGAAGAAAATACCTAAAAGAACTTTTATAGCGCGAGAAGAGAAAACATTTCCAGGTTTTAAGGCTGCCAAAGACCGATTGACAGTGATGGTTGCGCAAATTCAGCTAGTGATTGCAAGTTGCAACCTCTTATAGTTTATCGCTCAGAAAATCCAAGGACATTAAAAAATATTTCTAAAGCTGGCTTGCCCGTGATTTGGAAGTCGAATCGGAAGCCTTTTTGAGGACTGGTTTGCTCATCATTTCATACCTCAAGTCAAAAGTTATTGTAGGTCTAAACAAATTCCTTTTAAAGTGATGCTATTAATTGACAATGCACCTGGCCACCCCCCTTCTACTTTAACTAATTTTCACACACGCGTGAAAGTGATATTTTTGCCACGAAACTCAACTAGCTCTCTTCAACCGATGGATCAGGGGGTCATCAAAACATTTAAAGCTTATTACACAAGAATATCATTTGCGCATCTGCATAAAGCTATGAGATAGTACAACGAGCTCTCTGTTAAAGGTTTTCGGAAACAATTCAATGATTTAGATGCAGTGAGAATCATTGGACAATCTTGGAATGAAATTTCACAAAAAATTTTGAATGGCGTTTGGAAAAAGCTGTGTCTATTTTTGTTCGCCACTGAATCTCAAGCGGAATCAGTGACAGTCTGACGAAATTGCTGATGTGGTTGAAGAGGTTGTCGCTTTTGCCAAACAACTAAATTTAGAAGTGGATAGTGATGACGTTCAAGAACTGCTAAATTCACACAACCAAGAACTGACAATTGCGCTTGAAGCGCTCATCTGACATGAGCTCATAGAAATGCGTGAGCAAGAGCAAGACCTTAAAAACCCAGATTCTTTAGACTCAGTTGACATGGATGATAAAATGACGGTTAGAAACTTGACAAAAGGCCTTAGTTTAATTGAGCAAGGCTTACAAATTTTGGAAAGCATAGACTCCAACGAAACTACAAAACAAGCTCCGCTTTTCTGCTACAAAGCAAGGAGTAAAAAAAATAATAACCAGTTATGAGGAAATTCTGCGTGGAAAGAGAAAATCTTCAATTCGTCAAACGAATTGACTAGATTTTATGAAGCCTTCTATATCAAATTAACTTCTTTCCAATATGTATGATTATAATTTTTTGTTGTATTAGGTATTTAAGATTTTAATACATACAAATTTTTCTTCTTAATTATTGGTTTTCTTTCGTCTTTGGTCCCGACTAAACATGATTCCTATGTGATTGTATGTAAATTATACCACGACTTACGCGAATTCGACTTACACGCTTATCGGCCGGTCTCACCTATAGCGTAAGTACGGAGTATTACTGTATGAAATGTTTAAAGAAGAACTGTGAATAAATTATAAATTAACAGAAGTGAAATTTTAAACGAAGTAAAACAGTTTGCTAGAAAAATGTTTTTGATAATTGTAAATTCGTAAATTTGTACTAAATTAGTAAACATTAAAAGACGGAAATAGACTTGAATTAGAAACAGTGAGAGAAATCTAAATGTCAAAAGTTATAAAATTTTAATAATTTACCCAAGTTGCTAAAATGGGTAAGGGGTAAATTGGTATCTGAAACAAGGAAGCTGTATTTACAGGCGAAAGCCATTCCGCCAACTAGGACAACACGTGAAAGGAGTTTCGGGGAAAAAGGCTGTCAAGTTAGTTTCTCTCAATGGGTCCAGTGCAAGGAAGCTGTATTTACAGGCGAAAGCCATCCCGCCAAATAGGGCAACGCGGGAAAGGAGTTTCGGGGATAAAGGCTGCCAAGTTAGTTTCTCGCAATGGGTCCAGTGCAAGGAAGCTGTATTTACAGGCGAAAGCCATCCCGCCAACTAGGACAACGCGTGAAAGGAGTTTCGGGGAAAAAGGCGGCCAAGTTAGTTTCTCTCAATGGGTCCACTGCAAGGAAGACTTTACACTCAAAAATAAAGGTTAGAACTATCATCTCTCTCTCAAATAAATACACATTAAATTTAACTATTTTGAAAAAATTTAAAATATTAAAAGGAAATTAAAAATTTTTAGTAATTTTAAAAAAAAATGTGTAAATGAATAATGAGGTGGCTATGTTAAAGTAAGACAGATTATTACGTCTTTTTGACGTTCATTCTAGTCAAAATGGCGGACACCAAATAGTAGACAAGACCATAGTAACAAGAATTAAAATTGATGTTAAATTAAAAAGTATATTCTGAGTAAATAATAAAGAGATAGTTTTATGACTAAAAAATTATGATATAAAAGTTAGTCAAATTTACCTCCTAAATTGATGTTAATTAGAGGAAAAGAGTGATAAATATTCATGTAAATTTTGCTAGGATTAATGATTTTGAAGTTTATGTCGACATCAGAAATGTCCCTTTTAACTTGAAATTGATTGGAACATATGTCTATTTCATAAAGATGTTTAATACAATGGTTTTAATTTATTTCAAAAAATAGGACATTCAAATAAGTGATTTAGATGTGTGGTAATTTGTTTTGTAAATGATAGGCCCATTTGATTATTTTTTATGGAATTGATGTTATAAATTATATTTGTTTTGGGAAAGGTCTAAACGTTAGATTTTATTTTGGTTCTCAAATATGCGGGATTTCTAATTATTTTAACATTTAAAATAGAAGTTTAAGTTTGTTAAATGTGTTTGTTTTTTAATAAGTTAAATTGATTGTTTGTTTGTTTTTATGTTTGTTTTAAAATTTGTTCTGAATAGGATTTTAGGATAAAATATAAATTTTAAGAATGCTTGTTGGTAATGACCTTGTTTTTTTAAAATATGTTTATTTTGGTTTTAAATGATGATGTTTAAATATTAGTGATTTCATGACTAAATGGCAAATTTGCATAGGTTAAGAGTTGAATTTGAATTTAATTGTTTCTGTTTCCTTAAAAATATTTTGGGGTCAAATCAGAATAAATGTTGAGTTAAATTTAGAACTTTCGATATGTCTGTTGTTTAAGGAAAAATTTTGCGTTATCAGGATGACAAAAAGGGGTTAAATTTTATATTTAAATAAAATATTACTATCAAATTAGTTACATAATTCTACAGTAAGATGAGGTTGTACATTTTTTTTTTTGTTCCAAAAGTGGGGCTAAAACTTTAAAACAATTGAGCTAACAAACTTAGAAAAATATTAAATACATTTTCTGAAAATAATTAGGTTATATAGAATTATAAAAAAGGGGGGAATTATGAGAAAAATTAAGAGTCAGAAATTTTATATTTTCAAACTGTACTGTTGTGGAAATTTGATTATTAGAAAAATAAAAAATGTGTTTTACTAACTTACAATTTAACTTTAATTTACATTAAATTGAATATTAGCAGTAAAACTGTTAACCTTGCAAGAGTAAAAAGCTATATAATACTGTTTATTTCTCACCCAGTGAATAGATTTGTTAACCACAAGGTAAAATTCTTCCGGTGACTTATGTCTACCTCCTAAGTCTGTCATAAACCATATGGCTGTTGGTCATTCATACATTAAAAAAAGAACTTCTAAAAATGCACCTGCATTTGTTTATAGTGTATCAAGTACAAAAGTAAAAAAATATATATTTTATAAACTTTATAAAAATTTACTACCTACGAACTACAATGTAGACAATATAATTTTACTGCCAATATAATGTAGACAAACCGCTAGGAAATATTTTAACCTCAAAAGAGCTATGGAAACATCTACTCTAACATGCGAAGTAATTAGAAGGAATCCATCACATGGAACATTTAGTGGAGCGTTGCATAGGCCATCTAAGGACAATATGGCGTCTTGAATTCTACAGTGACACAACGTGTGTGAGGGATGTGCAGCTCCTCCACTATACTAGTCTCGTGCCTCTAAGGGTTTGAAATAAAAGAGGTGTTGAATTTTGTAATTGTTCTGTTCCGTGATAACGCCTTCTATCCAATGCGTATGCAACTTAACAGATCTCGTAGTATTTTCGTTCACCAACCATACAGACTTAGCGCCGAGTTTGAATATAAGGAAAATTTCATTTCATGAGACTGAGGAGCTTCAAGATAACGTCATGACTTATTTATACTCATTGCAATTAGCTAGGTTTTTTTACCAGCATTTTTCGCCCTGCTCTTCATGCTACACTTGTCGTTCTATTTCATTTCATTGTTTCTAATTATTCATGGGAAAAGCTGTAGAGCTTGGTCGTAAGTAAAATATATTCACTCATTTACTCACGGTAGGGATACTAACACACGCGAATTCTAAACAGAGGCTGGAAAACCCAGATTTGTTTTTAAAGTTGAAGTTCGGTTTATTTATTAAAATAAAGGACCATGAAACAAAGTAAGTGATAAATTGCTCATTTTTAAAATCCCAACATACAAATCTGAAGTTATATTTCGAATAGGTCCAATCCGACTTTTGTTAAGAATTTAATAGTTTTTATCCGAAATGTAGCTACCTCTAAAGAGGCTGGCCAGATGGTCTTGGTTGGCGTGCAACGTTTGTTGAACCTGATCCTCTGTGAAGTGATAGTGCATGCAATTTTTATTTACAAATTTAAGAATAACTATTTACAACGAGCGGGTGATTTTATCTTGGAGACATTAATATTGGAATCCTTTGTAAAATATAATTGTAAGTCATCTTAATTCTCAGGGGAAATAAGGTTACTTTTAACTGTTATTGTCGATCCCGCTCCATGTCTGAACGTGGTTACTTTTAACTGTTATTGTCGATCCCGCTCCATGTCTGAACGTGGTTACTTTTAACTGTTATTGTCGATCTCGCTCCATGTTTGAACGTGGTTACTTTTAACTGTTATTGTCGATCCCGCTCCATGTCTGAACGTGGTTACTTTTAACTGTTATTGTCGATCCCGCTCCATGTCTGAACGTGGTTACTTTTAACTGTTATTGTCGATCCCGCTCCATGTTTGAACGTGGTTACTTTTAACTGTTATTGTCGATCCCGCTCCATGTTTGAACGTGTTTACTTTTAACTGTTATTGTCGATCCCGCTCCATGTCTGAACGTGGTTACTTTTAACTGTTATTGTCGATCCCGCTCCATGTCTGAACGTGGTTTTTTTTTTTTTTTTTTTTTTTAACTTGGGAGCGGGTTTGAATTGCCCGAAGCACTGCTACCTTAAGGTATATTGTACTTACCTCCCTGATCTAGTCAAATAACCCCTTCCCTCTTACCAGGTTTAGGAGTTTCCTGACTAGAGTTTTACCTTCAGCATCCACCAAAGCCGTTCCATCACCAAAGAGGTTGAAGCGCCTCTCAGCAAGTACTCCACATCTGTAAATAATGTGTGTGGCAGTCTCCTGTTCCTGCCCGCACAATCTGCACACTGGTTCATCCTTGTAGATACCCATTTTATGCAAATGTTTCCTTAGTCCACAGTGTCCCGTGATTAGTCCTGTGGCTATCCTTAATTCCTGCCTAGACAGATAGATGAGACTCTTCTGCAGCCCCAAGGAAGGTCTCCTAAGGGTTAGCTTACTGTGTCTCATCCCTTCGGCCCTGATCCAGTGCTCACAGTGTCTTTCAGCCATCCACCTTCGCACTGTCATCCTGACCATGGATTTGGAAATACCCACCGCAGGTTCCGGTCCAATCAGGGGAGTCGAGGACCCCTCCCTGGCCAGCGCATCTGCGGCTTCATTTCCAAGTATTCCCCTATGCCCTGGCACCCAACCAATCTTGACTTGATTCTGCCTTGCCAGAGCTTGTAGGTTAATTAGGCACTCCCTGACTATGGCCGAGGTGACCACGTGTCCGTTTAGTGCCTTATTTGCTGCCTGACTGTCGGAGAAAATAGCAATCCGGGCCCCATGTGTTTCCCTTCTCGCTATCTCTCCCAGACAGGCATTTATAGCATATACTTCAGCCTGAAAGACAGAGGTATGCCTCCCCAAGGAAAAAACTAGTTCTACCCTTGGGTTTTTACAATACACCCCCGCTCCAGTGCCGAAGTCCATCTTGGAGCCATCTGTGTACCAGATCTGAGCTCCCGATGTTAATGTCCCTGACCATTCCATCACAGTTTGGTGGACCTGGTCAGGTGCAAACATTCGAGTAATGTGGTCGCTGCCCATTTCCAAGACGGGTTCTTTGACCACGCACTCGATACTCATATGTCCCGAGACATCTGGGAGGTTAGCCCAGTTGCTCGAGTTGCGCAATCTCCATGCCGCTAGCCTCGCCTCTCCCCTAAGGACAAGCTCAAGAGGAGGGAGGTTAAGCATTACTTCCATTGCTGCACCTGGTGTAGTTGACATCGCTCCCAGTGTGCACAGACAGGCCAATCTCTGGATAGAGCTCAGTTTAGCTCTTGTCTGTGCCTGGTTGGCCTTTGTCCACCACACCAGAGCTCCATAGGTAATCATAGGTCTTATCACCCTCAGATACATCCAGTGCATCATTGATGGCTTCAGTCCCCATTTCTTACCCACCATTCTTCTCACAGTCATCAGTGCCCTTTTGGCCCTGTTAACTGGCCTCTCAAGATGTGGATTCCAGGTGAGTTTCCTGTCCAGAGTAACTCCCAGGTACTTCACCTCCCCCACAAACTCAAGGTATTCACCAAACAAGCGGGGCATCCTGGTCGTCAGATCTTTTCGCTGTCTGGTGAAGTTAATGAGAGCAGTCTTTTTTGGATTTACCCTAAGGTTCTCCTTTTTACACCACTCTTCAATCAGTCGTAGAGGATTTCTGATTACCTCAAGGACTGTATCAGGGAATCTGCCCAGGATCAGGACAACTATGTCGTCCGCATATCCTAGACAGAAGTACCCCTGTTCATTCAGGAGTTCAATAAGGTTGTCAACCACTAGGCACCACAACAGAGGAGAGAGAACCCCCCCCCCCCCCTGTGCACAGCCCAGACTTGTCTCCGCCCTTCTGACCTCCCCTGCCACCTCTACAGAAATGCTTCTGTTTGTTAACATGGAACTTATCCAACCACAAGTGGTCGCATCCACTCCATGACGTCTTGCACCACTTACCATCGTCTCCACTGAGGGGTTATTGAAAGCCCCTTCAATGTCGAGGAAGGCACCTATGGCACAACCTTTCTTAGCGATCATTTGCTCAATCCTGCCAACCACTTGATGGAGAGCTCCCTCGCAAGATTTCCCCGGTTGGTTTCATAGCATACTGGTTTCAATGCAGTGGTTTGATAGCCAAAGCACCCCCCCCCCCCTAATATGCCTATCAACCAGTTTTTCAAGTCCCTTGAGAACAAAGGACATGAGTGTGATAGGTCTATATCCTTTCCCTTCCGATTGGTTACCGGTGGGCTTAGGTATAAAGACCACCTTACTAGATTTCCAGGCCGCCGGCACATGCCCTAGAGCAATGCTCAGCCTGTATAATTTAGTAAGTACCAGCACCAGCATATCCATTCCCTGCTGCAGCAGCACAGGATAGATCCCATCTGGACCTGGAGATTTGTAGGGTTTAAAAGTGCCAATAGCCCATCTTACCCTTTGTGGAGTTACTATCCTCCTTGCCACTTCCCAGTCCTCCCTCTTACCACGTCTTGTGGAGAGTTTGGTAACCGGTTCAGTGTCTGCTCCCCCAAGTTTCCTCAGGGTACTGGAAGGGAAATGTGTCCTGATTAATTCTTCCACAGTTTCCCCTGCCGTTTTTGTTATATTTCCTAGTGGGGTTCTTAGCATCCCCACCGGGTTAACTGGGTCCTTAGAGAGCACTTTATACAGTCGTGCCCCTTCCCGAGTTTTGTCAATCTCATGACAAAACTCCTTCCAGGACTTCCTGCGCGCTTCTCTAATTGCCCTGTTGTATTCGGTTAGTGTTTTCCTATACAGGTCCCACTCCCCGTTCTTTTTTGCTCTATTAAAGAGTCTCCTGGTGGTCTTCCGAAGTTTGGCTAGCTTCTTGTTCCACCATGACGGATCCCCTACTTTCCTCCCCTCACTGAGAGGGCAGTTATCGGTAAAGGATTCTATTATAGCCTCGCCAACCAATGTGGCAGAGTCTTCTAGCTCTCTCCTCCCACCATACTCCAATCCAGCCTCCTCAATCCGAACACCTAGGTCCCTCCTGTAGGAGTCCCAGTCTGTTCTTCTTGGATCCCTGGTTGGGCGAAGCATGGCTGGATTTAGAGAGATATCATACCTAATATGTCTGTGATCAGAAGAAGATGGTTCATCCGACACATGCCAATTTAGTACATACCTAGCCATCTGGTTCGATGCCACCGTAATGTCCAGGACCTCCTGTCTGGCCCTAGTGACAAACGTCGGCTCTTCCCCCTGATTTAGGACTAGTAGATTCTTAGAGCTAAGATAAGCTAAAAGTTCCTCACCTCTGGTGTTTGTACCTGTACTACCCCACGAAGTGTGATGGGAGTTAGCATCCATCCCCACCAGCACCTCCTCATCCACAGCCTCGCAGTGCTCGACCAGGCTCCTCAGCTCTTGTGTTGGCAGAGCCCCCGCGCAGTCAAAGGGGAGATATGCCGTGGCCAGGTTCAGCCTCTTCATCCCCCCCTCCGCCCGCAGCTCCACCGTCACTGCTAACAAATCCCTGCAACAGAAGTTCGTTAGTACAAAAGCACACAACCCCCTCCTAACCAGGATAAACGTCCTGGGAACACCGGAGTCCTTATCATACAACAACTTACCTCCAGATGTCGCCAGCCCGCATATTTTTCCTCCAGAAATCCATGGTTCCTGGATGAGCACCAAGTCCACCTCTCCCCTGTCCAGCATCCTACACACGACAGCACTCGCCGCCCTGCTATGCTGTAGGTTCACTTGGAGGATCTTGATCATTGTTCTGCTTAATTTGCAGTCGCCTGGGTCCGCAGAGCAGCCCCAGGACTAGACATCGTGCTCAACTCTACAGCCACTTCACCGGTTTCTGCAGTCGGCAGCTTGACAGCCGCCCCCGCACCCCCAGTGATGGTTGCCGTTGACACATCTGCTACAGACTCACGGTTTGCCGTCTCATTGGCTCCCACTGTCTGTGCAGTCTCGAAATTAATTCTTATACTTACTTGGTCCATTAAAGTCCCACGAGTATGGGGGAAATAACGGTCGACCAGAGCAGAGCCCCCACTGCCCTGGCAAGACAACATACAATGAGGTTTTGTCTGGTTCCTCAAGGGGATCGTTTGGGACTGCATTTTATACCCTGCAGCCATTCATCCTTCGGCACGATGCCTTCCACCTTGGATTGGGTATTCAGTCACTGACCTTGAAGCACACCCCAAGTTCAGGACATTATTAACTGCTCAGATGAACAGCCTGCTTTACTCTCTTTTTTACAACTGTGTCGTTTGGGCAGTTTCCCGCCCCTACTTCACTGTCGCATTGCCCTTGGTTCACCCGGGAGGTGAGAGTAGCATTGTGAGGACCTGAACGTGGTTACTTTTAACTGTTATTGTCGATCCCGCTCCATGTTTGAACGTGTTTACTTTTAACTGTTATTGTCGATCCCGCTCCATGTTTGAACGTTCAAAATGCTGAGAAGCCGAGTAACGGTTGAGTTCCATTACTGTTAGATCGAAACAATGACGTCACAAATTACATTTATTGCTTTAAAGTTTTAATTGATTAGTAAAGCAATCATCGCTGTCCTGAACTATTATTACCCCTGGGACGAGGAAGCGAGTGCTGTCCTACCGCTCCGCATCAGCTACTACTCTGCCCTCTTTCGGCCGTTAGTATGTGCGAAGAAATATGATTGGTTTACTACTTAAAATACTAAGTACTGTACTACGTGTTGGAGTATATGATTGTAATACTAAGAATAATAGAATAATAATATTTTTAAAGTTATATTCACAAGTGAAGATAATAGTGTAGTTATCTTCACGAGTGTAGTTTTATTTTTTAAATAGTTTATTGGTTAATTATAAAAAATATTTATTAAGAATTCATTTAAATTTGAGGTTACCATGGTTCCAGGACCTCTTTTCAAGATTCCCTCTAATTGTAACTGTGGAATAAAAATTAATTATTATAATATTTAAATTTTATTCAAATAATGGTTTAAAATCAAATTAAATTGTACATCTTGATATATTTTTTTGTAAAAAAATATAATCAGTATTTAAAGTTATATGCAATGATTAGAACTAGTTCCGATAGCTACGTTAGAGCGCAGCACCTCGCGGGATAACTATTCCTATCCATATTAGGGATAACATGTTAACTAATAGGCCAGGTCAGATTAAATCTTAATGAGTTCCTGGACGCGAAACATATTAGGCAATGTTCGTAGCCGTCCAGGAATATTTTGTAACCAAGATCGTGACATGCAGTATATATAAAACTATATACACATACACACACACACACACACACACACACAAACATATATATATATATATATATATATATATATATATATATATACCCTAGTAAATACAATAATCTAAAACCGGCATGTTAGAAAAAACTCAGGTAAAGCCATTTATAATATTAAATAAATTATATTGAAGTATTTGTAGAACTAATCGTCATCAGCGACCTGATTACACATGTTGGATACTGAACAGTTTTTTAAATAAACTTGTAAGTTAACTGTTAATGAAGTTCTATAATTAATTGCATATTTGTTATTTGTATCCAACAGTAAATCTGAGTCCAAGAAACGGACCGAGATACTCAGGATAGGGACAGTAAATTCCGAAATCTGGAACGAGATCAGTAATTAGATAAATATATACAATCTCTTTAATCTCTGCTTTTTCCAACGCTCTATAGTATTTATTAATTGAGTATATTTATACGTATAAGAATCTAATCTGTACTGTGCTTTTAATATAAGTTCATTTTCTTATTTTTTTTTTACTGGTTGAATGGGATCCAAGCCTCTGGTGCAGAAATGTCCTACAGACGATCCACTGTCGAGACGACCTGTCTAATATTTGTATTTAATTAAGGAACTATTTGAAATTTTAACTATATGTGGGAATTTATTTTAAGACTTATATCTATTGTATTATCATATTCTTCAGTTTCAAATCAAAGAGACATTCCCGTCTATTAAATTAAAATTAATGAACTTGTATTGTTAACCTAGGAAAATATGATTACTCGTATGTTTGCTGCAGTTTATGTAAAAGTTGTTGTACCTGAAATCCCGTAATATCTCTGATAGGTTTGACTCCGTCTTATGAAGAGGGAATATTGAACTTAATGTGTTCGTGTTACAATTATAATTTTATATAACTACATTCTATAGAATTGTGTCACCGACCACGGCCTTGGAGGGCGTTTGGCGTAACCCTCCCACAGGCAGAGCAAAATCTGAACTGTTCAAATTAACGTCATAAATTTCAGTAAATGTATGAAAAAACGTGTCGAGACAACGTTTTCAATCGCAGAAACCTATTTCCATCAGTCTGTTTTTCTCAGTGAAATATTCATAAATTTACTTAAACTAAAGTTTGGCAAGTCTTTAATGTGTTAAGTTCAAACTTAAAAGTCCCGCCGTTCCTTACGAATAACTATAGCGAGTTTAAAATCTAATAATTTCAATAAATGTAAAGTTGTCAGATTGATCTAAATCCGATTTTTTCGGTTTTTAAATTTGTTACTTTAATTAGTTATATAGTCATTTGTTACTTTAATTAGTTATATAGTCCAGAAAAATTTGTTTTAAATATAGAAAACCATAAATGTAGTTAAAATTTGAAAAAAAACGAACGTAACTTCAATGCTGAAACACACGTGAAAATGTTTAATTACATTCTATCCACGATTGCTTGCAAATAACATATTTTTCTGTACAGATACGTCAGATAGTAGATGGCTCTACTTGTAATCTATAACTTACACATACATCTCTATACACATCAAGATCAGTTTCACACTTTTTAGTAATAAACTTAAAAGTGATTTGTATTAATCATTTTTTCTGGTGTTACAGGGCCACGATTTGCGTTATTAATCAAGATGCTTGTTATTTAGAAATTCACTATAAGACCAGATGGTCTGTCATAAATTAAGAAAGTAGTGACAGTTTTGTTTAGCAGAAGCAATAACAAAAGTTTAACAGTGAGGCAGCTGATTAACCGTCTTGTCAGAAAATATAGTATGTTCGGTGGAGAATGGGCTCTTGTCCAGAACGTAGGCCTATAGACTTGTAGACACACAGAATTCAGAAGCTTTTATCAGACTATTGAATAAACATGGAATTAGGAGCAAGGGTTCCCAAAAGGGTTTGTGTGTGGAAAACCCTGCCTGGGATTACTACCCATGAAAAAATCTTTTTCATGTAAAATGGTAGACTATCTTTTAAAGATTTGTGTTAGTAAATAATACTTTATATTTTTAATAAAATAACAATAAAAAAAAAATATATATACTCTAACAAAAAGACAGTTTTAATCTTTTACATGTAATCATTATTAATTTGCCAATTATTATTACTTGCCCTTTTGTATATTTGTCGTTTTTCCAAATTTTTGCAAAATTGGCATAAGGGAAAGTAATTTATTTAGGAGAGCATTAAAATAAGTTTAATATTGGAAATTATTAGGACTGACTAAAGTTTTATTTCTTAAAAAGTTTGGTCATGAAATAATTCTGTAAAAAGTTATGCCTGATTTTCAATTACTGTATATATTTTCTATAGTTTTAGGTGCATCCTTTACAGGAATATATTTTGAAGGTTTTATATGAAATTATGAACTATAGTATATCATTATAGTCAGGTAAGCAGCTGTATTTTTTCATTTTGAATAAGAAGAAACAAAAATATTTATATTTCAAGATTGCCATATATCTAAAATTCTTGATATATTTTTAATGGATGTGTTTAATATGTTAAGAATAAAATCATACAGCCTAAATTAAAAAACCTGAAAATCTAGAAATCTTAAAAAACATACACAATGCATAGTTAAGATGAAATAACTTAAGTTTAACCAAGAAAAAACTATATTAAAAGTATAAGTTTCTATGTTGAACTGTTCAACAGAAAAATAGATTTCCTATATTTTGTAAGGTAAGTAATAGTAACTGGTAATATCGATCATTTAAATAAAATTATAATAAAAATATTCTAAACAGTTTCAGGTAAAAACTTTTAAATATTAAATGAAACTAATATATTTTTATAAACCAGTTAATAAAATAGTATTAAATGAATATGAGACATTTAAAATAGCCTCGTTAAAATTGAGTTTCTCAATTATACTGCTGTAGAGGAAAAGAATAAAAGGTCAACAACAAAGAAGAGAAGGAACACATTTGGGAAAAATAAGAGGAGGATTTTTTTTCTCCATGATAATCGGTAAAAATTTCAACTTTGTTATTAACCTAATTAATGACTTTACAACTTAACACAAGCCTTAAATACTTATATATAAACTTGGAAAGTTGTTAATTAGTTTTAAAATAGTTTGTTTAATAAAAGTTGATTACTATTAAGTACACAAGGAAATTTATTAATCATATTATGTGTTATGAAGGAAATGTAAAAACAATAATGGAATGCTATTATTGAGAGACAATACTGAACAGATTGAGCAAGACAATCTGAATTTCATGTTAATAATGAAGACAAATAATCAATTATGTCAATTATTAAAAGCATAAATTGATGCATATAAACAATGGTTTCAAACTAATATGGAAAATAATATTGTAGGTAATATTTGTAGTAAATAAAGAAATTTAAAAAAATATTATTTGAAAGACATTTTTTAAAACTTAAGTTAAAACAGACAAATGTAAGGCTATTCTTTTTCATTAATTTTATTTAACTAGAAAAGCAAACTATATCAGATCTGTAAACAGATAATTTAAAACCGAATGACGTGAAATTTTCTATTAATATTGTTAAAATATTTACATCACTCATTAACGAGGAACATTACTGATCTATACAAATCGGTTTTAAATTAACTTTAAAAATAATTTTGTTTTGCGGGTATTTCATAGTGATCAGTCAAAATGTTGAATTGTATTACATAATAAGTGGATGAGGAAAGACTCTGAATACAGATTGTATTAAAGCAACAAAGCTCCCTGGTCTGTGACATAGGGAACGATTATATTTCACATACACATTAAATACCTAAAGTATACTTCCTCTCTCTATCATTGACATACACATTAGGTACAGAAGAAGGATAGGAAGAATAAAAGGCCTCAAATAGGATAATATTATATATAAAAAAAAGAAATGTATAGGAATATGCATTATGTGTCAAGACTGCGCTGGTATGGAACATAGTAAACATGGTCCCTGCTGCCAGGAGTAGGGAAAATGAAAAGGCAGTGATAGTTCAGAACAGCAAATTGGTTACACCAAGATCTGTTCTACAGCAGAACAAATTTCTGTTGCAACTAATAACTCATGACTCTTAAGGAATTTCTTGTCAAGCACAAATTATTATAAATTGTTGCTAAATATCACGTTTTTGTAATAATTAAGAAACACTTTGCTGTCTACATTTCATTTAACTTCTGCAAATTAAAGAAAGTAAAGTGTTTTAGCAATCAATTACTCTTTAAAATAGAAGTTTCTTTATTATTTCTTTAAAACATTCTAGATAATGTTTTAGTAACATTAAGTTATCTTTGTTAATACTTTAAGATCATAAGTTGTTATCCTTTTACCACCATAACTTTAACTGAATTAAAGTTCTAGTTTATAAAGCAAGTAATCTGCTACCTTATATTTATTGGTAGATTTTGAATTTCATAAAAGTTATAGAGTTTTATATTTGAAAAAAATTTGAAATTTAATGTATCCACTTCACAAAAACTATGATTCTGAAAGAAGTAAAGTCATAAACATGAAGTTGAATTATAATCACTATTTGTTAACTTTAGCGTTTTGGTTATAACTTTAAGGCACTTGCCTCTCTCGTCTGTTTTATATTCACTTAATATGTGTTCCTTAAAATCTTTTCCTTTCAATTTCCTCTTTCCTACTCCTAAAATTACCGTTTCCAGGAACCATTTTTATGATTTCTCCTTAATATTTTCCCACCCATAATGTAAGTAATTATTTTTCATTGAACTTGACAAATTAAGAACTTGTCAAACTTATTGTTTACATTTTTGAAAACATACTGAGGAAAACAGTTTTTCTTTCCACCAAACAACCTTTGACAGTATCTAGGTTGGCCAAGTGGAAGTGTTTCTGAGCTCGCAGGATGGTTTTTAATTCAAGTTTTCTGTAATATGGTGAAAATTTATTATTTGTATTGTTTGTTAATGTATTATGTTTTTATTTTGTGTTTTGGTATATTTGTAATTCCATTTTGTTATGATGTGTTACAATGGGATTCTTTTTTATTGACAAACATAATTTCTAGGTTGTTGTTGATGTCTGTGTATGTGTGATTTAATGAGTGAGTCGAGTGTAAATGTGTTCTCCAAAGCTTTAATGAAATCAGCTACCTGTTTTCTTAATATAGACTTTGTTTATTTGATATTATTATTTAAGAAAACTTAGAGAGAACTTATGGTGTAGGCTTACCTTATATTCTCTTCCCATTTCTACCAGAGGATTAACTTAGTGAATATCTATCTACCTCATTGCCGTAACCAAGTACCCACCCTATGCTAAATCTCCTGGTAGACCCTATTTTCTGCCAGACCTTCCTTCTCCAATGCAGAAAACTCATGTTACAACCCAAGGAGACGATTCATTCTTCTCTGCACAATCTCTCAGTGTGTACAGTGATCCTCTTATCTTCCTCTTCAAGTGGAATGCCTACTGCTTTTAGCGATAGTTCTTGAATGCAGCACCTTTGCTTAATTATATTCATCCGCTCTCTAAATGCCTATCAAGCTATAGTGGCTTATTATTCAGGTTAAAGTAAAAGAAGTTGTATTTACTCAAGACCAATATAGCACCTACATTCTCTAACTCCAGCTTAGAGCTGATACCTTCAGAGATTTCCAACTATTAGTACAAACCCAAATAGTAGTCCCCTCCTGCCTACTCTTATTTCCACAGCACATAGTTTGATACAAGCACCTCCAACTAGAAAATTAAACTGTAATCCTCCAGATGTATGCAAAAATTTCCAATGTATCTGTTCACCAATACCAACTCAAGCTCTCCGCTTCATAAATTTCACCACGTTTGGATTTACACTTGGTGTTAAGCTTCTATCAAAAGTTATTTTAGGGCATCTTAAAATACCAGATTTTGTCTTCTACTATTTGTTCTTTGTCTTCCAATTTCTGATACAACTCAGTCAGTATGACTCCAACTTTATATTAAACTCCAGGGATGGAAGTTTACCTTCATACCTTACATTTAAAGAGCGTCCCTTCTCATGGCTGTTATACCTCTAAGACTTGCATCTGGTCAAGCCACCTACAATGTGTTTTGCTCCTTCAGACAACTAAGGCTAAGATTATCCTCAGAACAATATAGGCAAGAATAGATCTAGCTCATCTAACCCCATTTCTTATTCTGCATATGTATATATTCCCCATATATTGCTCTTTTGCATTGTCGAAATATAGCTATTGCAGCATTATATTTATCCTCCATATGATCATGCCAGAGCAACTTCCTAACCAGAAGAACTACCAGATATTTAATACTTTCCTCATAGCTTATGCGGGTATTGCCGATTACCGTCCTCTCCAACATCTTAGTCCTTTATCACCTAATGTCACAGTATATCACCCTGGGTGTAGTGCTGTTCTACTGCACCATGCTTCCATTACCTTGAGTGCTTATTAAAGCAGATCTTTAAAGCATTTTTCAAAGGCCTCTTTAATAAGGATACCTTTGTCAGCCTATCCTACCACTTTACCACCCACTGAACACCCTCAGCAGTCAGTTCATAACCAGGTTTCACAGAAGGAACAACATCCACCCCTGCATCAGAGACCATTTTACTAATCATGTACTCATCCAGGATGTACTGGGTTGAGGCAAATAAAGATCCAAATGAGTCCAAGAGCACTCATTTGTAACATCCAGGCCCTTGGAAATCCCATGTTCCACAGCTTTTCTAATAGCCAACCTAGAGGCCCTACTAAATACAAGACAAGAAAAGCCTTAATAAATCAAGAAAAGCCCTAATATACATCCCCAAGATGTCAATATAGTTCTCAATGAAATCCACATCCGATAACAATGTCGTTTATACAGACTTACTGATCTATCTGCATGTTGCTCCTTATGAAGCAGATACAACTTCATAGGCTGATCCTTCAGATAGATATCTAAGAGCCTTTTCAACGTCTTTAATAGGAACAATGTGAAGCTGATGGGTTTAAAGTCCTTTACCTTAGTCTAAAATGTTTGTCCCGGTTTGGGCAGCCATTGCCTGGGCAAGTAACCCAGGGCTAAACAGCCCCTGAATAATAACATCAGTGTAATACTTTATCATACTCTTCTTTGTTTTTTTTCCTAAATCAGTCTATTATTTTTCAACCAGTATTATAAAATCATTTTTAAAAAGTTCAATTCATTTAATCATAAATAATGTATAAAAATTCAATATTTAAATCATAAGAGCTGGGAAACAAATTTTACCTTGGGTAGCCAGTGAATAGCCACCAGGCTATATCTCAGTTATGTTATTTTGCAGTTAATTTTGTGCAGTTTTTGTGTTGTACATCTTGAGGTTATTTTATTTAAATTAATTACTAATTTTAGTATCACTTGGCAAAAAAAAACTACTCAAACAATGCACTAACCTAGTGCGAAATGTGTCTGCTGAAAAATATTAGTAAGTAGTGTTTTTTCCAAGTGATACTAAAAGTAGTAATTAATTTCTATGATATAACTATAACATTTTTGTTTCTTGTATTAGTATTTACTTTACTTCTTTAGCTATTTCGTGGTGTTTAAAGTTGGGAGCTGATAGAAAATTGATTAGTATAACAAGGTGTTTAAACATAGTTGTTATCTGTTTATAGTCTTTTATGGTCTTGATTTGTATGATGTTTTGTCTATATTTTTAAACTTTACAATCTTTTACTTTCACTTGATTTCTGTTTTGATTTCCTCTAGTATTGGAACATTACGAGAAAATATCAAGGTATTAAATTCACTGTTAGCTTTCTTGTTACGTATTTATTAAGTTTTGTCTGAACCTTCTCCGTTATGTTAGATGGTTTACTATTTCACCTTATTATAGTCAGTGAATGAATGACATAAAAGAAATTCAAGAAAGATGGTATTTAGTACAGTAAATACAGGGGCGTGTTTATTTGAGGAGTCCAAGAGTGTTTGGAACTCTGAAAGTCTCTATTAATCTAGGCATTAGGGTTGAATCTTTAAAAATCATTTCTAGGTTTAGGATGTATTGACAATGAAAGAAATAAAAAAAAAAAAATTAAAACAGGAATTCAAGATTTGGAAACTTTTAGCCTTTTATATTCTAAGAAATAGTAAGTGGAAGTGGCAGGTCAGTAAAATGCATGTATTTAGACACAATGTCTTAGCCAGTTAAAATGACTTGTTGAAAATGAATTAAGCTAGCAATTGCTAGTTAGTAAAAAAACTTGTTTACTGGGTCTATGTGGAACCAAATTTATTGATTACCATTATATAATCAATAGGCTACCTTCTTAGAAATCTTCTCAACTATAGTAAGAGTTAACTCAGGCCAATCAAGAGATATCATCAACTACTTTAAATCTGCTTGGTGGTGTTGGAAAAAGTAACTTTATTGTTCATCTTATTATAATTTATTTTTGGCCTTGTGGATCATTTGGGAAATATATGAAGTCTGTTAGAAGGTTTTGACATTTTACTGCCAAAGAATTGTAATTGGTCAAATGCCAAGTTCCTTCAAAAGTCAATACGTAATGAAATAACTGGATTTCTAAATCAAGCATTGAGAATGAATATTTAATCTGGTGCCAAACCAAAGAACTTGTAAATGAAGCTGACAAGCCAAAATAAAATTAAATATAGCTGTTTTAGATAGTTGTGACAAATTTTTGTATCTGAACATCTACAACCTGTTTCTAATTGTAAAGTTAAAAGTTCTATTGCGTCTTAAAAATAATATAATATATTAAGTTTTTGGACGTTTGTACAGTTATATTTAGTAGACTCATAGTTTTTTTTTTGCAATTCCTAGAGTTATTATATTAACAAACAGTCTTGTCAACTTGATTTGGAGAACCTCCGCCAATCACAACTTCATATTTACTCTATAGAAAGTACATAAAAAGTTCTAATTGACACCAATCCTTCAAAACATATATTGACAAAGTTTAATACGACAAAGCTAGTAATGGCAGGTATGAAACTCAACGTATTAAACACAAAATCAGTTGAGAAACTCCGTTAAAAATATATGTCCGACAGTGTGATGTCAACTTGTTATCCAGTTTCCTTTACTGCAAATGACATACATAATATTCTAGCAAGAAATGGAAAGAAGGAATTGATTTCCTAAACTTGAAAATTTTTTAACTATTTTGTGATTAAATGATTTATTTTTAAAATATTACACAATCTTTGAATTTACACTCTCTTCAACATTGTTGACTTTTGACAAAATTATTGATTCAAATATATTTTAAGACAAACACAGAACTGATAAATTTAAAGCTAATAAGAGAGCTTAAAAGGGATTATTCGAAATAAAAGCAAAATTATTCCCCAAACTCACCTATAATTCAGATCCCCTAAAATAACTTCCTAGCTATGCCACTGAGGGAATCAGAAGATTTAGTATTTATCATCACTATATGTTTTCTTCAAGTCTTCATTTAACTATAATTCTATGACATTTGTTACACAGTATATAGTATAAATAGGGGTAGGTTGAAGGCTGGGTTTAGAAGGCCTCTAACTCCAGCAATGCCAAAAGGACCTAAGTTATTGAAAAATTAAATATAAAAACAAGTGTGACCCGAACAAATAACAAAAAACTAATTAAATGTAAGTATGTATCTAACAGCTTTTTTTGCATTAAATATTTGTACAGCACAGTTTATTGCACCCTTAGCAATTAGGTTCCCTTCCATGGTTTACCATGTTATACTATTGGAGGCAAATGGGGTGCACTAGGAAATAGAACCCTGAGATCCTTAAACTGGTTTAATTATTTTTAATGCGTTGTCAATGATGACATAAACAACAATATCTACAAATAGCCACAGGTTTGAACCACTAAACAAAAAACTACATCTCTATGACACAGTTCAACAAAAACACATACAAAATTGGTTTCACGTTCAAAAAACTCATTTATCATGTTTCATAAAAAAAACACATTCTTTAAAAAGCCAACACAACCCCTATACAACAGACAGATAAATAGAGCTTATGTGGAATCTACAGTATAATATGTAGCTTACTGTCTCAATTACTACAATTTCCAAACCAAAAGAACATTCAACATAAAATTCAAAGAACATATCAATGACAAACATAAACCTGAAATCCAACTACACTACACCCAACATCCATACACAAATAAAAAGACTACTTTAGACATTCTGCACATACTAGACCATAGCAAGAAACTAAACATTACAGACAAATTTGAACTATACAAAATCACATATAAAAACAAAATATTTTAAACAATCGACACTCACGCTCTGAATACAACAACGTTTTACAATACATATTACACAACCTGGGCATCCTAATCCCTCACACTCTTAAATCACAAGCTTGCAGCCTATAGGTTTTATAAAAGAAACTTGTCAGCACAGTATGTTGCTGAAGTTTCTTCACTTAGTTATAAAACAATAAATTATGAATGTAAGGTAATCAACGAAGTCATGACGATTAAAATAACCAATTTTAACAACAATATCTTTATAACTATTACAATATATAAATAGACAACATATTTTAATTAGGTTTTTTAAACAAAAATTCAACAATAAAAAAAAACTTTCTAAAAGTTTTAGTTTAAATTAACAATGCGTATTATTAAGTTAAAATGAAGTCATTCGCAGAAAATGCCCAGTAATTAAAGTTCAATTGGAAGAAAGAAGACACTTTCTTGTTAGATATTTATTTATTAATGTATATACATTTCATCATTGAGAATATTTATAAAACAGTGTGCTCAATATTTTACATTAATGTAATATATTGATATCTTCAGGAGTATTATAAATGTTCTTATAGATGAAATGTAATTACAATAATAAATAAATATTATCTATCTAATATTAGTAAAAATATCATTTGCTTGATACTCAAATGATATTAAATTATTTTATCTCACCTTAAAAATTGAAAACAAAAACCACAAATAATTCTCTTTATAAAGCATATGTAAGCTATATAGATTTGTTTTATTGACTTTCAAAAACTTTTACTAGAGTTTTGATGAATATTGTTATTTTTAATGTATCGTAATTAGGGATAGGCCGATTCCGATTCTCGATTCCAGGAATCGTCGATTCTAGGTGGTATCGAGGAATCGTCGATACTCGATTCTTCATCATAAAAGTGTCGATTCCGATTCCTATTTTGTTAACTATTAAAATATGTGTGTGGAGTAATTTATTAGAAAAATAATTAATTACCAACTATATCTTATTTATGTATTGGTTGATATCAATGAATAAAATGATTAAAGTAAACGAAAATATAACGAAAATATTATTATTTATGAAGCAACAGCAATCAAGATCATAACCATTTCTGGTCGTTTGACATCGGTCCTCTCTCTCTCTCTCTCTCTCTCTCTCTCACTAGAGCGGGTTCGATACTCTCTCTCTCTCTCTCTCCCCCACGTGTCTTACTGCCACTGATTTATAGATGTCAGAACAAAACACACAAAAAGTACAGTAAAAACTCGATTAACCGTGGCCATGTTGGTTGAGCGAATAGACGGATAACAGAAACACCGTATTATTCCTCCGAAACTTAACCTCAATAAATTATATTACAGACGGTATTCGGTTCAGGCTACTGGCCGTCGCTTCAATTCGATGACACTTAACAGAAACTGACGGTGGAAAACCACATAATATATCAAATATGAAAAAGCAATTAAACAACATTCATTTTGCCCAAATTTATCAACAAAAAAGATCTATACTTGAAGAAACTTTATCCTCAGACACAGGACCTACAAGTGATAGTCAGTTAAAAATCAACTGGGATTGAGGAATAAATACAAAATAGGCCTGAATCAGTTGCCCTTGTTCCAGACACCTGCAGAAAAAAGGTCCCACCAGATGTGGAGAAGGTATGCCCCACTAATCCAGAATGTTGAGGAAGAAGGTACCCCAGGGGAATTGACAGTAGAAGAAGAAGTAAACAATTATCTGGGGGAACCATTACCCATTCCAGATTGTGATGTTGGAAAGTATTTGGCAGTACAAAGTGCCAAATACCCTCATTTAAATGCTATGGCAATAAAATACCTGTCTGTCCACTCGCGACAGTGTTTTCTGAAAAACCTTTCTCAACTTCAGGAGCTATATGTGACTAGCGATGAAACTAGCTTGACCCACAACGTGTTCAAATGTATGTGTTTTTGAACAGAAATGTACATTACCTGCCAGACTTTTAAATATTAAAAACTATCCTATTTGTATTATTTTTTTACTTTTTATGTTGTTCGTTTGTTTTTAATTTTTGTTTTGTTTGGGAGACAATGTAAATAGGCTTAGGAATTTTTTCAAACATCATAAATTAAGTAAAGTTCACATTGTTAACTTTAAAATAAGTCATTACTTTTATCTGATATGTTTTTATGCTTTTAAAAATTCCTATTGATAAATCAAGGTTAAAGGTTTTGTGTAGCCTATTACATTAAAACAGAACTTTTAAAAGGTTTTGCCATATGACCAAGATGTTAACTAAATTAATTATTAAAGAACTAGAATGTAAGCTAATATAACTTGAAAGAATCGAGAATCGAGTAAAGAATCGAGAATCGAATGGAAAATTTTAGAATCGGAATCGGAATCGAAAATTTTAGGAATCGGCCCATCCCTAATCGTAATGTTTAATGTACTATTTTATGATTTGTCTGTACACAATTACATCATACTTGCTGTAGTCATAAGTAAATAAAAACTATGATTGTAAATCTGATAAATTAATTTGTTTACAAGTAGAATACCTGTGTATACAAGTCAAGGTCCCTACTTCAATCTCAAATAAACCTACTTTATGCATGCATTCTTCTATTCCTTCAAAGTTTTATACTGGGTATAAATCTCTCTATAATAATAATAATAATAAAGAGAGGTTTCCTTCACACGGATGGAATTCAGTACAAATATTCCGACAGATCAAATTCATGCAATATCTATCATCTATACAGTGATCCCTCGTTATTCACGAGTGTTACTTTCCCCGAATTTACCATGTATACTGAAACCAAGTGTATATGGAAAGGGGAGGGTTACAAATCCACATCAAAAATGTTAACATTAATTACAGCTATACTGTACTCTTATAATACAGTATGGTATATTTACATACTACACAAATACATACAAATTTTTAATGATTATTTACCCGTTCCTTCAATCCAAAAACAAAAATTCTTAAATATGTACACTCACACAGACACACATATTCTTTATTGTTAAAGACTATACACTAAATTTTTAAACAGCAAAATTTAGACCAATAATCTTTTAAACAATGTTAATTTGATTTTTTTAAAACTATTTGATTTAACTTTTTGTGCGATTTTTGTCTAATTTTTACACATTTCTCTATATAACGATATTTCTTCTTCCAGCTCTCGATTAAAATTTATTGTTCATTCTAAAGAGGGATCAATTTCAGGAATGGATGCAGCTAACATTTTCCATAAAAATACATTTTACCGAGAGATTTTAACGTCAACTTCGGCGATGCATTTTTTACAATAACTTCGTCTTTGTTACCAAGAGAGGCACAGGTTCGGTAATTAGTTCTTCCAGCTCTTTTCCCCTCAAATCTTGATTTGCACTTTTCAAAAGATTGTCTAAATCTCTACTGTTAATTTCTTTAAATCCTTGACCGTAAATTCCATATGCTATTGAGACACCAGTCCAGTAGCACTACATCACAGTAGAACAGTGAAACAATCCTTTGCTGCCTTAAACCCTGAGCAGATTTCTCCTCTTTGGATAAAAAACAGTTTGTGAAGGCATTCTCTTCCAAAACAGTCCAGTCTCATCCTTATAAATAAGAAATGTTTATATTTTGATTAGTAGGCCTAGTAGTGTACAGTATAACGAATGTTTGGAGAATAATCATATATCTTAGTGATAAAACTACAGTGCTGTACAAAATAAATTAGAAGAGAACACATTATCCTACAAACTGCATAGTAACTACACTACCTTTCTATTCTTTTTTCAAAAATACGATATTAGAGGGATATCCTGTAATTTTGCCAATATATATATTATGACGATATGTTAACAGGGACTCTAAAAGAGAACTATAAATTAAGTGTGTAAAATTAAGACTACATTGTACAAGGCCAAGGCCAAGCTAACTGTATTATTACTTTATAGTACCATAAATACCCAAAAAATGGTTGTCAGTTTTAAAACGCAAGGATGCTAAAAAAAACTAGAGAAAAAACTTGGTACCGTTAAGAGAAAGTCAGTTGCAAAAAGACGTTAAATTTCAAAATATACGTTAAAAAATTAAAATTAAGAAATGTGATTCGTCTAAACTAGGAGAGAAGGGATAAGAGGTTCAGAAAGTTAGTTGGGAGAAAGATCGAAACGGTAGGTCATCCAGGAACGTTCGATGAAGGTAGACGTCGGTCAAGTTACCTCCGGTTCATGTAATTATATTAATTAAATCGTCGAAGGCAATTACATTAAGTATATCATCAAAAGCAATTATATTAATTAAATCGTCAACAGCAGTGAACATTAAGTAAATCGTCGAAAGCAGTGAATATTAAGAAATCGTCGTAAGCAATTATATGAAGTAAATCGTCGAAAGCAGAGAATATTAAATAAATCGTCGAAAGCAGTAAATATTAAGTACATCGTCGAAAGCAGTGAATATTAAATAAAGCATCGAAAATTGTTTGTGATTATAGTGCAACGGGCGGAACTTCAGGACCACGAGCTACGAACAGGTGAACCTCAAATTTTAATAATAAAAACTTTTTTAATAATCTTTGAACATTAAACTTTTCTGTTGATGTACCAATCACAATAATTTTATTTATGAATCCATAAAAGCAATACTCATAAATCAGAACTATAAAATAATATTAAACCTTAATTTCTCCAATTGCAAAAAAACCTTATACAGCGACTCTAAGATCAAACAAATTTATATAAATTAAGTTGAGTGTAAAATAAAAAGAAAGTTAAGAGTCTCTTGTAGATTAATATAATTGAGCAAGCCAAATTTCAATTAAATTAAGAAATTCTCATTAAATAATATTGTAAATTTGACAAAACTTAATTAAATTATCTTAACCTGTAAATTGTGCGTTATTTCAGAGTAATCTAGAGATCAATATTATAAATAATAATTACATTCTTATCAGAGATAAGAAGCCGGTTATAATATATATATATATATATATATATATGCTGATATGTATTCCTTCACGGATAGAAAAATATGATGAATAGTTACTATCTGGAGTACATCCGTTACAGACAACGGATGTACTCCAGATAGTAACTATTCATCATATATATGAAGTTATTATTATTACTTGTAAATAATTTTTTCCACTACTAAGTGCAATAATTTTACCTTATGTGATTCACATATGTAAATCACATAAGGTAAAATTATTGCACTTAGTGATGGAAAAAAATTATTTACAAGTAATAATAATAACTTCATGAAGTCAGTGCAATGGAAACATAATGGACAACATGAAATATCACGATATATATACATATACATATGTATATATATATATATATATATATATATATATATATATATATATATATATATATATATCGTAATATGTATTCTTGTGTATTAATAAAGAACTAAGTCAAAATACAAATACAAGAATTATAATTGAATTTACAATTCAAAGCTTTTCGTTGGACAGTACCAACATCATCAGGAATATTAAACAATTAAAATTAACATATGTGCAAATTAGATCAAATAAATAGCTATGCCAAATCAAATATTATTAATATGCATGAAAAAAACGGTGTATATAAATTAGAATGTAATTATTGTAATAAAGTTTATATAGGAAAAACTAAGAAAAAACTTAAAGATAGATATAAGGAGCATTTTAATGCATATAAATAGCCAGAAATTTATAAATCAAATTTTGCTAGTCATTGTATTAATAATAATCACATATTTCCTAATATAGACAATATGATACTTGTAAAAGAAATTAAGAAAGGCCTGAGAATAAATATTTATGAAGCTTTAGAAATACATAAATATAATACTAATAATGCGTTGATAAATGAACAAATACAAGTAAAATCTAAATTTGATAATATATTCAGTGTTTGTAATGTTAGGATAGCAAAATAAAACTTTAACAACATTGTAATTGATTTGGCATAGCTATTTATTTGATCTAATTTGCACATATGTTAATTTTAATTGTTTAATATTCCTGATGATGTTGGTACTGTTAGCCAACGAAAAGCTTTGAATTGTAAATTCAATTATAATTCTTGTATTTGTATTTTGACTTAGTCCTTTATATATATATATATATATATATATATATATATATATATATATATATATATATATATATATATATATAAACTTATCACTTTTTTATATGTGTCTTATATTTATTTATTTCCAAGAGATTGCAGTTTTGGACTATTGCCATTAGATAAGTCTGTCAGTCTTCTATCTAGTCCAAAAATTCCTAAATAAGCTATATACAGCTTATATACAGCTATATCAGGACAATATTCCTGATGATGTTGGTACTGTTAGCCAACGAAAAGCTTTGAATTGTAAATTCAAATATAATTCTTGTATTTGTATTTTGACTTTTGTTCTTTATTAATACACAAGAAAACATATTGCGATATTTATATATATATATATATATATATATATATATATATATATATATATATATATAATTATATATATATATATATATATATATATATATATATATATATATATATATATATATATATATATATATATATAGGTTAGTTCTAGTAGAGCTTAAAGCTTATTTAGGAATTTTTTTGGACTTGATAGGAGACTGACAGACTTACCCAAAGGCAATAGTCCAAAACTGCAATCTCTTGGAAATAAGCACATATAAAACACTTAATACACTTTTATTTGAAATATTTCGATCAACATGATCTTCTTCAGTCAAGAAAGAGAAAACAAAACAAAAGATTCATATATTAAAAAGATTATATATATATATATATATATATAATTCTTTATTTCATCAAACATTTTTATAAGGAACTATTTACTTTAATTGTTAAATACAAAATATTGTGTAGTTATTTGTCCAGAATTTCTATAAAAAGATGAATGGGAAAATTTACGTGGAAAAAGGTAATTTAATATTTTTTTTAATTAGGGAAGTTCTATGAAAAATTTATAATTATCAGAAAAAATATGTGTTTTTGAGACATGATGAATAAAAAAAAAAATTATAGAAAAGATTATAACGATTTATACTAGTACAAACATGTGAAACAGACAATTTGGAAAAAAATCTCTCTTAATTTTATCAAACTGATGATGAATAACAATAGCCTTAGCAACAAAATCTTTATCAATATATTGAAAAAGAAAACAGAAAGGAATCTTGTTTACCAAGTTAGATAATAGCATAACATAAATGCGTCTCTAGACTTATTGGAGGCTTAGTCTGTGTCTGAACAAGTGCTTTGAAGAAAAGAAGAAGATAGTGCAAAGCAGATGGTACAAAAAAAATTAACTGGAATTGAATGAAAATTTAGTTATAAATTAGTATATAAAATATAATGAACAGCTGAAGTAACCCAATCTTTAGTTGGCCAACAATTATAAAGTGCTTAGTCATACTCAACCCACTATACATTCATGAGTTGGACTCATTGTGATTGCGCAATACTCAATTTGCCGCCAAGAGTCAGGCTTGTAGTACTGTTTAAATGATGCAATAGCATAGGGGTCAAAATAACCAATAGATATTATAAGTATATTCTCAACAGTAACTGTACATAAAAAGTTTTGTTGGTTGGCTAGCCTGCTTTAGAATCAATTGTTTAATTGTTTTTCGTATACCCCCAGTGAGTGACAGATGTCTTTCAATTCGACATGATTTTTTTATTTTGATTGTAATACTTTATTTTGTATCTGTGTGATGATGGATCATAATTTATTTGAACATACTTTACAAACTGACAGTCACAAAAATGTTTTAACCTTGCCTACGTGTGGGTGGTTGATTACAATAACAGAATACTTGGTATAAATGATCAAGACCTTTCCTATCAAAGTATAGGAAAATATTTATTTCTGCTTGATAGATGATGATAATTAATTTATAATGAATTTGTAGTTTTCAACAACAAAACTGAAAAAAAACATATATTTCACTAGTATTCACCTAAATCCTATGAAAATTCAATAATGTTAAGAGTCATAGATCTTCAAGTCTGCAAAATTAGGTAAATACAAGTTTTTTAAATTTCTGTCTTGTTATAAAAGATGTTTGCATCATACTTTGTTTCATGAAAAAAAGTATAAAAATAGTTTTATATTTAATTAGACAAATTCTATTGTTATAGTTTATTAACTTATTGTTAAAATAAAAACAATAAGAGTAAACCATAATTACTTTAAAATTTTTACTAAAACACTTGTCAATATTTTACATGTTTTAGTGAAAACTAGTAGCTCATGGGAAGATGGAATCAACAAATATTAAAATTTTTATCAACTGGGTAATTTTTTTTTTAATTTGTTTTATTTACAATTTTTTATCTAAAATTAGAATTGCTGAACATGTTTTAACAAAATGGTACTATTTTCATTTTTCTATCATGAACTATGATTTTTATATGGATTTTTCAAATATGTATTGGGTCCTGAACTATAACTGTAGTTGAAAAAACTGGTACATCACTGGGTTAACTTTGTGCTTGAAAATAATTAAATCATAGGAAATAAGTTAAAATAGTAATCCTGATACTTTAACCATCAAATGAGTTATTTATTTAATTACCACGGAGGAAAATTTTCTATATGAAAGCTCTTGATTTTTTATAAAATTTAAAATGATTTTGATCTTTTGTATTCGATTTAATTTATTTTTTGAATCTCATGTTTTGGCATTAAGAAGTTTAAAATATCTTACCCACACATAAAAAAATAATACTTTGAATATTAGACCTAACTTAATGTGCTAAATTTGCATTGAATTTCACTATCCTAATAGACATACAATAGGCGAATATTTTAATATTTTAATTAAGTATAAAATTGGTTTACAACCAGTTCATGGCACTATATTTCACTGTACATTTATCTTACAAAAATATATTCTGAGAGAATAAAACTTGAAGCTAAAGTTTTTTATAACTTCATATCACTTCACTAGAAGTTTTTTTCATATAAATATTGCACGTATTTAGGCACATTCATTTACAATAAATACTTAATTTATTAAAAGTACGAATTTTCACACAAACTTTAAAACCTTAACAATAAAAAAACTGAAGTTAGAACCGCAACAGAAGATATTTTCAATGAATCACTTGAACTTCTAGGTGAATATTTATGTCGGTGGTCTTCTGAATCATCTCCTGAATCACTAGGTGAATCAACTGTAGGAAAAATTCAAATAAAACAATGCATTTAAGTAAACATATTATTTTAATGTTATTTCATTAACAATAAATTGGTTTGTTCTGCATCTTTTTGTTTTTTTTTCATTTTTTTTTTGTAACAGTCTAGTGTTAATATTACATAAATGAATTTATTTCTTACTTATAAAGGTTTTATTAAAGTATGTTGATACCCCTTAATGGAATGTAAAATACTTTTTCATAACACCATTTCATATGGTAACAACAAAAAAATTACCATAAATAGTTATATTTATGAAATATAATTTGTATTAAATTTTAGTTAGTTAAAAATAATAAACAGTATAAACGTAAACATCCATTCTATGTTGACTTCTAATAAACCCTCTCTTCTCATACAAAAATCTGTGTCTTTTTTCCTTCTTGTGAGGGTTTCATAATACATTACTTTAAATATATAAAAATATGAATCTAAAATTAAGCTACATTGCCTTGTAATGTGTGACAAGAGCATCACAATTTTTAAACTAGAAAATCATTAGTAAAATTATATTTTAAAAATTTAATAAATTTTAATATACAGTATATTCCTTAAAATAGCTATATACATATAGCTAAATACATTCAGAATATCAGAAAAAATAGTCAAGTTTTGTTCTGTGACTTTTAATTGTACAGAATAATAAATGTAAAATATCTCCCATTTTTATATTATGACAGCTACAACTAATAAAGCATAATAGAATTAAAAGCCATTATTAATTTCATAATAAAACTGTTAAATTAACATTTTAGGTTTACTACGAATGATAATTCTAAAATTATTTTTTAAATATGATTACCCTAATAACACAAAGTAAATTATGTAATTTTTAATTTGTAGAATACAGGTTTAGATCTATAATTTTTTTAAATTAAAATCTTTAATATAGATAATGAATACTTTTGCCTATAAACACATCCTTTTAATCAATTATTGTAAATAATTTGCTAGCTAATAAAAATATCAGCTAATTAATGTAGCAAGGATTCAATAATAACGTAAACTATTTACATTGAACTAGACCAATAAAGTGAAATAAATAAAGAAATTTTAACTACAATATAGTTTAACTGTGCCAGAAGAGTTACATGTAAAAAACTTATGTGTGTAGCTGGTGCTATGAAATTGAAATTGGTTAGTGAAATTGTTGTGTTTTGAGGATACAATTTTTAATTAAATGTACAAAATGAATTTAATTATAGTTTTTTTTTTGTTTAGGATAATCTGCATAGTATTATATACTTAAGTTTAGTCAGGTGTTTAGATTTCTTTCAAATAGTAGTAAATAGTATTTTTTTTGTAAAAACCATGTGTTTTAAATGTGTAAATGCAACTAAGGAAAATTTACATTTAAAAAGTGTAAAGATTAGTAGTTCTAAGAGGAAATAAAAACTTTAATGCAATACAGTATTCACTTTCATTTAAAGAAGATAATTTAGTTTTACCTTTATAGTATTTAATTAATTTTATACAATTTAATACTTTATTTTGTTCCTTCTGTTTCCCTTTCTATCAAACCACAATATTGATTCACTCTTTGACTTAAAATTTAATACAAATTTTATCTTATGTATGCTAAAATGACTTACTGTTGTAAATTGTTTATATGTGAAATGTTACTTTTATTATAAAACATAGAAAATGAGAACTGAATAAAAGCTACTACTTAACAGAGTATAGTAGCCGTGTTAATTAATTTTTAGAAAGCTGCCATATTATGTCATACAATCATTTTTATGACTTTTGGAATGACAGAGATTCCAATATTATATTCGTGATTTGATTTATTTTAAAATTTGATCAAAGTTTTGAAAAGTAATAATAACTAATTCATAGTTATATTTTTTCGTTCAAGAAAGACAGAAGAACGTCATGTGTTTTATTGCTATAAGTATAACCTAGTATAAACCAGATTGTAAACAAATTATAAAAACAAGAACATTAACACTTTTGTAACAGAAATCTTTTTAAATTTAGACATTTTCAACAAAGTTTTATAGTTTTTTATATTTCATCTATTTAGCTAACTAGCTATGAATTACTATAAATCAAAATAAAAAAGATTTTAGTTATCCATGTTCATTGAGAATATTTTTAATATTTTTGGAGATTAATTGTTAATAATTTAAATAAAGTTACCCTGAAGATATAATTACCCTGTTATCAACTTTTAAAAACATAACCAATGTATACACTTTAAGTTCAATTTTTTTAAAAAATAATATTCTTAAAATATTCTAAAATGATTATAAATATCATTTAGTAATATAATAAATAAATTTATATATTATTTCCAGTTAGACTTATTATTAACAGTATTAAAATAATTATATTAAAATGAGAATTTATATTATATTTTGTACAACTTACATCTTACTACTTAACATTTGGTTAATTTTCATTTGTTATAATTAATATAAATACTATAACACATGTTGGAACGAGATCAAGAATAGAAAATAAAGGATCTGCGAAAAAAGTTAAATGTTGGTAACTATTACAAAATTCAATTTATGTCACACCAGTAAAATATCTGAGCATGTTACTGTTACACAAATAAATTTCATAAAATTGAAATTAACATCTTTTATCTGTGATCACAATGCTAACAGATCTATACTGATTATTTTCACTATGATTCTATTAATTTTTACCAACATTATTCCGATCAAGTTCCAACCTCGGTTCAACTAACTACGTTGAACACCGATGTCGGGCAGAATTAATGGAACATTTTTTCAGTTTTTAAATAATCACAGTTCACATCACAGTTTCAGTCTTCGCACTGGATTATTCTGTTCAGTGTTGCACCTCCATCGAACCTCTGTAGTCTGAAGGTAAACCATTATAAATCAGTCTTACACCAAACAGAAATGCACTATTTAATACATTATTAATATATTTACAAGCACTCTGTTAGTGTTGTGGTGTTAAGAGATCCAAAAACCATCCATACCATCTACGTTTAGCTGTTGGAAGAAAAGCATTTACATCTACATTATTTACATTATATTCATAGGGGCTATATTTGTAGTTGCAATATTTGTTCTTTTGATGTCTAAAACAGAATATTTTGTGAAATAATGTGAGAAATGTTTAATGTGAAAATTGTGTATAGGATGACTTGAACTTAAAATTTAAATATTCATTTCTCAAGTTATAAACAAAATAATTTGCAGTTCTTGGGTATATCTTGAGGCCTTTTTAGTAATATATATATATATTCTTGATATTTTATGTTATCCATTGTTTTTCCGTTGCACTGACTTTATGAAGTCAAGTTAATATTACTATTGTAAGTAATTTTATCCACCATTAAGTGCAATGATTTTACCTTGTGTGATGAGGCCCCTTTCGGTCACTTGACCATTGTCGAATCACTGATTACTTTTTCTCAATCTTGTAAAATCATTGCACTTAATGGTGGATAAAATTACTTACAATAGTAATATTTAACTTCATATATATATATATATATATATATATATATATATATATATATATGAAGTTAATATATTACTATTGTAAGTAATTTTATCCACCATTAAATGCAATAATTTTACCTTGAGTGATGAGGCACCTTTCGGTCAATTGACCATTGTCGAATCACTCGACCTTGGTCAATTGACCGAAAGGTGCCTCATCACTCAAGGTAAAATTATTGCACTTAATGGTGGATAAAATTACTTACAATAGTAATATATTAACTTCATAAAGTCAGTGCAACGGAAAAACAATGGATAACGTTAAATATCAAGAATATATATATATATATATATTGCTACATATTATATTGTGCCAAAACTACTACTTACTGATTTTTTCAGTAGACATGTTTCGAATTAAAGCACATTGTTTTATGCTGTGAGTTATGAATAAAAAATTTGAGCAACATTCTTGTCAGTAACTCACAGCACTGGGCAAGCCAATGATCTAGAGCCAAACACTTCTGCTGAAAAACACCAGTAAGTAGTGATTTTTGCCAAATTTAACAGTATTTATAAATAATTTTTTGTAGTCCTTAACCATCCACAGTATTCCACTGGAAGACAATAATAATGATAGACAAGGAATCAAACTAATATATTTCAGTAAGTTTAAAGTAAAAGTTACTCATAATTATGCTTTAAGTTTGCATTAAGTCATCATATACAAAGTTTTCATCTTGAAAGATTTCTGAACATCAAAGACAACAAAATCAATAAATAAATCAAATGCAGTAATGTCTAACTGCTTGTCTAATTGTATATTTGATGTTAATATTTTCTGAGACAGAAAAACAAATTTTATTTTGATTACAAAATACTTTTATATTTACATGTATCAATTTATTCCCATAAAGTTTGTAAACAATAAAAAAATGCACGATATTATGTAAATGTAAAAACAAAATACATTTTTATTCATTTTGATCTCATGTTGTTTCTTGTCTGACATGACTTTTTCACTAATCATTGTAAGTGTATGGTAAAAATATATTTTTACAACACTGTAAGCATTTTTAGTATGCTACATTGTCAGCACAGTCACTATAAATTTTGAATAACTAATTTTGGAAATTGTTTTAATAAATGATAAACATAGACTTAATAAAAATTCTAAAACTGTATTAAAAATATAAACTTTTTCTTAGGTACAAGTCAAACATGTCACTTATAAAGTTATTGGAGGGGCTTGTAACATTTAATTAGTTTGTATTTATTCTAGTGCGAACATGTTCTTTTATCAAGGCAATAATACACAATAAATCAGACACATTCAGGTTAATTGATACTTAGTACATCAGATCTATGTGTTTTCCGTTGTACATAGCTATGAATGAATTTATGAACTTCCCAATGAATTAAACAATCACAATCTTGGCATTCCATTCCAGGAAAAGAAAGGTTTAGATCATGTGTAAGTTCTACATTATTATCAATCACTACAAAACTCAGTATAGATATTGAATCATTCATGACAGAAAAAAAAGCTTTAAAGTTTGTTTCAGTTAAATGCAATGTTTACTTCTTTTAAAAAAAAGTGTATCTTATAGTTCAAACTGTATTTAACTAAAATGCTTTATACATGCAGGTTCATTACATAGAGAGTGCAATAAATACGACTGCATACAAGTGCAAATATTTAAATGTGATGACATGCTCATGTCAAGTGCAAATATATCAGTAGAAAAATTACTTTGTATTTTAAGATGTATTTATTGATGTTAATAATTTTACTTAATAATTGATTATATTCTCCTAAATTTATCTTCTCTTTGAGTATTAATAGATTTTAAGTATTCCTCTGATAACTTGCATAAAAAAACTAATATGTAATGATTTATTTTTAAACTTATTTGTATTATCTTAGCAAAAAAAACACTACTCACTGATTTATTCGGCAGACGCTTTTTGCAAGAGGTTAGCGCTTTTTCAATGCGGTGAATTACTGACAAGACTGTTGCTCAGGTGTGTTGTGTTTGTGTGACTCTGTGGTGTATTTTTGTTCTGTGGTGTTTTATTGTTCATAGAGTAGTTGTTAATTATGTTCTCAAATAAAGTGTTTAATTGGGAGAGTGTTTTGTCATTTAGAATGTGTTGTTGATAGTAATTATGGTCTATAACACATTCTAAATGACAAAACACACTCCCAATCAAACACTATATTTGAGCACATAATTAACAACTACTCTATGAACAATTACACCCCACAGAACAAAAATACACCACAGACTCACACAAAAGCAACACACCTGAGCAACAGTCTTGTCAGTAATTCACAGCATTGAAAAAGCACTGATCTAGCGCAAAACACGTCTGCTGAATAAATCAGTAAGTAGTGGTTTTTTTGCCGAGATAATACAAACAAGTGTAATTTCTATAAAAACCTCAAGATGTACAACACAAAAACTGCAAGATTTATTTTTATTTAATTTGTTTTAATAACAGCATGATTTTATTATGAATAAAGTTTAAAAATTTTAACAAACAACCTTCATTTAAAGTTCTATATTAGAAATAAAATTTAAAATACGTTATTTTTTGTCTGTTAAATTGATACAGATTATTTTAATTATTTTACTGAACCACGATACTAAAAGTAATAACTAAAAGTATACATAATTGTTCCTTAATAAATAAAGTAGTTACAAGTTAAGAGTAAATAGTATTTGGTGTTTTAAAAATTTATGTATTTTAAAAATAAAACTGATTCTTATCTTTACATATAGTACAAAAATGAACATTAAAAACTGTAGAAAACTTATAAATATTTTTTTTATTATTAAAATATTACAGTAATTTTATAATAAATACACAAAAACCTCTTAACCACAAACTTTCTTTAATTTACCCTAATGTAAATTTCAGTTACAAAGTAACCATCCTCAGAGGGATAACATACAAAGTCTTTGTAACTTAAATGTACATTAGGGTAAATTAAAGAAAGTTTGTGGTTAAGAGGTTTTTGTGTATTTATTATTAAATTCAACCACAGTATATTCCTAATAAATAGTTACAGTAATTTTGTTTACTTTTTTGTAAAAATACAAAAAAAATTTTAAACGTACAGAGATTGTAACAACCAAGTACCATGTGCAAAAATTACTCAACTTGAAATGGTATTTAAATACTTTTGTTATATTTAACAATGTGCAGAACAGGTTTTAAGAGATACAAATATTCCACTTGATGCATTGAAAATCCAATCACCAGACTATTTTGTACAGAACAAACCAAACTATTGTTTAAAGAGACTAATCTAACATCTTGTAAAACTAATTTTAATTTTAAAAGGAACTTTGTCATTTACATGTATAATAAATAAAATAGAGCATGCTTAAGACTTCAATTATATGCTTCTCGAAATAGAATCTACAGACATATAAAATATTTTAAGTACTATTAAACAAAAACTTTTTTTAAAGTAAAATGTTATTCATGCACAATTATTTTCTTGCAATTAATTATTTGCGGCATAGACTGAATACATTTGCTACTTAAACTTATTGTTTCATATATTAAAGTTTTCTCTTTGCCAAAAATTCAAACATGCACATGCACAAATGAATAATAAACAAAACTGTTGAAGAGAGTAACAATGCATAAGGCTTACTCTCTCAACCTCATCATGACCCAGGTAAGGTAACTGAGTTCAATGGTTTCAATTCAGGTTTGCATGTTCTTACTGTGGTTAAACAATCTTATTAATTTGACTAGCTTAAACTCAATACATTAATGTGTATAGTTAAATGTCTAGGTATTAGTGCATATTTTATTAATACTAACATGCTACAAATTAATTTCTGAGGCCCATATTCAAATAATCGAAGACGATATATATTGAGACAGGTAGAAGTTGGTTTGACTTTAAATAAACAAATGCATGTAAATAATTTTAAATGCAAGGTCTTTTTTGAAAATGAATAATGATTTTACAACTGATTCAAACTTTTATAAATGAGATGGTATTTTTGTATAAGTAAATACAACTGAGTGTGTGAAAAATGATTCAAGCAACTTATATAGAAATTGTTTTAATTTTTTTAAAAATAATTTTGATAATAGATGTTGTGAAAAGAGGAAAAAAGTTTGTTACTGTAGAATTTGTTTAACAGAATCGGTACTTTACTTGATTATAATGGTAGAGATAAATAAAGAACAGAAGGGGATTTGCTACACTTAATGGGTGTGCATTCTTTGCTATTTATTTTTATATCAGGAAATATTTACATATTATATATATATATATATATATATATATATATATATATATATATATATATATATATATATATATATATATTAGGTTAGTTTTGGTTGGTATAGATTATTTAGATTTTTTGGACTAGGAGACTGACAGACTTACCTTGGTAAGAGTCCACCCTGTAGTCTTGAAATAGAAACACATAAAAGCACTTAAACAATGATATATTTCAACCACACAGTGGTCTTTGTCAATCGAAGAGAAAACACAAAAAGAAATATGAGAGAATGAAATAAAATAATTCTAAAATAAATAAAATATTATTTTATTTCATTCTCTCATATTTCTTTTTGTGTTTTCTCTTCGATTGACAAAGACCACTGTGTGGTTGAAATATATCATTGTTTAAGTGCTTTTATGTGTTTCTATTTCAAGACTACAGAGTGGACTCTTACCAAGGTAAGTCTGTCAGTCTCCTAGTCCAAAAAATCTATATATATATATATATATTATTAAATAACTTCAAAAAGTTCATAATCAAGATATATTTTATTCAACATTTACAATTATGCTGAAGCTTTTCGCCGGATTATAGTTCCAGCATTCTCAAAGACTAGAGAGTAGTCTTTGAGAATGCTGGAACTATAATCCGGCGAAAAGCTTCAGCATAATTGTAAATGTTGAATAAAATATATCTTGATTATGAACTTTTTGAAGTTATTTAATAATTATAACAAATCAAGAAAAAATAATCATCTTTATTATAATATATATATATATATATATATATATATATATATATATATATATATATATATATATATATATATATATATATATATATATATATATGATTGTTAATTACTTATTACACTTTTATTCTTACTTGCGACCAGACTTTTTGTTAACTAAAGGTTGTTAAATTGTTGACTTGCACATCGAGGAAACACTTTTGTCTTACGACTTCTTCAGCCTCCCTGGAGAAGTTGTAAGACAAAAACGTTTCCTCCAAGTGTAAATTAACTATTTAACAACCTTTAGTTACCAAAAAGTCTGGTCATAAGTAATATCAAAAGTGTAAAGACTATATATATATATATATATATATATATATATATATATATATATATATATATATATATATATGAGCACAAGCAAAGGACAAATAAGCAAAACAAATCTACAGGTATAACCTCAACCACATATGATTTATTTAAAAGCAATATATAATTTGAGGCTTAGATACAAGTTTTGACAAAATCTAACTTGAACATATTTTTTTTAATGTTGTAACAAAAGGTTTCTAAATCAGAGAAAGCAAATAAAAATTATTTTTTACAAAATTTTTTACAAAGTTTTATCTACAAATATTAAGAAAATAGTTGGTTATCGCATAAGAGACTCCTTCCCATACCCTTAGAATTGTTGAGAAGACCTAAGTCCTATATTATGTACCTAGGCTCTATTATGGTTCAATTTTATTAATATTATTTATCCCAGATTTGATACTATGCATTTATTTTCACAGGCTGTGTAAACAAAAGACTGAAATAGAACTCTGAAATTCCTCCTGGAGATTGAACCCTAGATATATAAGTAGATGTATAACCCTAGTAGTAGTATAACAATTGAATCACACTTAAACCGTTTAATTTGTGTAAATTTTCTACCCATTTTCATTAACTTATAAAATCACAACTTTCAAACACTAAAAAATCATTAAAGCCTTTAAAATACAAAAGAAATTGAAATTCCATTAGTTTTATAAAACAAACACATTTAGAATTCATGACTAAGCCTAACAGGAAGAATGCAACCAAATATAACACTTGTTCATAAATCGAAGTTGAGATTCAAATGAATACGAGACAATGTATAGCACCTTACAGATTAATTGAGTGAGATTAAATTTTCCACATGTGACTTTTTAAAAACAGAAATAGTTTTCAAAATAGCTGCCAATTCCAATGTTTTTATTTTAGCAATTAGAAGTGACACATATCGTGGAGCTTAAGTGGAGCAGAAGACAATAGAGCATGATGTGAACACTGTTTTAGTCAGGAAGATTGTTTTTTATATCATCTATATAAACATTAATGGCATTATTTATAAGAATACATAGTACAGTTCTGTAAGAGTAATAAGCCTAAATAACTAGCTTTTTCTGCCAGTGTAGCTTTATTGTACAGTGCCAGAGGTTTTAGGATGACTTTGATTGTTCTAACAAAAGTTGTATGGTAAAGCCATGTTTGTAAAGGAGACAAAAATCTTATTACAAAGTAGTTCATTTAGCAAAATATTCATAAACTGAGAGGTTTGTATTGCATGACATCACTATATTATTATCTCCGTTTGAAAATCAAGAATAAATAATGCCATTAAAACAACCCGGAAGGTAAGTATTTTAATGAAATGGGGGGAGTGCTTTTCTTAAAAGAAGTTGCTTTTTAAAATAACATTTTAAATCTTTTTTCTTGTAAGCCTAAATAAATTGTTCAAGATAGTAATGTTATTTTTTGTTAATTTTATACAAGTAAGTAATGTGGTGGTGACATTTAGTTGTTAAGGATGTGAAATAATAAGTTATAGAGTTCTTTTTTAAAGTAATTTTTTTTATTAAATGGTAAAAGATTGTAAAAGCCTTGAAACCATTTACCATGAATATTAGGGCTGGGCCTCACCTGCATCAAGTATAAGATCGTCAACATCAGTATCTGAATATGGACTATTGCGTGCTTCATCTTTTAGATCACTGAACCAGTGATCAGAGGAACTAGAATGTAGGTCTTTACCAGCAACTGTGCCTTTAGTTTCCGATCTGCAACCAAACCACCAATAGCCAGCTTGCCTTGGGAATGGAGGATCTGCGCTATCCACCTTTGCAAAATAAGAAAAATAATTAAATTTAATGTTAATATTAATAAAAGGGAAGATATTGTTTATTTATTAACAGTAATTTCAATATAAAAATTTACAAAACCCATTCATACAGGCAGTTGAAACAATATTTTACTTCTTTTATCATTAGTAACAATAATTAAATTGACAATAAAATTGAATAAGTAGCTTATCTTGCATTTAACTGTAAATTTAGGAAAGTTTGACTACACTGAATAGCAAGCTGAAAATTCAAACAATTAATTTTTCCTGTTTTTGTAAATAACAGTAACTTTAAAAAAGCTATTTACATTTTTTTTTACTGGGACCTCTAAAACAAAAATTTTTAGTTTTGAATAGTAGTTAAGTAGATTTTGAATATTTTTTTAAAATTTGGTTCATACAAAAATAAAAGAAATATTGTTTAACTTTATTAGGGAATATAAACACGAATAAATTCTTCCTTAATTTCATATAAAATAACCTTTTAGCAATAAACCCCAAACACGTAATAATTTATATTTAATTTCAAATTCATAATTAATTTTAATTGTAATATTTTTGTTTTAATATCTTTTAACCCTAGAAAGCTAATCTATCAAAAAATTACGTTAAAGCTAAACTATCGTAAAATTTACGAATGTGGAAAAAAATTAATAATAAAAATATTTTTGGATACAAATTAAAACTTTAATGAACACAATTGGATTAGTTATATCATTACAAACATGTTTGTGTGAAATTTGAATATTTACAAGTCCTCTACGCAGTTAACGCAGCACTTTCCGCGATGCTCTGCACATATTGGTTTGTTGCAGCGGCAGCAGTAGACTGTGGTCATTCTTCTCTTCATCGATGGGCAAATCCCACAAATTGTTCTTGGTGTGTTTTGAGGAAGGTCTTGGGCCCTATTTGGCACTGGAACTTTCAAGATATCGGCAATAGATTCCTTGAGTTTCCGGGTCAAAGTTGGGTATTGGAGCCGCTCTTGAAGCCAGGACTCAATAAGGCTGTGGTGAATTTCCATAGCAAATTTTCTTCTTGAAAGTGGTTTTTGTCCCCTTTTTACCAGATTTGTAACATAAATGACATAGGCATTCACTAATATAATGTTCAGGATGCCATAAAATACACACAAAGGCTACCGTTTAGTCTTACGACTACAAGAAATCTGGTGGCACATTTGATCTAACGTGTCAACTGCTCCTTTTGTAGCATTGTAGGTTTCAATTATTTGAGGTTTTTTGGAGTCTTGATCGATGACAGGTTTTTCATGGCAGGTTGATAGTAGTAAAACCACTTTTGAGTTTTTTACTTTGTAAGAAACCATAGTTTTTTGCCCGTCAAAACAGAATATACTCGTCCCTATGGCTCTGCCCTTAGGATTTTTCATTTCAGGAGGGATTTCTCGCTTATCTTTTCTTAGTGTGCCTACTATAGTGAGTTTATATGGATCTTCTAAGAGTGAGGTTGCCAATGGAACAGACGTGAACCAATTGTCCATAGTTATATTACGATTGGATCCATGACAAGCCGTTGACAACTTCTTCACAAAGAATTCGGCTTGAGGTAAACCTTCGGTGGACATCGTTTTTCCTGTGTACGGTATAGCATCAACCATGTATTTTGTAGAATTGTCGCACATTAAAACTAACTTGAGGCCGTATTTATCAGGTTTGTTTGGAATATACATCCTGAACTTACATCTCCCACGAAATGCAAGTAGTTGTTCATCAATAGTTAAGAATGAACCAGGTTTGTAAGAACTTCGGCAGGCATTAATAAATAAATCCCAAGTTTCTCTCATAGGAGCAAAATTGTCTGTTTCCCTCCTATCAGCTCTAGTACCAGAATCATCAAAACGTAAACACTCCAACAGAAAATCAAATCTGTCACAGCTCATGGTCGCATGGTATCTCTCGCCACTGATTTCTGGGTTGAACATCTCAGAAGATGGTAGATGGTTGTCTTTTTGGGCAGCTGAAAGAATAAGTAACCCTAATAGAGCATCAAACTCAGTACCACTCATAGCACCAACAGTTTTTGTCTGAGTTTTATACTTGGTACTTCTTTCTTGGATTTTCAAGTTAGTGTAATTAACAATTTTAGATTTGATTTCGTGAGTTAAAAAAAGTCTGAAAATATTCAGCGGTATTAGTTGGTTTTTTGCAGTATCAGTGCATCCAGGTGATATATGAATAATATTTCTGGCTACTGAAGATCTATTTCCGTGAGTTGTTGGTTTGTTTGTCCAACGATGTCCATCTTTCCCTCGGAGGCTAACTGTACTGCAAACTACCAAGTGTGAATCATCTGTTGAGGTTGAGGGCCTATCTGCTTTGTTACTAGGCATACCAAATTTTTGGGTGGTTGTGATAGGTTGACTGACAGGTGAAGATGTGTTAGTAGGAATTGAAATTGTTGCATTGCTTCTGATGAGTGAGGAACAACAGGATTTAATTCAGCAGCCTTCTTCTTTTTCCTTGCCGGTGGTAGAGGTTCTTCTTCATCCGAATTAGAAATTTCTGACAGCAATTGGTCTGCACCAGGGTTGTAGTCTGCATCGGTATCATCACTATTTATAATGTTCTCATACTCAACTTGGTCCACTTCATAATCTGATTCAGAATCATTGTGAGATTCATCACTTGCACTCTGTTGTAAGTATTTATCAATTTCACTTGCATTAAGTTTCCAACTCATTTTTTTAAACTTATTAACTTTTAGACTTAATAACTTTTTTAAACTTAGCACTAAAAATACTCAGAAAAACAAAATTCTATCACTATTCAACCAAAAACAATCCATCATGCATAGAACGGTATGCGAAAAAATCCGAACATCAAAGCTAAACTATCGTAATTTTTACGAATGACTTGTAGCTGAGCTGAAATGACAAGCCGCATCAGTACAAAACGATGACTAATGCGTAAGCATACCACAGTAAGGCACGGAACTGGTTGGGCGAGTCTATTAACGCAGAAAAAGGGGAGTAGCCAAACAAAAACAAAACGCGCTCGTAATTTTTACGATAGATTAGCTTTCTAGGGTTAAGAGGCAAGGGTCAAATGACTTGAAAAACTACATTAGTTACAATATCAACTATCTAAGATAAACTAAAATAAAGACAATGAAATTTCATAACTTATTCCAATAAAAATAGTTAAATGTTAAAAACTTCAATTATAGATCTATAATTGAATATTACAAAATTTTAATGAATTAAAATTGTTTTAATTTTTTTTAAACAATTGGCTTATACTAATTAAACAATTATTATTACAATTCAAATGACAAACTTCAAGGTAATCCAATTGATAAATAAATAAATAATATCCTCACCAAAAACTCATTATTTTTATAATTTAATTCTTCAATTTTTAAAGGCAATTTTTTAATGTTTTAAAACTGATTTTTTTTAAAAACCATTTATTAAACATTTGGTAACATATTCTTAAAAGGAAAATATTTTTTTTACTTCAAATATAATTACAAATTTTAACTATTTTTTTGTAACTACTATTTAAAATGTTGGAGTAATAATACTAATTACATAATTATTTCTTTTTAAATATTTATTACTATTTTTCAGTGTAATGGTATTAATCAATGTTAAATTAAAAACCTACAAAAGATTTTTAAATTTTCTTTTTTATAAGTAATTAAATTGAAATATTACTTCTATCAGTTAATAGTCAACTTACTGCAAACATCCTGTCGTTGAACCTATAATAGTTTCCACCCTTAAAAAAGTATGTGTATCCATTTGTATACTGCAATGCTGCATCTAAGTTGTCGGGAATACCTTCCCAGTTAGATATAGGTTTGGGATATGTACTCTTCACTGGAGGTTTCTGAGTAGGGTCGAACCTCCAGAATTTAGAACCTGGTTTCAATTAATTAAAAAATTTATCAACTTTTTAGCTTATTGGAAAGGAGTTGACATTTATTGTGAGCAAAGTAAAACATTTTGTAAAAATAATATTATTATATTTAGTAATAATAAATAAGTTATTTGTTCACTTAGCTAATTATACTTTGTTTTTGAAAGTTAAAAAATAAGATTATAGAAATTAGATGTAAATTATATTTTAAGAAATGGAATGAATGTATAAATACTAAAATTATTGTAAATCAATAAAATATTCTAAAAATAAAATTTTTTATTAAAAGAATATAGTGTACTTTTATTACAAATGAAGGCAACATATTTGCTAAGAATTTATTCTATTTGTTAATTCTATCTTCACGTGATCTACTAATTTTCACTAAACACTTGTAAATGTTTACAAACTTGCCTATAGTAGCACTTATTTATATTTGTTGAGGACGGCCATCATCAACTCAGACCGCAACTCAGACTGTAGGCAAGTTTGTAAACATTTACTAGTGTTTAGTATTTTATTCCAATTATTAAAATTTGTGTATTGAGAAAAGTATATACCAGTGTGTATTTATTATACATTCAATCTCACTAGCTAATATATAGCATAATATCATTGAACCAGCCTAACAATCATAACTTTGTGTACCACCTTGGGATTAAATTTAAAGTAATAAAATTTGTTGTTTTAGAAAATTTAGTAGTCATTTCTCTAAATATCATAAATGTTGGATTAAAAAAATGTATTAGTTTGTAATATTGGAACTATTTGGAGAGCTAAAGTGAATTGAAGAGTTTTACTAATTTGTGTGGTTTTCTTTAAGCTACACTTTGAAAATAACCTAGAGAAAACTTAGTGGCCTTGGTTAAGTTAGTGACCTTGATTATAAATAAAACGTCATCTAATTAAATTCAAACCTTACAAAATTCACTATTTATTATTCATATGGCATATATAGTTGAGCAAATGCATTTGCAAACTAATATTACAATAATATTTGCAAACAAATTACATTTGTTATAAACATCAAATTACTATAAACTTGACATTAGCACCCAGTATTCATAAAAACACCACTTGTCTTAACCAAGCAATAAGTAAAATTTGTTAATAATGGTGAGAGAAACACAAGTACTTTAATGCTTATATATATATATATATATATATATATATATATATATATATATCGCAATATGTATTCATGTGTATTAATAAAGAACTAATCATCAAAATACAAATACAAGAATTATAATTGAATTTACAATTCAAAGCTTTTCGTTGGCTATCAGTACCAACATCATAAGGAATATTAAAGAATTTAATTGTTTATATATATTTAATAAATTGAAAATGTTTCAAAAACAAGAATATTTTTAATGCATATATTTATTCAAAGCTTATCGCCGATAAAACAGTATCAGCATCTTCAAGAAAATAATTATCTAATACACAAAAAAAAAAAAAAAAAAATATATATATATATATATATATATATATATATATATATATATATATATATATATATATATATAACACACACGCTTTGAATAAATATATGCATTAAAAATATTCTTGTTTTTGAAACATTTTCAATTTATTAAATATATATATATATATTTAGGATAGTTTTGGTTGGTAAAGATTATTTGGTAAAGATTTTATATATATATATATATATATATATATATATATATATATAATATACTACATTGTATACATGTAAGACGTCTTTTTTAAATAATCCTTGTGATAATGAATTTAAAAAAACATATACACTTTAACATTTATCAGTATGTTATATATAGTAATGCCTTGGTTACGCTTCCCTATTTAGTACTGATTTGTTACGGCAATTCTACGATCTGCCTTCAAGGTCAATGGTGACTTCTGTAATTTGTCTTCTGTAATAAATAATTCAATCTCAGACTTGTTGAGCAAATAACAACAATTCTCGACTTTGAGAATATCTATCGTTCAAGTTCATTAAATGTCATTTAGAAAAAGTTTTAACTTTTAAAGTAAGCGAGAGTATCAGTTTGAAATTAAGGTGTTTAGAATATGGTTTAGTAAATATTTCAACATAATTACCAAAAAGAAATAAATAAGGAACATACTGCAGTACTATCAAATGAGGGTTATCATCCGACACCATGGCATAATCATTTGACCATGTGTAGCGCTGTTACGTTTGGGGATGTGGAACTCAACTCCTCTGGTAAATGGTGTATTACTGTATATATATATATATATATATATATATATATATATATATATATATATATATATATATATATATATATATAATATAAATTGAAAATATTTCAAAAGCAAGAATACTTTTAATGAATATATTTATTCAAAGCTTTTTGCCAATAAAATAGTACCAGCATCTTCAAAAAAATAATTATCTAATAAAATATTTTTACAAAATTAAATCATATGTGCTACTATTTAATTTTGTAAAAATATTTTATTAGATAATTATTTTCCTGAAGCTTTGAATCGGCGAAAAGCTTTGAATAAATATATTCATTAAAAGTATTCTTGTTTTTGAAATATTTTTAATTTATTAACTATATTACAAGAAAACATATCACCATATTTAATATATTTTATATATATATATATATATATACACATACATACATACATTCCACTATTAAGTGCAATTATTTTTTATCTTATGATGAGGTACATTTCAGCCACTCGACCATTGTTGAATCACTGAAATATGTCTACTACAGTTGTTTCTCAGTCGTTGATGCTTGTTGCTGATGTCATATGCATTTCTTTGTGGGTTTTATATAAAATATTTTTAACAGTGTGTCCTCTGTATATGTTTTCTGTTGGTAAATTAGGTTGTTGTGTTTGTTTCTATATATGTGGTATTTTTGTAGTGAGATTAGTGGATTTAACTGGATTAAAGTGGATTTAAAGTGTTAACTAGTTATATAATGTGGTCTAAACTCAATTTGTTTAAGGAAACAAATAATAAAAAAATATTTTTAAAAAATTGGTTAAGAGAATGATAATAAACAACAATATTGATAAAACTATTGTATATCTTTTCAAAATTACATTAAGCGTATAAAAGTTTCTGTATAACACCATATAATATATAGTTTCATCTAAATCATAAATCTACAATATATGTAAATGAAACAATTTACTAACATTTACATAAGAATAAATAAGTATTGAGCTATTAACAATTTGTTACTGGCAGTATTAATCTATATAAACACATCATTATTAAGCTACAAAAACATAATTGCACTGATTAATTGCATTCTCGGTTGTAAAGGAAACTTGCCTATTACTGAACATTGCCCAGTATTGGATAGGTAGAATTTCTCCTATTTCTGGATAGAATTTAAATGAATGAACTACTATGTATAAAGTTCTGTCATTTGTACATGTAATAGAGTATTATGACTTGTTTTCCAGTTGCCTCAGCATTGTGTACTTGACCCTACATTTGTATGCATTGTCCAGCCATGATAGTCAGTAAAATCAAATTTATTATATTTTATATGAACTCTATTTCAATACAGAATAGAAAACAGTAGTATATTTTAATTTAGTACATTGCATTTAGCATTAGAAATTAACCAAATGTCCTTTCTTAATTGTCCAGGAAATTTTTCTAGTGCCAGACACTACAAGTGCTCTAAATAAATGAAATATATGATTCATAACTCTTGTCCCATAATTCTTTTTTTTTATAACAGTAGCCAGAATAACAGTAACTGCTCTGCAGATAACATAAAATGACAAGAGAAAGCAAACTTAGAAAAAATTAGGAAGAGGAAGAAGTGAAGAACCGAACAAGTGTAAGTAGTACAAGGACTGGAAGTACTTTTATGGACCAGTTGGAATTGAAAGTTCATGCAATTCAAGAACAACTAAAGAAAGCAGAAATAAAAAATTCAAATAATAATCTACAGAGAAAACACAGAAGCCTGCATCATAACTCTTGTTAAAAAAACAGTTTCAATTCAATACTCTCCAAAGGACCATGTCGCTAAATGAACCAAAATTGGCAGAAGAATGGAACAAAGCAACTGAGTCCATCATCTTTTGTAAAGCAACTATGGAACTACAGAGGAAGATTGGGCCAGTGCACTTCTTGTGGACACATGTTAGCTGTACTCAAGAAGATAAAATACTGTAATATAAATGTGATTTGTATTGTTTGTTTTAAGTTCAATTTATTGTTTTTGTCTTTTTAAAGTTGTGCTATATTACTTAATATTTTACTACATTTACCACTGTTTGAGAGTTATTCAATAAAGAATTTATTTTAAAATAAGTACAATTTTATAGTGTCTAGTACTGGGTGTATAGTGTATGAAAGATAAATCTCAATAAGATTTTTTCATTACCACAATATTATTTACTTTTGTAAAAATTATTTTCAGTTTCCAAATATGTAAGGATAACAATATAAAGGAATAACAAAAGGAAATAAAAATATAAAATTAAAGGGTGTCCAGTATTAGGCAACTTTTCCATACATAATTGTTCTGACTAGAGTTTTACTGCAATTCACAATTTTGTTTCATTAAAATGTGTGTAAAACAAAATGTTGTTAGATTTCATTATGTCTAAATTGAAACACACATTGGTAACTATATTCCCACAGTCCATAATTATTGAAAATTTGTTTACAGATTTTGTAAAATTTAAATCATGAAATATTGACATGATTAATTTGATTTAATTTACTATTTCTTTTTTTATTATTTATAAGTTATTTGACATTTATATTACGTAGGTTATTTTTTAAAAATTGGGGTTTTAAAATAAGGCATCATAAAATATTAGTTGGGAATGAATATGTATAGCAAAACAGTAGTTACCATACTTAAAATAGCACTTTTCTGTTTACATGAATTCTGTTACACAAACTAAAGACTTGACAAACTCAGTGACTTTGACAAAGATTACTTAGTGTGGCTAAAAACATTTTGCCATAGTAAATTTGTCATAAATTTATTTAAATTGCAAGTTCGACAAGTTATTAATTTATTTAACAAAAATATTTTTAAAGTTTTACAAAAGCCATAGAAAATAATATCCATGGGCATTTATTTTCTTTAAATAAGTTTGTTGAATTGAAAATTAATTCAATTACTAAGTCTATCTTGGAAAAATAGAATAGCATAATATCAGAATTCAGGTATGTTGATAAATTTAAGTATTACAATTGTAATAATACATTCCTAAATATGATTTGAATATATCTAGAAACTTATAAAAGTATTGACCTTTATCACTTTTTAGACACCTCCCATTTATGATTCAAATTTATCAATTGATAAAAATTGTCTCTTTCAACAGTTTAATTAAAGTTTAAGAGAAATAAAGAAGAAATGAATTAGTTAAAGTAAAAAAAATGTCACCTTTGTTTGGGCACTCTTCTGATATTAAATTTATCATTTATATCAATATAATACAATACTTTTTTAGGGTATAATTTTTTCCTGATATTGCCATAAATTTCTGGTATACCATAATAACACCAACCTTTATAAAAATAAATTTTTCCATTTCCACCCCAAACCATAGCTGCATCAACATTGTCTGGTATACCAGAGAAACCCTCTGATATATCTTTAGGGTAATCACCATCCATTATTTTTCCTGTGTACCTCCAATATTTACTGCCTTTGAAAAAAAATGTTTTGCCATTCTTATACGTAAATGCTGCATCAATGTTTCCAGGGAGACCAATCCAGCTTTTAGAAATAAGTTTTGGGTAACCAGGGGCTATGCTTTCATCTGTCAGCTTCCAGTAGTGCAGACCTGGAAACAACAACAAAACATACAATATGAGATGATATTTTCTTTATTAACCAAATACACAATAAATACAATAACTTTATGAACTACTTTTATATTCTACCACTATCAATAGGATTCCAATTTTGTTATTGTCTTTTTGTTTTTCTAAATAGTAGGCGAAGACATCTAGTAACAGTTTTTTACTTTGTTTTCTGTAATTTAATTAGATGCTAGCTAGTGAGAACTTTTCACAACAGTAAAAATTAAAATAGTCAAATCTAAATCTTACTACACATTATTTTAATAAAAACAAACACACTAGTTCATAAAACTATCAGACTGGTTGTGACGATACTGTCGCCTTCTTCAGTGCCGAGAAAGTACTGAGTAGTAGCCAAGCACTGAGGAAGATGACATCTTTGTAAAAATTAGTCTGTTTTATGAACTAGTGTGTTTGTTTTTTTTTATTAAACTAATGTGTAGTGAGATTTTGGGTTGACTATTTTAATTTTTACCATTGCTTTCTATATTCACCATATTCTATCATTATTTTATTGCATACCACTCAGTTGTAACTTGGTACATTTCTGTTCTTATGAATTTAATTGTGTTCTAATTTGAGGTGGTAAGAGCCAGAGTGGGCCATAATGGTCAATGCTAGGTAGTAAGTGCTAAACATTTGCTTGATTTTTAAAGCTTGTTATTTATAAGAGAATTGCGTGAAGGGGGGTTTTTAACTCTAATATTTCATTAGACATAGTTTTGGTATGAGAACATGATTTGCCATGACATATGATCCTTTCTAACATCAGCTGTTTAAAAGACTAACCATAAAGGCCCAATAATTATCTGTCCTGCTATCTACCAAAAAGTAGCATAGCTGCAACAAGATACTCTGGTATTTAAAAATACATTATCCGGCAACTATTTCTGGTACTAACTCAATTTCTTAGAAAATGATGGTTGGCCCACTCTGATTCTAATCAGCTTATGTTACAATATGAATCAACTGTCAAAGTTATGTATGGTTATTAAATCATTAACAGTGAAACGTCTACAGATAGAAAATGTGATTTATAGGTAGTAGTGAATTAGCAGAAGAGATCTACAATCATAAATGTTGTTTACTGATCATAGATATTCTTATGATTTTGAATTTTAGAACAATTTCATTTTACCATTATTAATTTATGTAATGTAATCAAAAATTCAGATAAAAATTTAAACAAAGTTAGATGTTCAATAAAAAGACAATATTAAACTAAATGTTCTGGTACATTAGAGCATATGTGATAAACAGATTGCATCAGTTATACAAATGTCTCATGAACACTTACAACGTTTTCTACTTGGATGATCATATTAAAACTTCTTTACATGACAAAAGTGTTACCTTTACATCTGTTTATTTTTAAGTAAAACACTAATAACAGTAACCAGCACTGAATAATAAAAATAAATAACAAAATTAACAATAATAACAGCCCGTAAATATTAAAAGTACAACCCTCTCACAATAATTAATTTTATTTAATACATACGGGCTTAAAACTAATATGTACACCTATTTTTCCAAACATAAATTAGAAGAAATGTAATAAGAGATAAATTAATAAGTTTTGTGGAACTTTTCCTTAGTATATTGGAATTTAAATAATGCATCATACCTTTAAAGGCATATGTTACTCCTTCTGCAGAGTTGAAGATGGTGTCAATTGTAGCATCATTACATAACTCTGCATCTTCTTCTGAATCTGTAGGAGCTTCTTCTGTTGTTGGGTGCCTACCGCTACCTGAACCCGAGCTGTCACTGTCTCTCTTTTCTCCATACAAAAGCTAATATAAAAAGTAACAATAATTATTTTCTAAAATAACTTTTTTACAAAGATAAAAGTCAAAATAGTTAACTCAAAATCTCACCTATTACCTTTATGAATAGTTCTCACTAGCTAAGCTCTAATTAACTAAATAAAAACTGCACTTTTGTTTTTTAAACTTACTTTTTTTATTTTTTATAGTTACTTCCAAAGTTTTAAAAATATTAATTAAGTTTCAAGAGTTATTAAAAATCTAAACTCAATGAAAATTTAAAATATTTCATGATTAACCAAAAATTTATTGTTTGTTGGCCTCATGTATTGTGTTTTTAATTATTAAACAAATTTTATTCTATTACTATTCTTAATTGATGGAGCACTTTTACTTTTAATAGAAATATAGGGGTGATATGTTATGTACACTTAACCTACATTTTAATGTTACTTGAAATTATTTTAATTTAAAAGTAAAGTTAGTTTAATAAATAAGTTTTAAATAAAGTTTTATATATTTCAACAGGACTAATTATATGAGCATGCTTTAATGAACCCAGTGAATTTACTAGCATTCCCTCCTTTTGTTCAATATACAGTGTTTTCAGCTAACCTGTTTTGGATAACTCCAAAGGTCGAAAGTTTATACTGTACTCCTTCCCAATACATAAGAGGGAAGAAGGAAAGAATGTAATTTATGCTCTTGACAATAGAAACAGAGAATTTTGTCTAAAACATGCAAACTACTGAATTTTACTAAAGTGGTACTCAAATGTAAGTCTTTAAAATAATTATGTTACAAATTGCGTTTTTAGTATATTAATAGAAAAAATAATTTTATAGCTATAACTATGAAAATAACTGTAAAATAGCAGCCACACATGTAATAGGTCTGTATATATTCAGCCACACATGTAATAGGTCTGTATGTATTCAGCCACACATGTAATAGGTCTGTATGTATTCAGCCACACATGTAATAGGTCTGTATGTATTCAGCCACACATGTAATAGGTCTGTATGTATTCAGCCACACATGTAATAGGTCTGTACGTATTCAGCCACACATGTAATAGGTCTGTACGTATTCAGCCACACATGTAATAGGTCTGTATGTATTCAGCCACACATGTAATACGTCTGTATGTATTCAACCACACATGTAATAGGTCTGTATGTATTCAACCACACATGTAATAGGTCTGTATGTATTCAGCCACACATGTAATAGGTCTGTATGTATTCAGCCACACATGTAATAGGTGTGTATGTATTCAGCCACACATGTAATAGGTCTGTATGTATTCAGCCACACATGTAATAGGTCTGTATGTATTCAGCCACACATGTAATAGGTCTGTATGTATTCAGCCACACATGTAATAGGTCTGTATGTATTCAGCCACACATGTAATAGGTCTGTATGTATTCAGCCACACATGTAATAGGTCTGTATGTATTCAGCCACACATGTAATAGGTCTATATGTATTCAGCCACACATGTAATAGGTCTGTATGTATTCAGCCACACATGTAATAGGTCTGTATATATTCAGCCACACATGTAATAGGTCTGTATATATTCAGCCACACATGTAGTAGGTCTGTATATATTCAGCCACATATGTAGTAGGTCTGTATATATTCAGCCACATATGTAATAGGTCTGTATATATTCAGCCACACATGTAATAGGTCTGTATATATTCAGCCACACATGTAATAGGTCTGTATATATTCAGCCACACATGTAATAGGTCTGTATATATTCAGCCACACATGTAATAGGTCTGTATATATTCAGCCACACATGTAATAGGTCTGTATATATTCAGCCACATATGTAATAGGTCTGTATATATTCAGCCACATATGTAATAGGTCTGTATATATTCAGCCACACATGTAATAGGTCTGTATATATTCAGCCACATATGTAATAGGTCTGTATATATTCAGCCACATATGTAATAGGTCTGTATATATTCAGCCACATATGTAATAGGTCTGTATATATTCAGCCACACATGTAATAGGTCTGTATATATTCAGCCACATATGTAATAGGTCTGTATATATTCAGCCACATATGTAATAGGTCTGTATATATTCAGCCACATATGTAATAGGTCTGTATATATTCAGCCACACATGTAATAGGTCTGTATATATTCAGCCACATATGTAATAGGTCTGTATATATTCAGCCACACATGTAATAGGTCTGTATATATTCAGCCACATATGTAGTAGGTCTGTATATATTCAGCCACATATGTAATAGGTCTGTATATATTCAGCCACACATGTAATAGGTCTGTATATATTCAGCCACACATGTAATAGGTCTGTATATATTCAGCCACACATGTAATAGGTCTGTATATATTCAGCCACACATGTAATAGGTCTGTATATATTCAGCCACACATGTAATAGGTCTGTATATGTTCAGCCACACATGTAATAGGTCTGTATATATTCAGCCACACATGTAATAGGTCTGTATATATTCAGCCACACATGTAATAGGTCTGTGTATATTCAAACACTCAAAGACATTAAACAACTAATAACAGCAATTATTATTTTAGCTCTATGTTAATTACAAACCATAATTAGTACGACTTTTTCTAGATAACATATTATTAAGAGAATTACATAATACATTTTCTAGAAAATATATAATAGTAAAAAATTGATTTCCTAGAGATAGTGTTACATATACAATTAATAAAGTTTGTTTTAAAATAAAGTAATTTTATTATGTATAAAATGTAAAAAAATTACATTAGCCTTGATAAAGTGGATCAGTTAATAATCTTTTCTATGTTTTAAAAGCACAGATACGATACCTTGTTAAATTCATGGTATAGAAAAGTAGAGAGAGAAATACATACCATCTTGCACTAATAGTTGTAGAAAATATATATTAACAGAAGATAAAATTAAATAAATAGGGAAATTAATTTTTCAGCAATTCAAATCTATATAAATTTTATATAGGATGAATATTTAAACAACAAAGGTCAAATCTAGAGCCTTTTTACTTTTCCTACTACTGCAGACGAAGAATGCTATTGGTATTAGACTATATGTATGGATAAATAATTCATTTTGTTTGTTACATTTTGCAACTTGTACATAGGATGTATTTACATTGAGTTATATCTAGGAATAGCTAAACTAAGAACAACCTTTTAATATTACTTGTGATATTAGGAATTATTAAAGTCAATATTTGAACACAACCTGTTACACAACACATATACATTACATTTAACACATATTGACAGTTATTTTACACACTTTCAGTGTTTTAACAAACCCATTCGGGTTTATACCTTGTGAAACATGAAAGTTGCAAAACTGGGATGTCCTGTTTCAATATACACTTCCATAACAATAACTTTTCCTTTTATCTATGGTATTTGGTTCAACTTTTAGTTTCAAATCTAATGATGTTAACGTATTTGAGTGATAGAGGGATAGCGGTTTTAAACATAAAAATTTATGTTCACTGATTTTGTTATTCATAACATTCAGTAAAAAAACTAAATGGCACTAAATGACCTGCATGACAACTCTCCAGTTGATCCTTCTTTTACGAAGCTTATAACTCTTTGCTACCCTTCTTTTATTCTATCATAGTCTTTATTTTACACCTTTCCACACCTTATGTACATACAACACCTTATATACATACAACACCTTATGTACATACAACACCTTATGTACATACAACACCTTATGTACATACAACCATTTATATTTATGACCTCGACGAAAAACCTTAAATAATAATTCTAAAGGTCTTTAGAATTATTATATAGAAATTTGGCACTAAAAGTTCTATATCTTTCAAATAATAAAATATTTAAAATTGATAAGAAAATGAATATATACCTGAATAGCTTCAATATCATCAGTGTCTAGACTGAAAGAAGATTGGTAACCTCTGTAAAAAGGGGCCATTAGAGCAGATCGAACGTCAGAATGAGATAAACCCAAAGAATGACCAAACTCATGAGCAGCTACTTGAAATAAATTTGTTCCTGTAAACCCAGAATATTTAGGTTAATCGAGTAAAATTAAATATTTGTCATATTGGAAATACAATATTGAACAATTATAGAAAATATTATGAAAACATAGTAGTAAGCAATAAAACTATTTTTTAAATATCGTTTAAGGATTATCTTTTTCAAATGTTAAAACTTAAACTTTTATGACATAATTTTTACTGCAGAATAAGTTCATGTGTGCGTATATCATAATGATCCCTAACTTACCTTTCAGTTACAATAAATCTATTGTTAACATTATTTATTATTTAAACAAACATAGTAATTAGTTTTTATTTAGTTAATTAGTGCTTAGCTAGTGAGAACTATTCACAAAGGTAAAAGTCAAAATAGTGAACTCAAAATCTCACAAAAAATTAATTTTTAATAAACGCACACACAACAAACTAGTTTCAGCGACGATGTCGCCTTCCTCAGTGCTTGGCTACTAGCATATCTAATTAGTGGTTCAATTAGATATGAATAGAATTTAAAACTAAATAATAATATATTTATTTTAATATGATTATTTCCATAAATTTTTACAAATTTGTTTATACTTTATAAATTAAATGTTATTTTTTAATGTGCAGTTCTATGTATCTACTTCAAACTTTCAATTTATACTTATAATCCTCTAAGAATTTTAAAATGATAAAAGTCTAACAGCTTTCCAATATCCATACTTCAATTCTATACAAAGTCATACATTATCAAAAAGATAATGGCTTCAAAAACCACGAGTTCATTTTTTTATTGTAACAGTTATATAATTGCAGAGAAAATCTTCTATGCAAATAAAGTTTAAATAAATAAATTAAATCTTCTATTTAATGGAATATTAAATATGACTGGTTTAATATATTTAAGTAACTATTAGAAAATTTGATCTAGACATACTGTACTGATATACAAGTAAATTTTAGTTAATTATGGCAAAAGTATTATTACAAATTCAGCTATTTTCAATACCAAAGAGGAACAACTTTGAAAAGGACTCAATACTATTCTTAAAAGTATTTACCAAAATATAATGGGATTTTAAAATGCACTCAGGTTCAGGTATTTCTTTCTATTATAAAGTATCAAAAGTTACTGAAATAACTTGGGACCTTTCAAACATAATGTAGACAATATTTTACATTCCATTGGAAAATAGTTGTCACATTTTTCTTCTGATGGATTCCTTTTAACTTTGTAGTATTGTTGTTTACTTTAAAACTAAATTGTATACAATTTGCTCAATTATAAAAATAAATGTATGGAATGTATAACTTCTTCTTATTTTTTTTTTGTTGCTATAATCTAGTTTCAATTCACATATTAAAATTATATAAGTTGATTCTGATATTTTGGGATAAAATTCGTTCATGAAAAGAAACTAATTTAATTCTAAGCTCTGTAACAATTACAGACGTAATTTACAAACCCATAAAAAATTTAAGTTTTCTTAAAATTGAAAACCGCAATTATCTGATAGGAATAGAACTATGTAATATAATGCAGAAACAAATACAATATAAATATTAAACCTAATCAGCCCTAATATCAAACTATATTTACAAAAGGATGGAGAACATTAAATTTGGTTAATGTTATATAACTCTCTTCCCATCCAAAAAACTACTCAACAAAACAAAATAATTTTACACTAATCTATTAATATAACAGCTACCAAATTATACCTCTTCTAGTATTTACAGTCCATTTTTCTGCATCATCAAAGTGAGCATCTCCTCCATACACTGGAAAAAAGGCATGAGCAAGAGTGCCTCCAGGACCATCAAATGGGTCTCCATCTCCATGCTCTCCCCGTTCAAAACGAATGTCTATGTGTACAGGTCCTGAACTTTTCCTGGTAAATGTCAATGGAGTTACATCAGCCCAAACATCGAAAGCCCGTTGTACTTCTGCGTCAGTATCTGAGTGGCTTAATGTTCTGGGATATTTAGAAATTTTATAGGTTAAATTTTTAACCTTCCATCTACTACCTACAAAATGAAAGACAAATATGGGATTAATTATTTATAATACAATAAAATGAAAATGTCCATGCCATATATAATTATCTTTTAAATTAATTTCTCTCTACATCTTTAAATAATATTAGTATTTTAGATATAGACGTTATACTAAAATATAACATCAGAGTATAATAAGACTGTTTTGGTTTAATTGTAACCATTTTCATCTACCCATATCTCTGTCTGTAAAGCTATTACTTTCTCCAAAAAATATTTTCCCCAGTAGTACTTTATTTTTTCATTACTTATTGTATTTCTTCCAAGAAAACATCGTTTTGTTATCCCTGGTTTTTCTCTAAGTAGATATTTCACTTGTAAAACTTTTATTCCTGGACAAATATCTGTCCATATGTTCCCTAGATCTTGTTAGAATTTTTCATCCAGATTGTCAACAATGATACATGAATACTTTGTTTGCTAACGCTCTGATTTCTGGATTTATTATTCTGTCTATTTTTCTAGTTTTATAAATTATTTTAGTTTATTAACATTTAAAAAAAATCAATTATATACCTACTGTTTACTAATTTATTAAAAAAAAATGTTGCTTGTAAATAAACATTTTAATTGCTTCGCACATGTACAATAGTCTAACATAAAATAGTAATATACAAGTAATTTGAAAGTGGAATAAACACAAAATGTGTTTAAACTGGTTTACTTAACAAGATGTAGTTTCTTGATAAGGTTGCATATAAATATTTAACATTTTTGACAATTTAAAATAATTTTAAAATATCTTATATATTTACCACTTAACAGTTTTTAAAGTGTAATAATTCAGAATGAATCCAGTAAATAGTAGCATAGTAGAAGGTGCATAGTAGACACAAATCTTCAAATATTTCCTGTTAAATACAGTATGAATAAGAGAGTTTCAACTTGGAAATATATTAAGCTTAAAATATTTTGGATGATATTAGAACAGTATGATGAAGAGAGTAATCATGAATAAACAAGAATCGATTGCTTAACAAACTGTTGTTACTTTATTTTAAGTAAAAGTAATACAGTAAGTAAGATCAAAGAGTAATTTTCAAGTAAAAATATTAAAATTTAAAATAAAATTTGATTCCTTTAAATTAAGGTATGAATTTCAAAAATAATTCAAATTTTGTTCAAGATCAACTCTGTAAGTAAACATCTGTTTAGTAAATTTTTAATTCACAGATTTTTAAAGTGGTTGTAATAAACAAGACAACTATTTATCAACTAGAAATAACAAGCTATTAAGAACTACAATTAAATAATCGATACGCATTAGCTCAAAATACGCTTGGAAGGTTTTATGCTAAGAAACGGCAGAGATGGCTGAGATGAAAAGAATAACAGAATGGTTTTTAAAAAAACCAATCGTTTTTCAGCATAAAGTTGTTTTTCAATAATTCTTTACTATTTTACTTGAACTAGATGTGTTTTGCACACAGATGAAACGGACCGGATGTCGATGGACAATGAATGTCAATGAAGCGTACTTCCTGTGTGCAACCTTCAACAATCCGCCGTTAATCAATTCAAACGATCGTACGAGATAACCAGATTCGTTTTTTTCAAATTTTTAATACTGTTTTGGTTGATCATGAAGTAAGAAAAAGATTTTGTTGATGATATGTTAAAAAAGAAGTTCCGACTAAAAACAAAATTAGCTCCAAACTTCATGAAGTTTTAAGAAATCAGGTTAAAAAATTGTGTATGATAATTTTGTATTTTAGCCTGAAGAATTTAAAAAGTAAACATAAACAATAACTACTGTATCTAAAATCAAATAAGACAATTAATTATTAACAAATAAATTGTATTATTAATAGTTAATTCTTAACCACAGAAATCTGATACATTATTAATAATAAAATTAGGAACAGGGTTATTATTTTTTTAAATTTGAAACTTTGGTACTTTAATATAGTTAATTAAATTATGACTGTTAATTAAATTATTTCATTTGTTTATTATAATAATGGTGAACAGCATTAAATATAAAAGAAGAGTATAGATTTTCGTTATTGAAAAGGTGTATTTATTATTCATAAATTCATAATCCTGTTTAATTTTAAGTTAAATTTAAGTACAGTCATTATTATTTCTTACTGGTAGTTTTAGAGTTGTTAAGTTACAAATGGGTTTGTTTTAATATTTTAGAAAAAAAAATTAACTGTGAAATATTAAAAGGTACAAAATACGTGCTTTAAAACTAAAAACATTCTAGACAGTTTTTACTACATTTGAACGTGATTCCATGCTAAAACATGAAATCTTATCAGCTCTGCGATACTTTTGTAGAAACATTGAGAATAAAGCTGTGAGTATATTTTTAACATTAGTTTTACATGTCTCTTAACTGGAGTTGTAAGAAATTTTGTTTTAGCAGTTGTGTTTAGATTTGTTGGATTAATTAGTTTCTACGGATTTGTAAGTTCCATTACAGTATTTTTGCTTTGAGAATTGCATGATATAGTTTGAATTACTGTATAAAAATTTTTTAAATCATATTTATATTTGTTTAATTTGCGTTCAATTTAAGTTTTACATTATTGTAAACTACAAAATCGTTTCCAAAATAAAACGAGCATGAATAAATTTTGTTTTCCGAAGTGCTTTCAACTTTCTATTCCTGATCGATGTTTTGCACTTACCTTGTAGGGCGTATCGCCTACTTCTGGAAGAAGACGCGTATCCAACTTTATCCCGAACTCCGCATCGGGGCAGACTCATTAACTCCAGTGTGTCTTTGTCCAAAAACCCTGAAAGCAAAATACACTTGTTAATTTTATATTCTTAAATATTTGTAATACAATACAATCATGGAAATTATAGAAACAAAAATTGTAAGAAGTGTTTTTGTTTTGCACAATAACTTAAAAATAGTAGCACGCAGAGAATATTTGATACAGCTTCGTTCCGCGGAAACGTAGAGATTTTTAAAGCTATTTTCGAATGTCTAATGTGCTCAAAGCGACTAAATTCTGTTTATATCACTGGCTTTGAACACATTACAGACATTCACATTAAATCGAACATGAGCAAGTGTAAAAATAAAATTGTTTCCAGTATACGACCGGATGAGCAAGAGACCCGTAGGGGCTTTTAATGGTTTTTAATACCCATAGAGGGAAAAGTTGTGGTAACGAACCATCCAGCTTTGTAAATTCTCTGATCTAAGGATAAAGTGTCCATATATTATCGGTTGCTTTCTACTTACATTTAATTGTATTGTTAGGCTACTTGATGAGACCCACTTCAGCTTAATAACGGGATTTTTTTTATTTCGCGATTTTTACTTTTAATGAAACTAATAGAAAAGGGCGGTATTTACATTCCAATTTTCATAGCCTTCTATTACGTAATTTCTAAGTTTACAATTTCATTTCTCCCTTTCCTCTATTCACTTTGTTCTGTCTTCTGTATTTAACCTTGGTAACTCCGAACAAATATATTGCCAACTATACGAAGAAATATTTTTAACTGATTTTCTAATCTATTAAAAACCACACCTTTTAGTCAAATTTTGGTTAAACGTAAACCTTTCTAAGTGGGTTGTAAGATTCTCGAGTGATTCGTCTTGGTCTGCGTGATGTTATTTCGAATGTCGTTACGGTTTCTTTTCGATTTGTTTCAAATCTCAATTTAAATTTATTTTAAAATTTTTGTACCTAGATTTTCCCAAATTTTCAGCTGGAGGCTGGACAAAACAGAACAGACTGAACGTAAACACAACGAAAAGTGATAACGAGGTCAAATCAGAAAACAAATCAAACAAGAAAAAGTATAATCGAGGTTGTTAAGGAATAATATGTTTTTCACAAATGTCAAAATATAAGAAAAAGCCAAAAATCAGCAGTTTGTTTAAATCTATATAAAGAAGATTTAAACAAATATATGTTGGGAACACCGAGTTCATCAGAAGTCCCTATGGGGGTTCCAAAACAAATGTACGGAACAGATAAACAAAGACAGCTGTAACTGCATATCACTCTGCCCGGGACAATGTTTAAGTTTACTTTACACCAGTTATCAAACATGTAAGGTCATCATTACACTAACTCGAAGAAGGGAAAATTGCATTCTATTGACACCAGAAAGCATTCTGTTTCACAAAAAATTGTTCTTTGTAACTTAGTTTTAGAACCAATTACAATATAAATCCGCCATATTTTACCCAAGGTTTAAAGATGTGACGCTTGTTCCCCACAAGGGACAGAAAGCTGGGCTGAAAACTTACGTTCGAAAATCATTTAGTTAGGACCTTACAAGCACGCTGTACAGTTACAGCAATGTCTGATTATTGCCTTCAGTGTAATACACAGCGATAATACTGGCTGTCGTTGGTCCTAGATCTAGAATTGTATTGAGACAAGAACAAGAAAAAATTTTCCCAATAAGACAGAAAACTAAAAATAAAATTATTTTTGGCCTACTAAAAAAAACCTTTTTAAAATGCATACACTTATCATCTAACAAAAAGCTATTTGCATAAGTTAACTGTTTATAGTTATAAAGTTACCTGCTGTAAGATGGACTAAACGCTTTAGTGTCTTTCTGGGTGAAGTTTAGCAGTAAAATTGCTTGACAAATCATAATCCAGCAATTCTACAAATAGGGATATGATACTTAATATTTACGAACATATCTCGTATCACTAAATAAAGTAACAATACAGAATAATAGATATGATGCGTATCATTTTTGTTTCATTTCGACTCGGTGGTTATACTTTAAAAAATACCTTCCTCTAGCCTTTTGCTTTAAATTTACATTTTTTACAACTGAGCCAGCAACCCGGCTGGATCGTCCCCTGATGCTGACAGTAGATAATCCTAATACTCTCTACAGATAGTCCCAACACCAATTGTAAATAATCTCAAGATACCAAGACGACAAACTTCGTCGGCTATTCGATTTGTCATAAATCCCCTATTTTCGTCTAAGGTAACACATTAATCGAGTCTATGGTGAAATTGCATTACTTAAAATGTCGGTTGAGAACGCCAAAGTAATTGAGGAAAATCCCAACTTCAAAATCCCAAAGGGGCTTAAAGAATACTCTGTATTAAGGAGAAGCTATATTCTGGTTAACCTTTTTTTTGCAGTCTAATTCTTCTCGCAAAGAGGAGAGGATTTTCGCCTGATGATCAGAGATAATTTTTATCTCGAGGGATTTTGTTTGTTCAAACTGTCTCTTTGATGTTTTTTTTTTCTTTGACCACACAATCTTTCCCGAAAATTAATTATCTAATATTTATTTTTTATAATTTGAAGTAATTCTTAATATTATATTTGCTGTACCTGTAGCCTAATTCATTAATGTTACACAACTTTATTTTAAACCATTTCAAGAGAAATATGGTAAAACGACATTGTTCTAAAATTGATCAGTGTCATAAATTTTTTCTAATTTCAAAAATTAAACCCCTCTGTGAACATATTTTTTATATTCTTAAATTTCCAAAAATATTTTAAAAAAACATTGTTTAACTGTTTTAGTTGTTCAGTTGGTCCTATTGATTCTCTTATAGCTAATTTTTAAAACAAACAACAGATACTTCTAACAGTCTTTTAATTGATATGACTGTACAGTTGTAGAATTTATATAAATTTTAGTCATGAGTATATTAAATAGGCCTGTAATGTCAGTCATGTAATGTATAAAACAACTGACATTAATCTGATTCTATTCAGGGGCAACATTTTTTTAACCTAACACTGTCATCTAATTATATATTGATGTACAGTATGCACACTGTTCGTTCTCTTATTGTTGGGTCTTCCTTCCGGATAGGGATCGTCCGACCTTGGAAGTCGTATTGTATGCTACCAGATACATTACTGTATTACAAAATATGTAATTTGTTTTTATGCAAATAATGAGAGGACTGATTGCGACTGACATTAGTGTCGAACGAGAAGGTTACAAACACAGATCTGTGCAGATAAGTCGTACTTTAATAGCGAGGGACGCTGCCGGTTCACAACTGAATTTTTAACTCTAAACGTTCTTCATTAGGTGAAATCATAATTTACAACAGCTACCTACCTTCGCATGGTCTAACCTCTGCGGTTTTATTAGAAATTTAAATGGATCAGAAATATCATTGTAAACCAGAATAAAACGTTTTCTTAGCAGAAGCTCGGACGCAACCATTTTCGTAAAAAGATGTCAATATAATTTAAGTGAAAAAAGAGTTAAATTATTACGAATGATTTTTAATTTAAAAAATTCCTAATTTTGCAAGTAATCGTTTATAATACAATCACAGGAACCTTATGCAATGGTCATTCCGTATCATAATTTTCCAAAGTTTGTAAAACGTCATGTACAGTGGTAATCTACAGAACGCATTTATCAAGCTTATCAAAACATTTGAAAATGGCTTAGCTACAAAAAGCTTAGCTAAACAAGCGTTTATACAACGCTTGAAACTATAAACAAATTTTGTTCAATTCATAATTGGAAATCACTGTATTTAGGGATTATATTTTTTATTTAATTTGATGTCTGAACGACTGAATAGGCCTACGTTTAAAATAGTTCCAACGAGAAGGAATTCTACCTTTGTTGCTAATTTAAGCTTTGAGGTGTCTAATTATTTCTCAAACTCATTTTTACTGAAAATTTACTTGGTTTTTTACGAACATTAATCATAGAAATATCATTTCGTATATGTTATGTAATTTTCTTATTTAGCCCACCTAAAACATTTTGTTTAATTTAATTTGGCCTATTTCTCCTGTTTTAGCCTTTTCCTTCTTTCTTTGTTTATCTGCTTGTATTCTCATTTGTTTAGTTTTTTTCATATTACTATTGATTTTTTGTCATTGATTTAACCTTTTCCATCTTTCTTTATGTCTTTGAATTTGTTAATGATAAACGTGGTTTGCCCTTGAACATCTTAAGGGCAGTGGCGGTTTGTCCAAAAGGGCTCTGGGGCGCAGCCCTCCCAATTACAAAAATTAATTTTTAATTAATATTCATTTTTCTTAAATTAGGTTAAGAAGAGCTTAGAATTATTTAAGCAATGTTAAAACCATAAAATATTTAGCAGTTGACGCATGAAATTAGCCGCAAGTTCCGCGCGGGGCTCACAGCGGAGAGCCCCAGACTAGTGCATTGAGTATGCGTGGAATAAGCTGAAACAGCCAAAACCGTGCGGTGACGTCACTCAACGCACTTGTTACGGGTGGCCTGTGATGGAGTCCCGTAGTCATACGCATGCGCTGAGAAATGACTAATCAGTGCTGCTACTCTTCAGTACAGTTCTATATGATTTAGGAAGCAGCATTGTAGGCTTATTTGTAATGTTCTCACAATGTTTCCATTTATAGATCCTTTGATGCGCATACACAGTGGCCTAATATACTTTTAAAAGTAAAACTTGATTCACACTACTCGTTGAGTACTCGACGCTTTAGCATAGGCAATCACTTAACTACTCAACCTAGCAACATTTCGTAAATCAAACCTAATACGTCTATTAGTTATAGCAATGTTAATATATTAATCAATAAGTATAACTTAATAAAAGTTGTAGGTGCTTAGAATGTAAAACGAGTTAAATGGGTATCAAATTTCAAAATTGTCTCCGCACCTCGTAAATCTGGGGAGACCCCTTGTCATGAGCCCCACCAATGTAATTGGGCAAAAGCCGCCACTGCTTAAGGGATCTTTTGTTGGAGGGTGATTTTTAGAGATAAATATGTGACCATTTTAGCCACCACTTCTGAATTCTTTCTTTTCATAAGTGATACAAATTCATCCCAATAGGTTTACGTTACAATAAAATTTCTGGAGTGTCGTCCAACTATTTAAAAATCTGTCAAGAGCTTTTTCTCAAGTTATGTATCTTCAACTGATAGGCTCTACATGTTGAGTTTTTCGTCACTGTTTTGGATTTCTCTTTTTAAATTATTTTGATTTTTACTTGTATTTCATTTTAACAATTTAGTGTTTAAATTTTTAATTTTATGATTTATTTTACAAAACAGAGAACACCTAAAAACCCAAAGGATTGTTCAACAACTTTTAGAAAAAATAAAATTATCTACAACAATTATTAAAAATCTATAAAAGCATATTGATAACGAATATGAGCAAGAAATGTACTATACAATGTTAATAAAATACTTGCTAAGAGATGGTTTTGGTATTGTTCATTATTCAAAGAAATCGTGACGAATATGCAGGTGGGTAAAGGTTTCACTGTGAATCATGATAAAGCCACAGGGGATACGTTGCACTGTGAATGTGTACGACTCATGGAAGTAGTGATATTTTCTTAGAAATGATCGTGCATTGCGTTGTCCTGAATGGATCTCAGTGATTTTCCATCAACTATGTAAAAAATAGACCTTTTTGTAGTCAGTATGTAAACCTAATCATTTTAAATGTTTGTGATTTTTATCTTTTATTTATTAGTAGTATGTTTTACTTTTATTTCATGGAAGAAATATTTCTTTATCAAGAATTTTTTAGACAAGTTACTAAATGTCAAGAAAAACTACAATGGATAGTAAAAAATTCAGCAACAGAATATTCAAACAAAATATTTAAAAAATATTTGTAAAAATTGTATTTAATTTTAGGATTTATAACCCTTTTATTTATATCTTACGTTACGTATTATTTTATTAACGCTAAAATATTATTTTTATAAATTCAGCGATATATTTACTTCCTCCTGATCAAAATTATTTGAAACAAAGATCAAAGTAATTTTTAAAAAGTAAATTTTTTTATGAATAATACCATCCCTATAACAATTAATTAGGAATTTAAGAAAATAATATAAAGGAGGAAAACCGACAGAGATTATAATAACCAGAATCAAAGAAAAGGGATAAACTGAGATTCTTTATCAGTTTTAACCAGTACGAGTTTTGTCCTCTTCGAAAGATAGGAAATTATTGAGTATACTTATGGTTAAGGTGAGATAAAACCATTCATGGCCTCACGTTTGTAAGGTTGCGTACCTGAAGTGGACCTACTCTCTATCGAGGTCTTGAAGAGTTTATTGGGGTGTTCCCATTACACCCCTTGTACGAAGAAGGAAAAGTAAGGGTAGAACTGGACTTATTGATCTCTTAGTACTGAAAATATAGGAAAAATATGAAATCGCGTAGGCAGGTTATATAAAGTTATAAACACATATAAATAAACTGAATATGTACACAATTTGAAGTACCTGGAAAATGCAATAAAGTTACAAATGCATTGAGAAACAGTTAAAACCAATTGAACATAGCTGAAACTGCCAACTAAAAGTATATTACGACCAATATTAAAACTCGAAACAACCTTTAATCAGTTTTAAAACATTGATTTATCTTTCGATTTCAAACCTGAATCCTCTTCAGATGTACCTTTTTTAAAATTAAATTCACATATTTAACAACATAATAACAACCAAACATAATTTAGAAAATATCTGACTTTACATCATTATGAATAAATAATAACAACAAAATAAAGGTGTCACAAAAATCAATGTAAAAAGTCTAGTTTCTCTATCTTATCTTGCATTTACATTTTTTATTATAGTTGAACAAAAATTTTAACACCGCTGGAAGTAAAATCATAAAATCTAAACCTTACCTTTCTGAAAAAAGGAAAAATTATGATTTTTATATAGGCTAATGACAGATCATAGAAAATTAATTCATGCTTTTTTAAACTTTACGTTTCGAATTTCTTTCCGGAAATTTGTGATAAAAATTTGACTTGTAAATAAGAATATTTATTAAGAGTTTTGTATTGTTGATTTTTATTAAGTTTAATGTATATGTTATGAATTTTATAAATTGTAAGCTATGTTGTATATTGGTTTAATAAAAACGAGCTTTTGAAAAGGAATTTCGAAACGTTAAGTGTTAAAAAAGCATGAATTAATTTTCTGTGATCTGTCATTAGCCTATATTAAAAATTAATAGTTATAAACAGACATTAAATAAAATATTAGAAAATTATGATGTTGGCATCGGAACTGTTTAAATACCTATAGCTAAATAGGGCCTACCATAATTTATTAAAAAATGTCTACACATTTGTGATCGTTCTAGATATTATTTGGTTTCATCATTCACGTAGGCCACAACCAGGAAGACATAACGGTGGTGCGGTTTTAACGGCTGAACGAACGAGTAATCTTGTTAGATTTCCTTCATCAAGGAATGTTACACAATTTTAAATGAAACATTAGTCAATGATCTGCAACATTATGTTAGTCAAAGCCGTGAAGTAATACGGTATCTACTACAGGCTCATCAAAAGTCCAGAATATAAAAATCCTTTGCACATTTTGCGTTGATTATTTGTGAACGTAGCGGTCAATTTTATTATAACTGACAAGTTTAATTATTCGGATACTTTTTTTAATTCTCCCAGTTGTACTTTTTACTTTTGGTTTAGTTTGACAAGAGACGCGTTCAGAGGATACGCAAGGATTGATAATACTAGCAGGATTAAAGTAAATACATAAAACTCCTGGTTCAGTTTTTAGGGAAATATTCACGAATGCAAGATTGGGTCTCTTCTGTATTGGAGTCTTAGAGGTCCAGTATAACATCGTTATAACGGAGTAATTGGAGCCGAGGGTTGTCCGTTACAAAGCAAAAAGTCGTCTAAAGTGATTAAAATACAAATAAAATGGATACAAGCTCCCAAAGGTAAAAATAACAATAAATTGATTAAAACGTGTATGTTTCATTTACCGCTTTTAAAAATCAGTTATCACACTCACTGTGGCTACTGTGACGTAATAATTAATAACAGTGCTAATTTCTTTTCTTATTTTTAGTTGCGGAGTCTTCAAATTTTAAGGTTGTTTTATGCAGCAAAAGTCAGGTTTCCTGACAGTGACATTTTGCGCAGGGCAGGGCGTATATTCATTTACAAAATTTATAACAACATTTAATAAAACATTAATAAGGCAATAAAACTGTTTAATAAAGCAACATGGTCGCTCACCTACCCTCAAGAAGAGGGAGGATCAGACAGAACTATGCAAGGCTAAGGAAGGATCATAATCTCCTGATACTAGAAATAGGCAAAATCATTGCATCGCATGAACATGGTCGCTTACCTACCCTCAAGAAGAGAGAGGGTCAGACAGAACTATGCAAGGCTAAGGAAGGAATATAATCTCCTGGTACTAGAAAAAGGCAATATTATTGCATCGCTTGGACATGGTCGCTTACCTAACCTCAAGAAGAGAGAGGGTCAGACAGAACTATGCAAGGCTAAGGAAAGGAATATGATCTCCTGGTACTAGAAATAGGAAATATTATTACATCGTTTGGACAAGGACGCTTACCTATCCTCTACTCCTGGTACTAAAAATAAGCAAAATTATTACATCGTTTGGACAAGGACGCTTACCTATCCTCTATCGGAGCCATAAAGAGATGGCCATACGCTACCCCCTTCTTTGGAGAATAATACAAAACGTTACATGGAATTAGGTATGGCTATAGGGAAAAATTATTGTATCTCGTGGGAAGTGTTGCATAGCTAAAGTAGACATGTTCTCAACAGAAGTGATAATAGAAGTCTGTCCACTAACCCGCCTCTAACGTGTAAGAATTAAATATGGTAGGCTATATATTGTGACAATGGTATCATTGCATGAGCTTATTTTCAGCATTTATCAATAGCTTCATTTCTGTTAAATCATTCTACGATTTATCCCTCACTTATTACTTTCTTTAAATAAGCAATCACTTAAGTTTATCTGCTAACGTATAAGATCAATAGCTTGAAACCGTATACTTTCACTGTAGATATGAAATGTCAAACCTTGATGTTCAAATGGAAACGCCATATGGTCATTCGTAAAAGTAGGGTTAGGTTATGTGACGTCATCAGTGCCAAGAACTTACAATACATACGAATAACCTCTTTGGGAAATCATTCTTTTTCAACAGATTTTAACGCGATTGTATTTAACCATACGCTGCAGCCAACAAAAAATAATAGCAATTTTTCAGATATTACAAGATATAAATCTATTTCATAAAGTATCCAGTTGCATAAATTGTGAAGTCTTAATAAAGTCATCTTTTATCTTAAAAAGATTAATGAGATGGAAAGCAACAGAATATAAGAAATTTAGGAAAATAGTGAAAACGTCCTTAAAAGTATTGACACAAGTTTTCCAGAAGTGGAAACAATTAGACTTTTCTTCTTTTTATAATTTTAAGCACTTTATTAGGTTTACAACTTCAGTATAACATTCATTTCAATGTATTTAATCAACGAATGATGAATGAGTATTTATCACATTCTACAATTCTTCGGTTACAAAATCCACAAGTTTTAAATTCCTTTTTTTACAATGGCTTGTACAATTCATGAATAAATCAATAAAGCCAAACGATTTATATAATTATGTGTAATTATTGGTGTTAGTAATTACTCTTACTTGTTTAATTATACTATAAATACATCACAAGTGATTGATAACCTTTATTATAGGAAACTGAAACATTTTATCGAGAAACATTTGCTACAAGAACCTTAAGGACGGCGAGCCTGACACACTCTTGTTACGAAGTAGCCTATTTACCATCCAAGGTCACAGACTGATGGCGTCGATTGTAGTCATTCTGCAAGGATGTTCAGAGCTCAGATATGGAAAATTAAACCAAGTGAAGAATTGGTTGCATCAATATAATCGGAAGATCAAAAATATATCTTTAAAAATCATTAGCTTTTTTACTATTTCGATCAATAGATCCTATAATAAGATTGTTTAAAATATTTAACAGTTTCAAGCGGTTCAAATTATCCGGTGCTCAGGGATTATTTAAAAACACTGTCAGTCAACAGGTTTATAAAGGACATCGAGGAAGGACGCTGCAAGGTAGAAGAAACCCCTACCTTGATATATACACTCCAGTTGCAAAGAATTACCAACAATCTTAGCCTCTTTGGACCCTTTCACATCTTCAAGTTAACGATCGTTTTTATGCGTATTTAGGACGGGTTGTCCGATACTCAATATCAACAAGATGAGATGTGATCCGTTGGAGGAAACCACCACAATGTTAGTTATGTGTAACAATTCTCGTCTAGTTATTCAGGGTAATACATTTTTAAATAAAAAAGAATGATAGTCGTCCTGTATTCGTCTAAGAAAATAACAATGCTCAAAATTCTAAAAGTTTTAAAAGCCTTGTTTAGTGGAAATTTTCAATGGGCTTTATTAATTTCTCAGTATTGTTCTGGGTCTCCTAAAAGCTATGCAATTTGTGATGTGTCTATGTATTTCATATTTAGTTTTAGGCTACATTTTATTTAAGTATAGTGCGGACCACCTAACCTTGCACTTGACCTTGAGAGATCGCAATAGTGAGACGGAAGCTAAAGGGTCAAATTAAATTTAGAATGGGTGTCTCATATTCGTGAACATTAAACCTTTATAACATACAAATGTCTATCATATTTCAAGTATCTAAACATTTTAATTCGTAGGAAAGGAATTAGTTTTATTATTACATTTTATCACTTGATTGTTTATTTTCAAAGTAGGTTTGTTATATTTAAACTGTTCTAACTAATATTTTGTTTTACGTTTTACCGTCACCAGTGTTTTATATGATGTAACAGCAAATCTTAAAAGGAATTATTTCCAAAAACGAGTTGTATTTTCAGCACCAGAACTCGACACTACGACGCCTGCCTGGCCTTTCTTGGTCGCTGCAAGAACAGGTCAGACAAGTCTGTTACCTCGCTTTAGGCTAACAGTGACGTAGTAAGGCAGTGATTACGTCACTACTCATTCTATTAAAAGCCCTTCTTCTCTTAGTAAATATTAAGAAGTATGGATAAACTTAAGGGACTATACTCATTAAACTTTTCTATTGTACGTTTTATAGTTAAAATTATCAGGAGGATGTTTCACTAACAGTTATTACAAAAATAACGAAGTAGAGAAGTGAATAAAAAATTTGTAAAGATTTAAACAACATATGAAGGGTTGAAAATATCGGGATATTTTTTAATGATTTGGTAACCAGCCAGTATTATTATATACGATGCAGTGTAAAGGATTGTGGATATAGGAGGGAGCGAGGTGGAGATATAACATACCCCTGAGAGGGATATGGGGAGATCATAGCAGGGATTTCAGGTTGTGTCCTGAAATAGACCTACCCTTTATCGGGTCACAAAGACCCAATAACACAAAACAGTATGAAGGAGGTACTTCAATAAATAATCAGGGTACATTAAAGAAACTAAAAAAAAGTCCTACTTGATTTTTTAAAAGTAGTCGGTATGCTTATAAAATATTTGTAGCTTTAAAAAAATATTAGGTGAAAAGTTAAAAAATGTCTAAGAAGTAAGTAAAAGATGGTTACATATCTTGGAACAATTCTTTAAATTTGATTTTTTTAAATTTGATATTTTTACTAACGATGAGCGACAAACAGTTGTTTAAAAAAATTAATTTAGTTAAACTTGTTCGTAGAAGCCTATTATTCAATTATAACTAGACCATAACATACCTGTAGTGTTAATGCCAGCGAAAGATTGGAATTCTGCTATGGCTTTACTTAGCGCCTCCTCCGACATTAAGTGACCTGACATCGGGTTCCGGACAGACGGACTGAGGTAGCCGAACTGAGACAAGTACACCTGAAGCAATACAACCACACTCCATTAGTTACATTAACAGAAACTACACAAAGGAGAATCTAATTCTAAAGTATCATTTAATGCTAAATTATCATCCCATGCTACGTTATCAGGGAAGGATCGTCGACAAGACTTAATTGGTATCTTATAATAAAACATTTGTTGTTAGGCTATGAAGGTCATTATCTGATGTTACTGTCACCTAATACATAGTTCTACAAAAAATTAGGACATTACCTAATCCTGAGGCGGTATCACTTTACAAAGGTTCGAATGTTCATTTAATTAGGTTAGAATGTTGTCTAAACCTCTTATTTGAATGAGGCAAACTGATATTGAAGCACATGATGACAAGGGATTCAGTTTTAATACTATATTCTATATTTAAATTATAGAAATTTAAAAGTATATAAACTAAATTGAGTCGTTTAGGTTTATGCTAAGGTGATTCGAACAGGCGATTATTTTTAATAGATTCTTAGACTCTATCAAGTAAATAACTACAGTATTTACAATTTCTTAAAATATATCACAATTTTTGTAATAATAATTAGAAACTCACTTTAGTTCAATATATATATATATATATATATATATATATATATATATTTGTTTGTTTGTGTCTGTGTGTGTGTGTATTTGTGTGTATGTGTGTGTGTGTGTACGAACACACACACACAAATATATATATATATATATATATATATATATATATATACCGTAAACTCCCGATTATCCGTGGGCGGATTAACCGGTTTGCGAATTATCCGGGGGCTGGCATTGTTTTACAAATATCCAATTTTTATTCCAATCAGATTCATGTGTTTAAATTTCCAAACGGTGAATTACGACGTAAATACATATAAGGCTTAATAGAAGTTAAGATGAAGGGAATAGATATGTAAATATGTACGAACTAATTTTTACATTGAAAGGGAAGCATCCCGACGCGGGCAAGCGAAATAAAAGGGGGTGAGCAGACTACTGTATATAAGAGACAATGACAAAATGCTTGAACGCCCGAAAACCTAATGGGCATTATAAGATTGTAAACAAATGTCAGCTAATCTCGGCTATAAATAGTCTAGGACGTGACATATGCATTATCCATGTCTGTCATATACATTATCGATCTTTATGGCTTTGTGACACACGTGACACGTGACACAAGTAGACACTGTGCAACAAAATGGTTCTCATGAAACTTAGATCGCACATTAAAGCTAAATCAATGCTCACAAAAAAAAGACGAAAGTGACAGATTTTTTTGTTAAAAAGTGAAAGTATTATATGTAAAGGAAATTACGTATGTACATACATACTTAATTTTGACATATACTTATGTACAATTGTAAATAGTTATAGACATATAAATGTACATGTTATAATCCGTCAAATCATCGACATTTTAAATTATTTTCTGTATTTATTTTGTCCTCTGAAGATTATTTGTGAATTGCATTAACCGGGGTCATTATTTGTGTAACTTATGGTATAATAATCGATTATTGATCATTTTGCGTATTCTTTGTTCATAGCGGATTATCCGGGGAATTCGTTATCCGGCGTTGCCGGACCACCCCACGGATAATCGGGAGTTTACTGTATATATATATATATATATATATATATATATATACATGTATATATATATTTGTGTGTGTGTGTATTTGTGTGTTGTGTGTGTGTGTGTGTGTGTGTGTGTGTGTGTTGTGTGTACTTTTTTTCATTATTGTTTAAAATATTTATTGCAAAGTTGAGATATTGTGTAACAGTCGAAACCAAATTAAGTTAAAACTTGTTTTAAAAATCCGAATTTGTATATATATTCGAACAATTTAATTTTAAAACAGTTGTTTGACCTATTTTTTATGATAATATTTCGATAAGAATTACGTATTTTAAAGAACTAAAAATTGTTGTTGTTTTCAACAATTTTGTTCTTTTGTTCCTTATAGCTAGTGAAGTAGTGGACGACGATAGTCCGGATATCCGATTCACAGTTTAAATTTCCATGACCCATACAATTTTCACAGTTGGGACTTTTATATTCAACTGCGGCAGATGTTAAATAGCTTCATCTTGATTTATACCTAGTTCATTGAACAGAACGCGAATTGTATCATATAAAGGGACAAAATATATTTTAGTTAAAAATACCAGATAATGTGGCTTGCTGACGGTATGATCTCAGATATGTGACGGTAAGATTTCACGTTTTTATTCGAAGACTACCGAATAACCTGGGAGACAACTCCCTAGGGCAGTGCAGCAGTTTTAAAACGTCAGTATACTATCATCGGTTCCAAGCTTTATATGTACGCGTTAATTTATACTTTTAATGATTTGGATTTGAAAATAATAAAATAAAAATAAACTCACAAAGAGAAAATACAGATATTTTTTTAAATATTTTAACTGACTCGAATGGATGTCCAATGTCACAGGAAACAGTCTAAATCACTGTTTAAGTCACAAGAAACAGTTG
>JBAIZL010000001.1:32632500-32657500 GCA_036971475.1 Prosapia bicincta
AGCCCGTAATTGTTGTATTAAATTATTTACACTGGACGATTTGGTAATAGTCTACGTGTTTGTTTTGCTTTGAACTTTCGTTTATCTTTAGGAAATCTTTTCTATTTTAGTAATATTTTTTTAATAATCTATAATTTAGTTATATTTACTAAAGTATCAAGTACCAATACGTAAATGACTTCACTTAGATTTAAGTGGCATTTTTCAGTATTTTAGGCGATAACATAACTAGGCAATTATCAAAACTTATTAAAAAAGATAACAATGGATAATTGTGGTTATTCTAGTTATAGGACTAAATTCCTTGGCTAAAATGATTTCCTTTGTATTGTTTTAACTTCTGAGTACTTACATTGTACAGTGCATGAATGTGTCTTCGGTAGAACAAAACTGGACCAATCGTAATACTGTAATATTAACGTACATTTACTTGTAAATTTTGAGGGAAAAGAGTAACATGAAAAACATTTAAACTTTCTTAATAAACTTATGATATAAATATACAACTCCAACTATAAATTCAAATCTAGTTGAAAAAACCTATCGAATTATTATGTTTCAAGTCATGTACAAACTGAAATTAAATAAATACTAGCCTACATAAAGCAACAGACAAACAACCAGGTCCGGTTTTATAGGATATTTAGCCATCATAAACCCGGATGAATAGACGGATGTATTTTTAAAAGTTTTCTATTTTCCCAAGAAATATCTGTCACAAGGTTCGTTTTATCTAATTACCTTGACAAGTCATTATTGACTCATAAATCTGCCCCTAAGCCGGAGAGCGAGTCAACAAATCGTAAATAAATAAATCATTGACAAATCTTTAAATAAACAGCAAAACTATTTTTTAACATACAATCTTTAAAAAACGCTAATAATTTTCGACGTGAAATAAACCAGGTATAATTAAAAACTATTCTAAATTTCATTGAAAGTTTCCAGAACTAACCCAGCAAGTTATACTAACGATCAAAGCGCCTCCTTTTAATTTCAATAGGTTTTGATGAAGCCCTCCACTTGCTCGACTAATTAACGTAACAAAAGGCTTTGGACTTCGCTTACTTTGGCCTTTACGCTTCCCATCTGTTTAACACTCTACAATTTCTCCGTTAATATTACACCGCCTACGTAAAGTCGAACACCCTTCAGTTAGGGTTTAGAGGCTCTTGAGTTATTTATCATTTTGCACTATAGTAAGGTAACATTTGCCTTTCCCTCAGGCCAGCTTTTATCGTTAAATAATGAAGGTTTCCCAATCTAGTGTGAGATTCAGTAAAATCAGATTTTAAAACGTAAATTAAATATGATTTCTCTCTCACTTTCTCACGAGCGTAGACTAAGTGTATGTGTTCACACGAGCGTGTATAGTTATCAATAATTTTTTACCACAACTTCCAATTAATTTCAAATTTGGATGTTTGAAATTTAATATTCGTATATTTACTATTAGGTAACTGACTTATTGTTTAAAATGAACCATCCGTACGAAAACATATTTTATTAAAATGTAAAAAATATATTTTCCAAATGATTTATATCAGTGGGATGTCAATCCAGAAAAAATTAAAATCAACCGGGAAAATATCAAATCTGTTTTAAAAAAACAAAATGCTATTTCATTAACGTATAAAAATCGAAAATTTATATCTAAATGAAATATGTACGAGATTTTCTTTACACATTAAACATTTTATTTAAATACTGTTGTTTCATAAATAAGTGTTTATTTTTTGCCTTGGGAGCATTTGATCAGTTTAACGAAAAACTATTTTAATGCATTAAAAAGAGTAATTCGTTGTTTAATTTAATTTTGTTTAAAATAATTTTACTTCAGTTTTTTTTTGTAGATCTCCGCTTTTATTTATAAAATTTGTTTTTTCTTGGTTTCATAATTTTCGTTAAATGTTTTTATTTGCTATAGAAATCAACGTATTTAAATGTAGTTAACGTGTAACAAAAAAGATGATCTAATCATGTTCAAAAGATTTGTTCAACTCAAACGAAAGATTGGAATTACGTGTTTTTTTTCTAGTTGGTTCACAATTATAATTATTTCAGTTTGCTAGGAGTGAATAAATCAAAACAATAAATATTTTAGTTTCAATCAAATAATTTAGGAAATGCGTTTAGCGTCTGTATTTGAGACTCTTTTGTTGTACCTAGTTACTTCCTAACCTTGTCCTGAATTCCAATGCTGTGAACCCAACCTTTCCATTTATCTACATACGTAACAGTTATAATATGATCGTGTTCTTTATAAAACACACAGCAATATTTAATTTATTTTTCAGTAAATTGAACGCTTGCTAAGGCTATCAGCGTGTACTTCAAAGATTAGATTAAATATTGCTAAATACACTCCATCTCTGACAAATTCTTCTTAGTAGGTTATTTTAAGAATAGAAATATAGTTGAAGAAATCTTCTTAATTATCTTTGTTAATGAGTTGGTTTGGTTAACTCAAAAGAAAAATGAGAGGATAGAATGAGAGATATAGATAGATATTGATAAAGAGAAACAAGGGACTAAATTAAACAAAAAAATTAACGAAATTGCTTCCGATTCAAAATAAAAGAGTTACGCCCGTACTAAGCAGTGTTAGAGCGAAATATAAGAGTTAATAATAATGCACTCAAACTCATAATCAATAATTCATTTCTTCATACGAGTTTTAATGAAAACGTCATTAGCATCAGTTAGTATAACTACTCAAAGTCTAAACTATAACATTATACGTTTTAGTTTAGATTTTAAATAGTTATACTCATTGATGATGATGCCTTCGACACTGAAACGCGGATAAGAAAATAAATTGTGGAATGTGATTTATTGTTCGTTAATATTTATTTATGGTCTTTGCTCACAACCTAATCTTAAATGTTGATGAGGGTTATAAAATAAGATCATTCGTGTCATCATATCTATTACAACAATATACAGTAAGTTGGTTCACCTTGTTCTAAAATATGTTTACCATATCCTCTTTCAGCTGGAGAGAATTCATCCCAAATTTATTTTTTAAAAAAAGCAAAGTAATTTCCTTGTTATGCCTGGAAGTAAAAACAGTAAAATAGCTCTTTCTGTGAATTTAACTATAACTTCATTCTAACACAATTAAATACATCGGTAACACGTGCCTTTAGAGTGAAGGTAAATAGCAATTGTATTTAATAACTCAAGCCATAAAGGCTTCTTCCCATAAGGATCTTTTGATAGCATGCTTCCTTCTTGGTGACTTGCGTCTCATACCTTTGGCTACTGGCAATGAGAAGGTTTATATATAAAGGATCTAAACATGTGAATCTCAAGACATGAACAAAACTTAAACAGGATTTCTGTTGACGTCAATATATTTGGCTTACAGATTTATCCTAAATCTAGGGGAAATTTATGCAAATCGGTTTATTTAACAAAGTAGATTAGGACAAAACTATTTCAACACGGGGCTTATCTGTTTGGGAGCGCTACTCCGATGATTGCATATTATCTCCAACGGTTGTAGATAAGTGTGTATCCTATCTGGCTTATCTTTAACCGGCCAATTAGGTTATTTGTCGAACCCGTACAGGTGAAACTCGAGCTCCTCTTGGGTAAATTAAACTGAGACAAGCAACAGAGTTATTAACTCTTCTTATTAGGAGGTTAATTAGAGGTTATGTACAAAGAAGGAAGAGGTTTATTATGAGCAAAAGAGCAAAGTTTGAAAACGTGTTTTTCTTTGCTCATCTAACTACTCAACCAGGTGCGTTTGAACATCTTAAGAAGCAAATTACTTTCCTCGTATTATGCGCTTTACTCAACAAATTGAGCAAATGAGTAATTATTCTACATTAAAATGACAGCAGGTGAAAGACTGTTTGCGAACAATGCTGCTTGTCATTTTTAATTCACAAACAATGGTTAATTTACTTCCTGAGGCACTGGTATCGGTTTTGCCGATTAGTTACAACACTGATATTAAAAATAGAAGACAAGGTTTCAGCACAATGGTATTAGAAATCGATAGATTTAATCATTAGTTTCTTGGATCGCTAATGTCGAGGATTCACCGAATTCGGTAAATGTTCCAGTTTAACCGATGACTGAAAGCTTCCCCTTACTTCGTAGGGGTACAGTAACAGATGCCACGGGACGGAATAAATTTTTTAAATATATAACATAAATAAATAAAACCTCTATACCACAAATGACTTTTTCATTGATTTAAAACCTTAAGTACATTTCGATTGCATAACAATCATCCTCAGAGGTAATTTACAATAAAAATATATACCTCTGAGGATGATTGCTATGCAATCGAAATGCACATAAGGTTTTAAATAAAAGAAAAAAAGTCATTTGTGGTATAAAGGTTTTATTAAAACACTACGCCACAATTGTTTTAGGCTATACAGTTATATATATATATAAATTAGACAGTAATTCTTTCTCTTAAGAATTTATGATTTGTTTCTACATAGCTAAAGCTATACATAATGTAGTATATTATAAACTAACACTTAACACAACAGAAATGTATAGTAAGACAACCATATTGCATTTTAGCTTTGATTCAACGGATTTCCGCACAAACAGCCAATTAGTTGACGTGTAGACTAACAATGAGGCGTAGTTGAAGCAATAAAAAAGTGTTACTGATTGCTGTGACACATCTGCAACACTCACATAAACACTGTAATAACACTAGACAGCCTGCTGTAAGTGAGATGACAAAAATTTACTAGAATTCTAGTTGGTACTAGTTTGTACTACCAGAAAATACGTTAAATAGCATTAGCCCGAAAATAATATATGTTTGTTCCTCACTAAATCCTGATCTATCTGTAGTAGTAGGTACGTTACCTGTAACCGCAACAAACACTGAGAGATACACAAAGTTACATAATGTAACTAGGTTTGTAACTAGCTTAGAAATAACCGGGCTAGTAGAAGTAGTAGTATATGTAACCCCGTGCTTAAAGGAGTTATAATAGATATAAAAAACTGACAAATTTTCACCAGCTCCAGAGATTTGAATAAAAATGATCAAACTTCCCCTAAAGATATTCCGAAAATAGTTTTTTTAAACTACGCAGGTCCCAATTTATAAGTTATAAAATGTTTGTTATAATTAAATAACCAATAACACTGATTCATAGAAAATAATTATTTTCTCTTATGGTTTAGTAAAGTAATCATAGAGTGGAACTTCATAAGTTGCCTATTACGCAGTTAAGTACAACTAGTTGTTTAAAATGTTTGTACATAAACTCACTAATGACGATAACATTGTCATTGAAACGCGTATGAAATAATGAATTATTGTTTGTGAGTCAGTTTATGTTGTACTTTAATTATAACCTCTGCTCACGAGCTAAAGTCAAATTTTGATAAAATATTTATGAAGTAATCCTAAGACAACGTCTGCCGATGAAAGTGGTTTTATTAAATTCACTTTAATAGAGATAGGAGTAGGATTCGCTTATTTACTCAAGAAATGAAGTTCACGGGCTCAAGAAAATGCAGATAACAGTGGACAAATATAGCCTGAAATAGGACTAACATAAACTAATAAATTAAACAGTCGTTTAAAATAAAAGAGTTCTTTTTTATTTTGTAAAACAACCCCTCTTTTTAAACTTCAATTGTTTGTATCTGTGCATTCGAAATATCAAATCATGTTGTTATTATTTACAAACAAATTAATCTACAAAACTACCGACAAAAGAAGAATGACTATTTTGATATTTTAAGTAGTTGCCAAGGTTAAATTCTCCAACAACTTAAAAGAGAAAAACTACTATACAACTTACTACATCGTGATTCACAGATCCACAACTGTGGTTACATAACGAAAGTTGAATGGATGACGCACGACTCTTCTAAGAACCTAAGAGCAAGATAATCAACTCACAGATGTTTGGTAATTTCACCTGACAGGTTAGTCAGTTTGTCTCAACGTTGCTTAGAAGCAATCGATGACTAAACCAATTGAATCTAGTTGGCACAGTAGTAAATTCATTCATAAACACGAGTGGTGTCTGAAAAAATTTCATAAAAATGGCAAATTTTTATAAAGAAGGTATAAGATTTCGGTGTAAACCATAATTAACACTTTTCATTACTTTTTTCGCATCTGTGATTTATAACATATTTTAAATAATATGCTAACAGGATGCCTTTTAATGTGAATGATTTTCTTGTAATAATATATTTCCGGTTTGAAATTTTCTGTATTTATAATAATGTTGTAAAAATAAAGCAACAAACCCTAAGACAAAATACAAGCTAAACCAATAGTTAAATATTTAACTATCTGAATAATATATTAGTGATTCTCAATGATTTGTTTAGGCGCAAGTTGCTACAAAAAGGCTTAGATAATTGTGTATTGCCTCAAAGGCACCGATTAACTTGGATCGGCTGAGTCGGTGTGGAATTAAGTGACAAAGAATTAGGTGCCTACGCGATAAATTTCCATTCTCCTTAGTTCTAGGGGAAATTTCTATCCATCATGTCTCTCTTCCTTACAATCCTAACGTCATATCAATTATCTTTCCTCCTCTACGGGGGTGTAACGGATTGGCACTTCCCACGATAGAGAAATTCCACTTCACGTAGCGACCTTGCCCACGCGAAGCTATGATCCTTACATCACCGACTAGTTGAGTGTATGACCTTAACCATAGTTCTGCCTGCATTTATAACCCTCTACATAACCTTCATAGACGATAGTAGTCAGTTCCGCAAAGACAAAAAAATAGTGCCAATAGCTAAAAATTTTAATTAATTGTTTTATTATTCCGGTAATAATAATCAGACCGTGAATAAAATGACAATAAATTTCGATTCAAGCTATTTCTGGTTTAACGAATGTTGGATTTGTTAAATTCAAATTAAATGTTTATAAAAGTGGTGGTGCTAAGGAATGTTAAAACATTTGTTAATAAATGTTTAAAAACATAAACAAAGTATCGAGTTAGGATGGGTCTTTTCATTATAAAACTGAATATTGTCTATGAAAACTAACAATTGCTTCATTAAACAAGTAGCCTCCATTACCCTCAGTATAACAACATACTAAAGTTGAGACAACATTAATAGCCTAAGTTAACATTAATAGTAAACTTGACTTTCTAACAAACCCCATCTACGTTTTTACAATATGTTATATTCTAACATATAATGTTGTATATATATAATGTTATATAACTACATATAACTACAATATAACTACATGGTAAAATAGTGTAATATAGTACTATCTTTATTAAGAAACTTTGAGTTTATATAGTTTAGACTAGCCTATATTGATAAATAGAGGCTGTGTTTGTATTTTTTGCAAATTTTTCTCTAATTAAGGTTTGCGAATTTTAAAACACCTTAAATTAGAAAGTATTTTTAAGAAAGACGTGTAAAACCGTCTTTGAAGAAATCTTTGTCAACGTATTACCATAAAAGTAGTATGAAGATTGTACAAACATTGTCTAGATAAGTAATTTCATTAAGGAGTGCCACGAATTATCTATATACAGTAGACTAACTAACCGAATCAATCGGGACTCCTCGGATGAACGAAAATAGGATTATTCCATTGTTTTCCAAAAAGGACAATTTGAATTAATTATTTTATGTGTTGTAAATGGGAGAAACACTATATTTTTTTATAGGTTTATATTTTTTTTAAGCTTCAAAGGTAAGACCTAGGCTTATTCAGAGCCAAAATTGGGTTGCCATAGAACGTTGTTGCAAAAACTACTTGAAAACTTCATCTTCTAATTATTTGTTTTTTGCTACCTTCATGCAGCAAAATCTCTTATGCGTTTTGAAGCATTGAAACGAAGTTTAAAAGAATTGGTTTGCTCTTTTAATATCTGAAATCTCTAATTGTACAACATAGTAAATCTCAACCAACCGTTTACCCGTAACTCCTTTGATCGATTTCTACTTAGTTTATCTGGTAACAATGTTAACTGGTTTTTTTTAGAAGTCGTGGTGAAAGGCCAAATACAATGACAAACAAAACAACGGAACGATGCGAATCAACGATACACTGACTGTACTAATCAAGATGAATAGTGACAGTTGGGGCTGACCGGGCACTTGGTGACAGCCAATTATACAAAACTGCCCTGAGACGGTGACTCAGCATTCAAAAAATGTTTACGGAGCGGGAGTTTACACCAGCTTCGTGAACAAGGTGGGTGGTCGCGAAGAAAATGTAAACAGCACGAGTGGACAGAATAATTATCTTGAAGTTTGAAGCACGTTTCCTTCTTGATGTTTTCCAGAGTTGTACAGTAAATAGAAACATGAACTTCACCCCACTGAATATTACGTTAAATATAAACCTGATAAAACAGTAAAACAAAATTAATCCTGTCCATGGAAGTCTGAATAACCAAAACACATCACCGCCTAACCAGGAAAACTTTGCTACAGCTGTTACGCAAACCCTATAGGAAATGAAATGTAGCTGTGGTTTAAATGGACGACGCCACGACATAAGCCGGAACTAATTGCCTAGTCCTTGGCTTTTGTTAAGAAGAGCCGGCGATAACGCAAGAAGTCTCTACTTTCATACTAGATTTATTTTGTCACATGACTTACGTTAAGAAATAAATAATACTACGAGACTGTTTTATAGCTTCTAACAATATCTTCAATGAAACATTGTCTAAATTAAAACAATTTTAGTAACAAATTTAATATATATAAGACCTCGATTAAATCTTTGGAATAGACAGCTTTTTATTAATTAGGCCTCTTCAGTAGAGGCTAGCCATGAAGACAAACCCCTAATCCGTGAAAATATCACCTCATTCCTATCCCCCTGGCACTGTGTCTGAGCCTGCGTTTTTCTATAAAAACGCCCAACAAAATATGTTCAAATATATTAATAAAAATCTTTACTTCACGGCTATTATATAACTAAAGCTACCATGGCGAATTTCCTATAACTTGAGAGAAGAGAGAATAAACAAAGCTATGAGAGGGCTTGCACCTCGTGCCACTTTACTTAGGACAAAATATTAAAAATAACCGCAGGCTTAGATTGCTATTCTTACTAAATAAATACATGTGGTACGTGTTCAGTAAATAGACAAGCTTCCATTGTTTATTGAATCAATCATTTGATTTGTCATCATGACTTTTGTAACGTCAGGATTAATGGACGTTACAAAGAACTGGCCACATGGTCAATTATTTAGCAGACGTCTATATGTTTTGTAGATATTGTTTCTCAATAATAACGACTTTTCGTTAGCATACGAAATTAAAAGGACTCTCTAAGCAGCCATAAACGTTGAGGCCAGAGCAACAAACGTTATACTTTCTTGTTCTTTTCTTGTTTATTGCACAACAGTAGGTTAGTCGAACGAAATTAATTTCTTAAGATTATACACCAACAGGAAGTAATCAGCCCAAGTACAAATAAGGCCAAACAACAGGGTGAATATGTTTTAGAAAAATCAAGTGGAAAGGGTTTGGACTAAAATACGAGATCAAAACGATCCCTTGGTTCCTTTTCATGAAGAACATTGTTCATGGAAGAGTAAGCAAAATTTTGGATAAAAGGAAGAAAATGACGATTCAGCCCTAACAAAAAATGAAAATATAGTAGAATTAAACTTAATCGAGGAGTGTTTATCTTTAAAACAGAAAGTGAAACTCATGTTAATAAGCTCTTTATTTCCTAAAGTTATCCAAACATAATTTGTTTAACGTAATGCGCTATTACTCAGACCAAAAACATAGATTGCCATTAGTTTTATTCAACATGAAAGTAAAAATACAAAAGATATGAAACAACAACAAATGTCGAAAATATAGGGATTTTATTATTATAAATCTGAAAACAAAAGTTGATACAGTCAGGTTAAACGTTAAATAAACTACAAGATGAAGATCTATGTTGTTCAGAACGATTGTTTTAAAATATCTAGGACTGTAGAATATTTCAGTCGAAAAAATCAAAACTACACGGAGTAGAATGATTATTTATTTAAATAAATTGTGATTTATTTAAAAATTAAATGAAAACTTAATTTTATCATTTTCAAATAACAATCGCTAATTTTCACTCAAGTTTATTTTAAAAAAATATCGTTGAAACTATGTCACCAAATTTCAAAATATTACAAGAAAAACATATAAGATACTTCTAATTACGATATATTCTTCAATGTATATATATAATATATACGTATTATTGACGAACCTCATTTCAGATTAAATATGTATTAGAACAATTTTTTTTGATATTTTTTTATTGTAATAAACACTTTACAATCAAGAATGTACTTACTTAAGCTCTTCGTCAGGTACATTAGAAGTATTGTAAAGGACTATAAGATTATTAAATCATCTTCTTCTAAACTAAATTTCAGTTCTACAATTCTTGAAATTTCGTTTTCAAGATGTTTCAATTATCTCAAAGTGTTTAAGCTAGTAATGTAGCTGGCGAAAAGCTTCGGATCTTATAAATATATTCTTGTTTGTAAAGTGTATATATATATATATATACATATACAGTATATATTGCCCAAAATATCGTAGATGGCCGAGCTTCAGCATTTTAACCTATATTCCAGAATTGTTTAATATTCCTGATGATGTTAGTACTGTTAGCCAACGAAAAGCTTTGAATTGTAAATTCAATTATAATTCTTGTATTTGTATTTTGACCTAGTTCTTTATATGTACCCTATATATATATATATATATATATATATATATATATATATATATATATATATATATATAAGGTAGTGCAAGATCAATAAGAGTAGTGCAAATCACAGTTGACTATTTTAGCCAATGATGATGACAACATGCTTGCCGATACATGTCTATTGACGTTTTGTGAGAATTTAGTAAAACCTTTCTATGTTTTCAAATGTGTAGTATAAAATACTGATGTCATAAGAAATGCTGGAAACAATTATTATATGTAATATAATTAGATTTTCATTGAAGCTCAATTTAATTTGTAACTTGACATTAGAAATAATGAAATTTAACTCTTTAATTTTTTGTAAACACTTTAATTTTTTTTTTAAATCGACCAAAATCCTGCCCTATGTGAATGAATTGAAAGGTAATTTGTGCAAACGCAATACTGAATACTGTTAATTGCAGGTTATAATTTCCATTTACAATTTTATTCTAAATGTAAAGTGAATTACAATTAGGTAAAGTATATAAAGAAACAAAGGCTTCGCGGTGTTATACATTTACGAGAAAATTCTGTGAATATACGGCAAAAGAATACACTACTTTTATCACTAGCCTAGCCTATATGAGTAATATTGCGGAGAGAGATTACAAACAATAACAAATGAGAATAAGTTTCCTCTGCGTCCATTATTACATGCAGGCGTTGCAAAAGAGCCTATGTTACTGGTACACTTCAACAGATTTTTATTATTTTATTAGTGTAACAAATCAAATTTTAATTTTTAAAAAAATTTCAAAGTTAATAATGGCATTGATTTTTTTCTTAAACGTAGTACTCTATTAGCACATTTGATCACATCAATTGAACTTTATTTTAAATAAGCCTAAGAATTAGCGCAAAAACATTGAACTATAAAATAAGTCAGTTGACCTATCAAGGAGGCTGTTGGTGGCAAACTCCCGTAACTGTGGCAAGCTACCTTAACAGCGATATCTGCCTTTTAATGGCATATTTGTAGCAAAAGTTTAACTTCTGAGAAAAACAGATTAAATTTGTTCAAAAATTCGGAAAATCCAACTAAAAGAGTAAAACTGATGTAAGATAAAATTATTGACAGAATGTCAAATGTTTGTTATTACATTCTTACATGTACGCTCACACAAGGTTCTAAACCTTTCAATAAAATAATTTAAATTAATATACAATCAGTAAAAGACTCGTTAAAAAAATACAACAGGCAAACAAATTTAAATTAGAAATAGTTCGTTAAACGATAGTAATAAAAAACTTTTACAATTAAAATGATTAATTTAAAATATAACGAACAACTTTTTCTACAATTACTATAACTTATTTTTAGTCCACTTACCATAGCTTGCCTTTCTGTTTCTAAACTCTCGCATTTCGAAGTTAAAACTAAGATAACTACACATAGAGAAATCCTCAAAAAGATAAACATATCGTATTGTAAACCGTTGTTGATATTTTTCACAGCCATTGTTTATAAATTTAACGTTAACGTCTTATAAAAGAATTAATCTTCAGTAAAAAACCATTAAACACATATTTTGTAAACCAGTTGTTCGTTTCGCACAAGTTTTTGTAGGTTATACAGTACCTTGCACGCGCACTAACTTGATGGAGCACTGACGGAGTTCCGACGCAGACTGACTATCTAGGTAGCCACTGCTCACTTATGTACCTCGTCACCGCCGCGCTGGCTACGTCATGCCGACTATCAAGGAAACTATGATGAACGTAACTTCAAAATATTTTGGGATTTACATTGTAGAAGGGGTTTGTGGAAATGGGTTTTTTTTATTAAAAATAGGTTAGTGGTGAAGGTTTTGGGAGTAAACTTACTGGAAATTTTGTTACTATTCTTTGAAAATGGTGAATGTTCCTAACCTTCAATTCACGTACTTTAGTTCTTGGAATTTTTTGTAAATGGTATCTTGAACTAATAATACTGTATATAAAAGATAAAAATATTGCCAGTTTATGAAATAATTCATTACAGATATACATTAAATAGGCCCAAATGTGAAAAGTATTTTTAAATATCGTTTGTCTTCCCATGTATACTGTATTCTATTGGTATTACTAAATATTGGCTAGAAATCATTCTGTAAATAATATTTAAGCATGTTGTGATTTGAAGTGATTAATAAATAACTGTACACAAACTCACAATTAAAACTAGTTGCTGTAACAATTATGTAGCAGTCTCGCTGATGATGATGACCTAAGTATTTGAAACGAGTACCAGAATTAAGTGTTTACAATTGTTAGTTTGTGTACAGTAATTTATTAGTCTTTATTATATAGTATATTCGTGTTTTAGTCAATTATGTTTTGTTTTTATTTGTGACTTCTACTAGTAATACACCTCTTAGTCTACATTTGCATTTTATTTGTACGATTTTGGGATTTTAATTGTAACTTATACTAATTATAAACTGAAAGGAAACAATAGTGAGACAATTCTTTGTACAATAAAACACTTAAACATATATTGCTATGTCACTCTTGCACTCAAGATTTTGCTTATTGAGGACTCGGGATATGTGTCATATTATCAATTCAGAGCGTAACTGACCTCTTGGTTGTTTTTGGTTAGGGTAGGAGTAAGGTAGGATACGGACATATGATGATTTGTTTATATTTTTTTGGGGCTATAATTCACATACTCCTATTGACATATAACCCCCAAAACCTTTTAGAAAACTTGACCTAATATCCCTATCCTACTCCACCACCACTTTAACCTAAAACAATCAAGAGGTCAGTTACGGTCCGAGTCTACAGTGGGATATATCTCCAGAAACATCCTTTCTCAATAAGCAAAAACGTAAGAGCTATTATAGGACAGAATAAAACATTAATAGGTCCATATATGCTCATATATGTTCAAGAGTTTTACTTTAAAACTAATAGCTCAGTTGAAGATAGAATTAAATAACAATAATGGTTATTTCTGTTTTTACCAGCTTTTTTTTACCACTATAAGAATAATAAGAAATAACATGCTATTTAAAAATTACTAATCTAATGCATTTCTTTTCCTTTGTGTACGCTACAGAATTTTAAAATATATTCATATCTAATTGAAACTCGTTGCTTATTAGACTTTAATGTTTTAATTAAAACCTGTTGTCATTAAATAAAACTACTATTTAGTGTGCAAAATGTACAAAATAGTTCCAGGTTTAATGATGCTGAGTTATGAAAGCTGTTTTGATGTTTTCGCTGACGCAATTCGGTCTTTCTGCAACCAAAAAGATGGGTCTTTCAAAAATTTGAAGTACTTCAAACCTGGGGTTCAGACTCAGCTGTCAAACTTTGTTCGTTTTTAGGGCGAATAAAATGAGAAGTATTTTACAACGGATGTAATTAGTAAAGCAATTATCACGAATAATTATTTTAGGAACATTAGCTTCCACTGTTGCCATAAGAGGAAATGGTTCACTTCTAAAATGAAATAAAAGTTTTCTCATGGGTGGAAATTTGTTTATCGGATATTGTATGAAATTTTTATTTTATACAAATACCTGTTCAAAATAGTAAATAAATTTGGTGACAGGATTTGTTTGAAACATTTTTAAAAAACAAAACTTTTCATTCATTGCTTTGTTTAGGTAATAAACAGCGCTCGGCCACTAGGCTTTAATGTTTTTGTCTCTTAAAATTACGTATGAGTGAGGTTTTTAATCTTTGGTCAAAAAAGATTTATATAACTTTCAAAAATTGTTGTGAAAGTAATTGAATGGAGTAAAACGAATATCCTTGTAATATAATTTTAGATATAATTTATAAGAATTTCGTCCTAAATATGGCCTAATCTTTAAAACGTTTGAAAACACATTTTAACCAGAATACCCTAACTTAATTGAATATAATTATCTTGTTTATTATTCCTATTTTTCTGTTTAATTTAATATTTTTTATAATATAAATTACTTATAAAGTGAATAGAACAAAATAAATCTTATCTAACAAGATATATTTTCAGTTCGTATAGTAGCAAAGGAATCTTTTATCGGCCACCTACTCTCGACTAAACTGTGAACAGAATGTACAGCAAAGCACAATAATATCTACAAAGCACAAAACAGAAGCAGCCTTAATCTCGCGGAGTGATACATTAGTCAGGGTATTTTGACGTTTTTAATACACTCTAATCAATATCCACCGACCGTTTAAACATTTTCGTTCACATATAACAAAATCTCCCGCTTCAGTAAAATCTTTACAATGTCCAGATGAGGGACGCAACAATGATGTAATGAAGCATTGTTTACTTCCGTTATAACGATATAGCTTTCCACGAAACATTTACTTTCACCACAACGCTGATATGTGCGCAATGTTTTTAGTAAAGCTATTAGAATTTATAAAAAAGTAGTTTAGAAAAAAATGTTTATGCTAAAGAAAAAAAAACATTTCGGAACTGAATGTAACATTTTAATATTTGCGCTCTGTCTTGGATGGTAGTAGCTATATATAATAAGACAGAAAATAGTTCTTTTTCTTTTACTGTGAAATTTTAAAAATATATTTAAACGTGATTTTAAGATAATTTTTGGAAAAAATCAAGTGTACGTTTTGGCTGTCTCTAGTTTTCTAAATATGTAAAATGTTCTGCACGATACAAATAGTGTAAATGACTCGTTATCCATTAGGAGACCCCCAAATTCAATCAGTGTATAGATCTTATGGTAGCATAGTCAAAAGAGATAAAGTTATTAAGTCAAAAGAGAGCAAAATAGACTACTTTTGTAGTTGATAGTTTCAGTGTCTGAGATCCATTGTTATTGACTGTTGCCCTATAGCATCTATTCTTCTTTTACATTCTAATTACACAAACACCTTTCTTTCTCTCCAGCATCGTGCTCTCCAAATGCAATTTGTTTTTATAGTTTGCCACATTATATTTGCTGTTAATGGAAATTTTAAGAATATCTTAGTTATTTCGTTCCATTGTTGGTGATTTCGCTGGCAGCTTTCTGCAACGAAGTCTACTTTGTAAATTTGTATTTATGAACAAAGCCTACGCTATACATTGCTTTAATCCTGTCGTGTACCATTTGTTTTTTTCAATCATTTTAATACAACGGAAATATTATAAGTAAATTTATTTGTCATGGAAATGTTTTGAAGAAAATTATTTCTCTAAAACGTTTTCTTCAGATGTCAAACTTGTATAGAACACTTTGAGTGATAAATCTTCATAATTCACACTTGAACATGATATGTCTTCCTTAGGAAGCTAAATTCGACTTCCTTTAGGATTTCGCCGCAAACATTTAAAATGGCCGACCAAAGTCAACATGATACTTATATTAGGAAACTTCCTGAAGCTAGATATTTTATAAAACGTGTCCTTCAAGGAAATTACATCGTGATGTTTGAATCCAAAAACAATAAATGAATCATAATTACTTTGACAGTCTAATTTTAAAATAAATGTCCATATTTCGTTTAAGCTTGTATATAATACTTAATATATTTTTATTGGAAGAATGATCCAGAATATTTGGAGAATATTTGTAAATTTCGCTTTTCGTTCTAACATTTTATTAAAATTACAGAGCTTATAATCAATACAAAGACAATCATTCATTAAATTTAGACGATGTGGGACTTAGTATATATAGTAGAGTACCAAGAATGAAATAAAGAAAAATGAAAAGTTTTCAAAACTAAACAAGAAAATAACTAAAAAAATACAATATGGCAGTAAATAAAACTGACCGAGAGAAATGCCAAAATCTTCATTTCAAGAATGTAGTTAATGGAATATTAAAAACCTAGTTAATGTAGATGATAATAAAATAATGTAATTAATAGAACAATATACGAAATACAATTTTTATTTAGCGAAGTAATTAAATTTAATTGCTTATTTAAAGCGTCAGACCCGACTAAGAAAGTTTTAATTTGAAAAGTTTGAATGAAAATATATCATGAAATATAATGTCATTATCAGTAGGACTATATTGAATTAATTATATTAACATTTATTGAAATATAAAAATAATATATTTGTTAATTGTTAAAAAAAAGTTATGGATTATTAACCTTTTGAATTATTAATGTACAATAAATAAAGTAACATAACCTACATGTTAAAACAGTAGCTCTACAACATAACCTGTAACATAAAATCAGCTGTTGAATGAAATCATATGTGTTAACGTAATTATTATTAAGTTGAAAATAACCTAAAATATTAGGCGTGTGTTAGCAGCCAAGTCATGGGTTGAAGCATGACATGTGAGATGAGTTTTCTTGTGAAAAGAAATACAGACATGTTTAGCGATAAGAAGAAAGAAGTGAAAATTTTTCCTAATAAAAATTACGATAAACGTGATAAAAATCACCACAGGGAAGTTGATATTTTAATGTCACCACGTAATGAATCAGAGAAAAAATCAGACGGAATTATAAAAAACAGATAGAAAATAAAGGAAAATGTTTTAAAAAATATCTTTACTTGGACAATTTTTGGTTAGTTTAAACTTTAGGAAAGTTTTAAATTCCTTTAACAACCACTTTTAAACTAGTTTTACATATATTTAGTATTGACAGCCCCAATTTCGACTGAATGTTACACACAATAAAACCACAAAATCCTTTTTAAAGACTCGGGGGAAATTTTGTTTATAATTATAATTTTCGATCGAGATAAGGTTTTATAGCCCTTGTTTACATTTATCCTTTTTAAACAAAAAAAGTGTTACATACGTATTGTATAGAGAAGAGAAAGGTATTATTTCGCTACAAATAATTTTTCTACTAATTAAAACAACCCTAAAATTACCAATTTAGTCCTAATTGCAGCCTTTAGCTGCGAACAATTTCAGAAAATTAGATGCTACTTTATTATAATTGTCCTGGTTATTTTGTAGCTTACTAAGATAACATTTACAAACTTTGCTTTCTTATTATTTAGTGAAATAATGTCACAACTGGAATAAAACTAATGCAAATAGACTATTTAGCTTGCGGTCATAAGTCTAGCCAAGGGCATCGATGCGGAAAACTTTAACATAAAAGTTAGTTTAATTTGCAATAAAGTATTACATATGGTTTAATCTTATTGTAATATTCTTGCAAAATATTTTTAACAAGGTATTTTACAATATCGAGAATGGTGTCCACACCCGTTTGGTGCTCAGTGGTTAAGGTTGCATCTGGACTGCCAATTTGCTGCTTGGGCTGTTAAATGCTTATAAAAATGTGTCGGAAAATGTCATCAGCCTTCTTTAATCGTCTCATGTATAGCAGAATATGAACCAAAAAGTTGTGTTGGTATAAAATATATTATATTTTGACTATTATGAATAGACAGAAACGATGGCTTTAGTTAGGGAAAATGTTATTGGATAATTAGAAAAAGTTCTTTTAACATAAGACGATGTTTTCTTAAAATGTAATAATTTGAAGTTTTTTTAAAAATAATCTGTGAAAGAGCTTGATCTGGAAGAGAGTTTAATGAATGGATAGAAGAGACCGTTTGCAGTTTTTAAATTGTTAACATGATGTTTTGTTATAATATCTCTTCTTCAAATTAGTAGCTTTGTGAAACTTCTTTGAAAATTTCTTGTTTATTTCTCTATTGTTACACATTATGAAATAACCGATATGAAATTTCTAAAATTATGTTCTACGTGGTTATTTCAAAAAACTAAGTTTTTACTTTGATAAAAAGATAGTACGAGTAGCCTATAATTAATAGCAAGTAAAGTTTACGGTGTCAACCCTAACGTTATTTTAAAATGGAACACCTTCAGTAGCTCGTTGTGTAAGTTTCTTCCCTTCTTATTAATACATTCTTAAAGCCAAATGGTATACCTTAGAAATTTATATCTAACATTTGAAGCCAAGTGACAAGCTGTCATAACTCAGAGGTGCTGTATATAATCGTATATTTTGTATTTTTGGTTACATAAAAAAAATTAAAATACCAGATATATAACATTCATTTCCTTCCGCAACCAGATTCTTAATTCCTAATCTACATTTTTCTGAAATGTTGATAATGCTGAACATTAAATAATAAAACACAAAATTTTAACTCCTTAAAAACTTACATCCATTGCAAAATTATCATAAAAAATACAAACTATGGTTTTGATATTTTTTTGTTCGGAAGATATTTTTTTTTAAAGATAGGTGATATTTAGAACTACATTAATATTGTAGACATCAAACACAATACATGCATTCTGCTTTGTAGTTTGAGTTCCTGGATAACAAAAGTATTATGTTATTATTTTTATATCATTTCGAGGGAAAGTATGTTTTTAATAGTTTTGTATTTCTTTCCAATAGGTTTTTTTATATGTAAATAATACATATAATTAAGGTAGAGGCATGAACTCCTTATTTTGGAATCTCCAGATTAGGAAGGGATCATACATAGATCATGAGTAAGGGCAGCATATTTGAAACAGCCCACCCTCTGTCACATTACCCCAATATTCATCTCATTAGGACAAGACAATGGTTCATATATCTAAGGTCATCCAAATTCCTAAACAAATTTGTACAGAGATCCCTTTTATAGTATGCTAAAGCTTTCTAAAGTCCATGAAGAGCTGTGACAAAAACTAGTTCTGTTCACAGTTCTTTTACAGAATTTTCCGATTACTACACTAAACAAGACCCGTTTTTATCGATAGACTATGCTTTGTTTTTATAAGTTAAACTGGTAATCCGGCCATAACAATAATAATGAACAACTATTAGAGAGAATTTCTTAACATAACGTTCTTTTGCCATTATTACAGTGGCTTCTACAGACCTTCCATATTAGTAACTTTTTACCACCACACGTTGCCGACCACTTTATGTCTTCTGCGACTGTAACACAAATTCGTGCTTCCACTTTATAATCCCCATGGCTATATTTTTCAATTGACAGTCTAAAAGCATATATGCTCTCTTAAGTGCCAGGTGAAACAGGTAGTCTACTCTTGCACCACTGTGGTCTGTTCTAGCCCTCGCAGCAAGAGTGGCCGAACGTCTGGAAATGTCGCTATGTATTTCATTCATTCTATATTCCTTTCTTAATTGGTCTAATAACTAAACCTTGAGATCTACCCCGCATTTAAATTACTGTTACGAACGAATATTTATCAGGATAACCGATTTACCCAACTGTCCAAATTGTCCAATAGGCCATATTTCATACATTTTTTATTGTTTGACTAATACAATAAAAAACATAGAGTTTAAAGCAAGGCTTTATGATTAAAAACAATATAACTTTACTATCTGTGACAATAATGAAATTTGATTAATTTTGTCGTTTTTATATTTTAGAAACAATATGCACGAACATTTATAAACTATGCGCATTTCAAACTACTTTGCATAAACTATTGTGTAAGTTTCCTTGATTTGCTGCAATGTTATTGAATACAATCCACAGAAGGCCTTTAGTTACAATTTGGATTTACTCCAACACCATGAAACACTACAAGAATTTCAGGGGTAAATTAATGTTTTCATGGCAACAAATTATCAAGTCCAGAGGTGTTTCCCATCCGGAAGGTGATGATTCACTAGAATTATTAAGCGGTTAGAACCACTTGTTCACATGAAATCAAAGTTAATGACAATTCAACAGATGTCAACAGCAGTCGATCGATGAGTCATTCTATTAATCGGAGAAATACTGCTTCCACGTTCGCTCTTGGAACATACCTTGCACGTACTTATGTTTTATTACCTGTAATAAAATCCTACGTTTTATAACCAAGGAATCGTTTTGCAAGAGAAATTAGGATCTTTTTACTATTCGTTTGTTTATGTATAGACAAAACACAAGCACGTGCATGTACACACAGAACTCAGAGCACGGCCCTGACACATGAGCCATGATGTTTTTCATCTTTAGATCATACGAGTCCCACGCCTTTCCCAACCTATCATTTACCAATCATTCCACTTGATAACACATTTTTCATTATTTCCTAAAACTTTAAACAATAAGAATTTTAAAAGTTAAAAGTAGAAAAACTTTTAAAATAAGTATTATTACGGAATTATCAGTGAGTTTCAAATGGATCACCCCAAATTTAGTTTATATTAGAGAATTTGAAGGTTTTCTCTTCTTTAGCGATGGTTTTACGGTTTTGCCTTCCCATCCTTTTGTACGTACTTCATTCTCATGGCGTCATCCACTTCACTTGTGTGACCCCTTCGGTCTCATATTGGATTCACAACCAATCACATTGCTATGCTACCAATAAACAATGTTCTAACAACTTGAAGCAACTGTGGCGTAAATAAATAAAACCTCTTGAGCATAAATGAACAATTTTTTTCATTTTTTTTTCTCGAAAAAACCATTTTTGTTATCATCAACAAACAAAATATAGTCTAAAAATTATAATCGACTACTAAGTATAACAATAAATAATATGAAAAATATGAAGTTTTAGGTTAGGAGGTATTATTTATTTATATTAAAATATATCCCATTCTTTCTGAACTCTAAATGTTACTCTTCCCTTTTATCATTAACCTAATGGTTACGGCTTTACCTGACTAATCACTTCTTTGACACGCCTAGGCCTAGGTTCAATGTAAATACATAAATGTGACTTATTGAAGTTGCAAATTTTCTACAGGAAATATGTGAATTTATTTAGTACAAAAACTTGCAGTTTAAATACTGCAAAAAAATTACACTTTATTGTATTAACTTAGCAAAAAACCACTACTTACTGATTTATTCAGCAAACGTGTTTCGCGCTAGGTCAGCTCATTATTTAGTATAACTTTCTGCTTATCAAACCTACTTATCTTATTTTGCTTTCGTTATCAGTTATTTTTACAGTTAAACAAAACTTAAATGTTATTGTTTTTGTCTTTTGTAACTTAAATTTTATTTTTTATTATTGTTGTTTTATTTTTTTTAATTTTCTTATAATACAATAATATTAAATATTTAAGTAAATATTATTGTTAAAACAAATAAAAGACATACATAACTCTCAGAAATTAATCATTTATTTACTCACAGGCGTTTCAATGACAAAGTTATCATCTGTGAGTGTTGCTACTACAAACTCTAACTTACAACTGTTGTAAGTTAGAGCTTGTAGTAGCAACACTCACTGATGATGATGATTTTTTCATTGAAACGCGTATGAGTAAATAAATGAATAATTTTTGACTCTTGTTTATACCTTTTATTTGTTTTAACATAGCTTCACAAGCTAAGCTCAAAGAATAGTTGTATAGATATTATTGTTGTTGCTTTTTTTAATTTTCTTATAATACAAAACCATTAAATATTTCAGTAAACATTATACCTCACATAAAGAAATTATATAAGAATTGTTTAAAAGATTTATTTACAACAGTAATATTGCACTGTATTCATTGGCAGTGGAAGCGCTTTATTATTATTATTTTGTACAAAATATTACAGTAAGAGAATACTTATAAAGTAAGTAATAAAAAAAGTTTAAAAATGATCTTTAATATTCTTATTAAATAGTTTCAGTATTTGAAGTATTAATTTTCAAACAAAGCTTGTATTGGAACTTCTAGTAATGTACTTTAAACAAATAGTTTCGGACTCGGATAGAAAACGTCTTGATACTGACCAGTAAATTAATCACAGCCGGTTTAAACTTCGGAACATATCAACTGCCGCTATTAAAGAGGTTGAACATTATTTTTAAAGTCAAAGACAAGTAAGTACATTTAATAGATGTATGTCTACTAAATATCCATTCAATAAAACGTCGGAAATATCCGAACATACTCAAAGTGAATCTAGGAGTCTTGTCACCGCTTTATTTCCGCACAAAGAACGTCAGAACGAACGTTTTATAAAAATGCGTGAAGCGATTCTTTTGTCGTCGCTTAACTTTCTCCGATTCAAAGAAATTTTTTAACAGTAAAACTGTATTACTCTCGTTTGTTGCAGTCATCGTACCTTTCCCATAACAAATTAGTTCAATCTTCCCGCGTAAGCTAGACGCCAGACTATCAGAGTGGGAAGCCGCCCAAGGTGGGTTGGTGTCTGCTTACCTCAACCCGTGCGGTACTCGGAACGCCGTGACTCACCTCACGGAATCCTGGAACTGCATCGTGTACTTCCTATAAACCTACAGTAACTCGTAAAACTCAGTAAGCATAATCGACTTGCCTTCACAACCACTCAAGTTTACTAATAGCTTTTGCTCTGTTGTTATTTTATTCCTTATGCTGAATGCGTTAAACGTTAGAATTTAACACCTAGACCCTACCTTGTTAAAATTTAATTTGATTGACGCTACCTTGAGATGTCTTTGTGTAATTACTTAAATAAGAATATTTATTGCATAAAGTTATTCTTTGTTGGATAATTTTTAGACACTGTTGTTTTATTGCAATGATTAATTTCAAGCTACCTAATTTGTCTTTATATTGACATACGGGTCCATTTAAACAAAACAATGAATGCCCTGGGTCAGATTCCAGTTTGATTTTTCATAAATAGTATGGTAATGTATAGTTATCTAACGGAAGAGAAAATAAAGACATAAGAGTAGGCTAACTGGGAAAAAGAGGCAAACGGTAAAAAAAATAAATTGTATGGGTAATTTCACTTAGTTTATGAGAGCCGACTCAAAAAATTATAAAATCTAAAAATTTAACTATGCAATTACTTTAATGTAAATAATTTTATTAGAAAAAGATTATATACTATGTTATTTCAAACTAATGCTCTAAGTTACAACTTGGAGTAAAAAACTGTGGTGTAATTTTTTATTTTAAATAAATAAAACTTCTTAACGACAAAACATTTTTATTTAAATCTCTAAGTTCATTTTGATTGCAAAACAATCATATTCAGGGGCATCATTACAAGAATAACCTCTGCAAGTAATCAAGTTGCTCTTGTAATAATTTCATATGAAGAATCGAAATGTATGTAAGGATTTAAATAGAGAGGTGTTTGTGGTTAAGAGGTTTTATTTATTTAAAATAAGAAATGCTTACAAATTATTCCTCGTAGAAATTACTTAGAGTTAGTCTTTATTCAAAGAAATACAAATATATCTAGAATTCTGTGCCATTAATTTTAATAGTGTAGCCTCAGAGGATCATAGAGAAGGAAAAGTCAAAGAAATCATTAATTGAATATGTTACGTTAACTTCTTTAAACGATTAATTAGTTTTAGCTATTAAAATGCTATATTGTAAATTTAAAGAATTTATCCCTAATTACGTTTTGGGTTCCAGGTTAAGCAAATATCTATTTTTACAAATTCCCTACTTCACAATACTCGTCGTTCACTTTGAAGTATAAAGCCAAGCTGTTAAATCAATAGGAAGACACTTTTCAAGATACTTTTTATTTCTTAGAATAACTTGAATTTTCCTTCATAAAATCCTTTTTTTATAAGTTGACTTTAAAATAGTATAAAACTTTATCTACTAGAGTCAGTATAGTACAGTTATTTTATTTTTTATGCATCAACGGTTTTTTTCTAATAGGAAATCTGCATTTTTGGGCTTTATTTACTTTAAATATGTATATTGAGGTAATTTTATTTATAACGTTAAATCACCACACGCTCGTTTAAAAAAATAATAACATGATAAATGCTTATTTTCTTCCTTCTAAAATATTAGCTTCGTAAGAACAACCTGTTTGTCTGCACCATCGTTTTTTACCGTTTGAAGTATTTTTGTTTTTAAAAGTTGTATTGGCATTGTTGTAAGCTGTATGTTGCGCGGCTACTATAAGTCAGTATTGGGGGTACCTAGCATACCACTTACAACAGATCCGGAATTTGTCCCTTATCCAGACGTAATCCATAGTACATCTTGACAAAACGTACATACTTGATTATGTAGAAAGTCTTCAATAGCACGTATAAATTACGTAATAAAAATTGGCGCTAAAGTTCAGAAAATGTTTTACAAAATTTAAAACCGTTCATATTTTACTCGACACAAAGCTTTATAAAATCGAGGTCATTTTATAGTACAGAGCTCTATGTTATAGCAGACAAAATATTTCACGGAAAATGACGTCCATCTTGTGTGCGGATTTCTAAAGAGCTTATATTAAAATTGAGATAATTTCATTCATCGACAGGTTGACTTAGGTTATTAAAGTTTATTTTTATTTCCTTCTAACCGAAATTACTTCACCGGTTACCTTATAGGTATATTTTATTATAGTGGAACTTAGTCTTATAGCAACTTTTGAGTACATACAGTGTTGTATGTTGCCGGTGAAAAGTTTTGTGTCTTTGTCATCTTTTTATTTCTGCAGCATCAGGGCCACGTTTTATTATTTAATCTGTTTTTTCT
>JBAIZL010000001.1:32662500-32702500 GCA_036971475.1 Prosapia bicincta
TACTCGGGGTATTTTAGGGATTTCTGGGTTTAACCCTAGCACCGAAGTTGGCCAGGCACACTCTAGGGTTGGGACTGCGGGTGTCGTCGTGGCTTAACTAAAGTGAAACTTGCCAGAATCTAAAATATTACCCATAAATTGTATTCGAAGGTCCCAAGTTTAATGTATAAGTTACCTTCTGTTCGAGTTTGATATTTATGTAAAATGATGTTATTCTTTAAATTTGTATTTTGTCAACCCAATTGTCATAGATTTTCTTTTCATTTTTACGTATCTAAACGATTATGTTATTTATTTTCTCATCCTTCTACGGGTAATTCATTTCTTCCGTTTTCTTCTCTTTTCGCGTTAATTTCTTTTGTTCTTTAAAAAAGGATGGTATCGTTAGCGGGGACAGTGAAATGACTTTAAACCATCCGTTAAAATAAGAATTCTGATTCCTCCGACTACTTCTAAGACAGGTAAACATATTTACTCTACTCTTTTGTTGGTTCGGATGGCATGTTGATCTTAGGCTACGATATTCTAGTCCCAAGAGTAACTTTAACGTCTATGGGAATGTCACTCGATTAGAGTTACATAAAAACTGCTTCAAGTACGGTGATCATTAGTACGGAAACAAATACAGTAGAGCCTCGATAATTCGAGGTAGGTGGGACCGAGACATCTTCGAAAACAAAAAAACTCAGATTACACGGATTTAACATTAGACACGGATGCTCCTATACATTAGAAAAAACAGGAGATTTAAAGAACCCTAATACTATAATTAGGAATGCACAAAATACGTTTATAGAACTTTATTGATTATAGTACTTACATAAATTAATGTTTCTTTGGAATATATTGTTCATCACGGTTGCTAAACTGTTTTGGAAATGTTGTTATGTGTCTTCTGCGTTTGCTTATATATGATTGTTTTCGTGCTCCGGTATCGCTTAGTCGTCTTAGCAGAAGTACATCTATTAGCGTGCAGTCTGTTGTTCAATATAACGTAGTGCAGTTTCCAAGGGGGTCGTTTCTTCACGGTGAGTGATTTTCTCTTCTTGTACTGACTCTGTCGAACCACCATCTTCATTATCGTCATCACTGTCTTCAGTAGTTTTTTGTTCCATTTTAATAATCGTAACATCTGTTATCTCAACTTGTACACGTCGGAGTTTTCACAACACGGGCGTTTCTTGATAAGAAATGTCGAATATGTTTCTATTTTTGGATGAATAACACAGCCAACAGTTTTATTATGACTCAGGATTATACAGTCTGACTCAGTATACAGTACACAACTCGCTTGACTGTAATTTTTTTAAAGCTTACAAGTATGATTGTAAAAGGGTAGCTTTTTTATTTTTTTTATATATATCAGAACATGAGCATCCTTCGGCTGGGTTAGGCTTGTAATATTGCGGGAAGATATAAAGCTATAATATCATCAGAGCATATTTGATCTTCAACAGGATGTGGCGGTGCTTTGTCTAACAGTAAAATACCCTTCCGTGACAAATTCCTTGCTTTTAAAAACTTTTCAGTTTCGCGCACAAACTCATTAAAAACACTCTTTCAATATTTCTCTATAAAACCATCAGCACTTCAGTTCTTATATGAAACAGGGAATGCTGGTGGGAGGTCATTACGTACCTATTATCCTGGGTCATTCGTAAGCATCCGTTTTTACGTAGCTATTGTTTTAGGTCATGCATTGGTAGGTGTCATTACGGAACTATTGCCTTAGTTCATTAATAGAGGTCTTTACGTAACTATTGTCTTAGGTCATGGGTCAGGTAGCTGTCTTTACGTAGCTATTGTGATAGGTTATGCATTGGTGGCAGTCTTTACATAGATATTGTGATGAGTTATGCATGGGTAGCTGTCTTTATGGAGCAATTGTCTTATTTCATGCATTGATATAGGTCTATTCGTAAATATTGTTTTAGGTCATGGGTCGGTGACCGTTTTTACTTAGCTATTGGGATAGGGTATGCAATAGTAGCTGTCTTTACGTGGCTATTGTGATAGGTTAAGCATTGGTAGCTGTCATAACGTAGCTATAGTGATAGGGTATGCATTTTTAGCTGTCTTTACGGAGCTAATGTGATAGGGTATGCATTGGTAGCTGTCTTTACGTAGCTATTGTGATAGGGTATGCATTGGTAGCGGTCTTTACGGATCTATTATGATAGGGTATGCAATAGTAGCTGTCTATACGTAGCTATTGTGATAAGGTATGCATTAATTGCTGCCTTTACGGGGCTGTTATGTAAGGCTATGCATTGGTAGCTGTCTTTACGTAGCTACTGTGATAGGTCATGCATTGGTAGATATCTATACGTAACTATTTCTTTAGGTCATGCTTTGATAGAAGTCTCTACGTAACTGTTTACTAAGTAACTGATATTACGTAGCTTTTGTGATAGGGTATGCATTGGTAGCAATCTTTACGGAGCTATTGGGATAGGGTATGGATTGATATAGTTCTTTACGTAACTACTGTCTTTGTTTCATGGATTGATAGAGGTCCTTACGTAATTATATACTTAGGTCATGGATTAGTAACCTTTTTTACGTAGCTATTGGGATAGGGTATGCAATAGTAGCTGTCTTTACGTAGCTATTGTGATTGGTATGCATTAATAGCTGTCTTTACGGAGCTGTTGTGTAAGGCTATGCATTTGTAGCTGTCTTTACGTAGCTATTGTGATAGGTTATGTATTGGTGGCTCTATTTACATAGCTATTGTTATAGGGTATGCATTGATATAGGTCTTTACGTAACTTTTGTCTTAGGTCATGCATTGGTAGATGTCTATACATAGCTATTTCTTTAAGTCATGCATTGATAGGAGTCTCTACGTAACTGTTTACTAGGTAACTGTCTTTACGTAGCTATTGTGATAGGGTATGTATTGGTAGCTGTCTTCAAGGAGTTATTGTGATAGGTTATGCATTGATATTAGTCTTTACGTAACTATTGTTTTAGATCATGCATTGGTAGATGGCTATACGTAGCTATTGCTTTAGGTAATTGTATACTAGGTAGCTCTCTTTACGTAGTTATTGTGATAGGATTTGCATTAGTAGCTGTCTTTACGTAGCTATTGTGATTAGTTATGCTTTGGAAGCTGTCTTTACGGAGCTATTGTGATAGGTTATGGACTAGTAGCTGCCTTTACGGAGCCATTGGCTTAACTCATACTTTGATATAGGTCTTTGCGTAAAAAGGTCTTAAGACATGGGTCGGTAACCGTTTTTACGAAGCAATTGTGCAAAGATATGCATTGGAAGTCGTCATTATGGAGCGATTATGATAGGCTATGCATTGGTTGCTGTCTTTGCGTAACTATTGAGATAGATTATGCATTAGTTGGTGTCTTTACGGAGCTATAGAGACGGGGAATGCTTTGATAGCTGTTTTACGTAGCTATTGTGATAGGGTATGCATGGTTAGCTGTCTTCACGTAGCTATGGTGATAGGTAATGCATTGATATAGGACTTTAGGTGACTATTGTCTTAGGTCATGTATTGATAGAGGTTTTTGAGTAACTATATACTTTGGTCATGGATTGGTAACCGTTTTTCCTTAGCTATTGTGATGGGGTATGCATTGGTTGCTGTCTTTACGTAGCTATTGTGATAGGGTATGCAGTAATAGCTGTCATTACGGAGCTATTGTGATAGGTTATGTATTGGTTGCTGTCTTTACGTAGATATTGTTATAGGTTATGCAATGGTTGCTGACTTTACGTAGCTATTGAGATAAGACATTCATTGATAACTGTCCTTACGGAACAATTGTGATAGGTTATGCATTGGTAGCTGTCTTTACGGATCAATTGTCTTACCTCCTGCATTGATCTAGATCTATACGTAAATATTGTCATAGGTCATGGGTCGCTGACAGTTTTTACGTAGCTATTGTGATAGGGTATGTATTGGTAGCTAGATCAGTTCTGCCTCGAAGAGCACTCTCAATGTCAAACAAATCTTGATATCACTTCCTTTACAACATTACGCTGTTTCAGTGTAGGTTTTTTACTGCAATCCTTCATGAAGGTTACCTGCTCTTCTGAAACCTCCCTTTTTCAGAGGGCCTTGCCCGTTTTAACATTGGTACTTTACCCATTGTACCCGTTTACAATTGTTAAATCGCTGAGCAAGCTTCAATTGTACTACACTTTATTAATTTAACGAGGTACCCACCACTCGGATTCATCAGACGAGTAATAGGTTTTCTTCTAGTACTAGGACATTCTTGCTATAAGGACACCGCCGCCGAGGCTCTAGTCATTCTACTTCGGTTTTAGTAGTAAGGTTTGATACTATCGTAAGTATCAACCTACTAACCGTAAGGTTTCACGGTTTCATAAATACCTTGTCAATGTTCATCAAATTCTTGGGCAGTTTTCTTGGCCTTTTGATTCCGGTATTTCAACTGAAAGATGCAACAGCCCTAGATGATGGTGGTCAATCGTTATCTCCAATCGTTTTATCAGTTCATTGTAATCCATCCTCTCATCCCCTGAAACTGTCTGCAGGACATCCAGTGTATCTTCACATAGCGGCAATTGTTATCTCCAATCGTTTTATCCGGTTCATTGTAATCCATCCTCTCATTCCCTGGAACTGTTACCCAGAGAGACAACTCTCGGAAGAGATGGCGTTGGAGCTGGAGGAGCTGTTCTTCTCGGAACTGCTGTCCGCTGAGGCGGAGAGTAGGGATAGAGGAATCAGGACAGCATACTTAGAGAGGGGGGCTCTAAATGTCGTATGCACCTCACGGGAGAGCCTGGAATGGGTCCTTCGGTCCTGCCAAGCTTCACCCTGAGTGAGGGGGTATAGTTGAGGGCAGGGCCACCCAAGGAGATCTTTTGCATTGCAAAGATTTCAATGTGGGTGCCCAAACCCTACAATGACAAGGAGCCGGAAGAGATCCTGAAGGTGGTCAAAACCCAGAACCCTGGGATAGTTCAGGATACTTGGAAGGTGATTGTTAGGAAAAGGGAGGATGCAGGTCTTACCCTGATTCTGTATATAGGAGAGGGCTCCCTCAGGGCACTGCGGAACAACAACCTGAGGGTGAACGTGGGGCTGAGACAGGCCACGTTCAAGGTCCTCTCTAGTCCTGGGGCTGCTCTGCGGACCCAGGCAACTGCGAAGTAAGCAGAAAAATGATCAAGATCCTCCAAGTGAACCTACAGCATAGCAGGGCGGCTAGTGCTGTCGTGTGTAGGATGCTGGACAGGGGAGAGGTGGACTTGGTTCTTATCCAGGAGGCATGGATTTCTGGAGGAAGAATATGCGGGCTGGCGACATCTGGAGGTGAGTTGTTATATGATAAGGACTCCGGTGTTTCCAGGACGTGTATCCTGGTTAGGAGGGGGTTGAGTGCTTTTGTACTAACGGACTTCTGCTGCAGGGACTTGATAGCAGTGATGGTGGAGCTGCGGGCGGAGGGGAGGATGAAGAGGCTGAACCTGGCCACGGCATATCTTCCCTTTGACTACGCGGGGGCTCTACCAACACATGAGCTGAGGAGGCTGGTCAAGCACTGCGGGGCTGTGGATGAGGAGCTGCTGGTGGGGATGGATGCTAACTCCCATCACACTTCGTGGGGAAGTACAGGTACCAACACTAGAGGTGAGGAACTTTTAGCTTATCTTAGCTCTAAGAATTTACTAGCCTTAAATCAGGGGGAAGAGCCGACGTTTGTCACTAGGGCCAGACAGGAGGTCCTGGACATTACGGTGGCATCGAACCAGATGGATAGGTATGTACTAAATTGGTATGTGTCGGATGAACCATCTTATTCTGACCACAGACATATTAGGTATGATATCTCCCTAAATCCAGCCATGCTTCGGCCAACCAGGGATCCAAGAAGAACAGACTGGAACTCCTACAGGAGGGACCTGGGCGTTCGGATTGAGGAGGCTGGATTGGAGTATGGCGGGAGGAGAGAGCTAGAAGACTTTGCCACATTGGTTGGCGAGGCTATAGTAGAATCCTTTACTGATAACTGCCCTCTCAGTGAGGGGAGAAAAGTAGGGGATCCGTCATGGTGGAACAAGAAGCTAGCCAAACTTTGGAAAACCACCAGGAGACTCTTTAATGTAGCAAAAAAGAACGGGGAGTGGGACCAGTATAGGAAAACACTAACCGAATACAACAGGGCAATTAGAGAAGCACGCAGGATGTCCAGGAAGGAGTTTTGTCAAGAGATTGACAAAACTCGGGAAGGGGCACGACTGTATAAAGTGCTCTCTAAGGACCCAGTTAACCCGGTGGGGATGCTAAGAACCCCACTGGGAAATATAACCAAAACGGCAGGGGAAACTGTGGAAGAATTAATCAGAACACATTTCCCTTCCAGTACTCTGAGGAAACTTGGGGGAGCAGACACTGAACCAGTTGCCAAACTCTCCACAAGACGTGGTAAGAGGGAGGACTGGGAAGTGGCAAGGAGGATAGTAACTCCACAAAGGGTAAGATGGGCTATTGGCACATTTAAACCCTACAAATCTCCAGGTCCAGATGGGATCTATCCTGTGCTGCTGCAGCAGGGAATGGATATGCTGGTGCTGGTACTTACTAAATTATACAGGCTAAGCATTGCTCTAGGGCATGTGCCGGCAGCCTGTAAATCTAGTAAGGTGGTCTTTATACCTAAGCCCACCGGTAACCAATCGGAACTGAAAGGATACAGACCTATTACACTCATGTCCTTTGTTCTTAAGGGACTTTAAAAACTGGTTGATAGGCACATTAGGAGGGGTGCTTTGGCCATAAAACCACTGCATTGGAACCAGTATGCTTATCAACCGGGGAAATCCTACGAGGGAGCTTTCCATCAAGTGGTTGGTAGGATTGAGCAAATGATCGCTAAGAAAGGTTGTGCCATAGGTGCCTTCCTCGACTTTGAAGGGACATTGAATAACCCCTTAGTGGAGACGATGGTAAGTGGTGCAAGACGTAATGGAGTGGATGCGACAACTTGTGGTTGGATAAGTTCCATGTTAACAAACAGAAGCATTTCTGTAGCGGTGGCAGGGGAGGTCAGAAGAGCGGAGACAAGTCTGGGCTGTGCACAGGGGGGGGGGGGTTCTCTCTCCTCTGTTGTGGTGCCTAGTGGTTGACAACCTTATTGAACTCCTGAATGAACGGGGGTACTTCTGTCTAGGATATGCGGACGACATAGTTGTTCTGATCCTGGGCAGGTTCCCTGATACAGTCCTTGAGGTAATCAGAAATCCTCTACGACTGATTGAAGAGTGGTGTAATAAGGTCAGGGTAAAAGACTGCTCTTATTAACTTCACCAGACAGCGAAAAGATCTGACGACCAGGATGCCTCGCTTGTTTGGTGAATACCTTGAGTTTGTGGGGGAGGTGAAGTACCTGGGAGTTACTCTGGACAGGAAACTCATCTGGAACCCACATCTTGAGAGGACGGTTAACAGGGCCAAAAGGGCACTGATGACTGTGAGAAGAATGGTGGGTAAGAAATGGGGACTGAAGCCATCAATGATGCACTGGATGTATCTGAAGGTGATAAGACCTATGATTACCTATGGAGCTCTGGTGTGGTGGACAAAGGCCAACCAGGCACAGACAAGAGCTAAACTGAGCTCTATCCAGAGATTGGTCTGTCTGTGCACACTGGGTGCGATGTCAACTACACCTGGTGCAGCAATGGAAGTAATGCTTAACCTCCCTCCCTTCGAGCTTGTCCTTAGGGGAGAGGCGAGGCTGGCGGCATGGAGATTGCGCAACTCGAACAACTGGGCTAACCTCCCAGATGTTTCGGGACATATGAGTATCGAGTGCGTGGTCAAAGAACCCGTCTTGGAAATGGGCAGCGACCACATTACTCGAACGTTTGCACCTGACCAGGTCCACCAAACTATGATGGGATGGTCAGGGACATTAACATCGGGAGCTCAGATCTGGTACACAGATGGCTAAAAGATGGACTTCGACACTGGAGCGGGGGTGTATTGTAAAAACCCAAGGGTAAAACTAGTTTTTTCCTTGGGGAGGCATACCTCTGTCTTTCAGGCCGAAATATATGCTATAAATGCCTGTCTGGGAGAGATAGCGAGAAGGGGAACACACGGGACCCGGAATTCTATTTTCTAAGACAGTCAGGCAGCAATTAAGGCACTAAACGGACATGTGGTCACCTCGGCCATAGTCAGGGAGTGCCTAAATAACCTAGAAGCAATGGCAAGGCACAATCAAATCAAGATAGGTTGGGTGCCAGGGCATAGAGGAATATTTGGAAATGAAGCCGCAGATGCACTGGCCAGAGAGGGGTCTTCAACTCTCCTAATTGGACCGGAGCCGGCGGTAGGTATTTCCAAATCCATGGTCAAGATTGCAGTGCGAAGGTGGATGGCTGAAAGACACTGTGACCACTGGGTCAGGGCTGAAGGGATGAGCCACAGTAAGCTAACCCTTAGGAAACCTTCCTTGGGGCTGCAGAAGAGTCTCATCTATCAACCTCTTTGGTGATGGAACGGCTCTGGTGGATGCTGAAGGTAAAACACTAGTCAGGAAACTCCTAAACCTGGTAAGAGGGAACGGGCTATTTGACTAGATCAGGGTGGTAAGTACAATATACCTTAAGGTAGCAGTGCTTCGGGCAGTTTAAACCCGCTCCCAAGTTTATAAAAAAAAAAATCCATCCTCTCATTCCCTGGAACTGTCTGCAGGACATCCAGTGTATCTCCACATGGCGGCAATTGTTATCTCCAATCGTTTTATCCGGTTCATTGTAATCCATCCTCTCATTCCCTGGAACTGGCTGCAGGACCACCAGTGTATCTCCACATGGCGGCAATTGTTATCTCCAATCGTTTTATCCGGTTCATTGTAATCCATCCTTTCATTTCCTGGAACTGTCTGCAGGACATCCAGTGTATCTCTACATGGCAGCAATTGTTATCTCCAATCGTTTTATCCGGTTCATTGTAATCCATCCTCTCATTCCCTGGAACTGTCTGCAGGACATCCAGTGTATCTCCACACGGCGGCAATTGTTATCTCCAATCGTTTTATCCGGTTCATTGTAATCCATCCTCTCATTCCCTGGAACTGTCTGCAGGACATCCAGTGTATCTCCACATGGCGGCAATTGTTATCTCCAATCGTTTTATCCGGTTCATTGTAATCCATCCTCTCATTCCCTGGAACTGTCTGCAGGACATCCAGTGTATCTCTACATGGCGGCAATTGTTATCTCCAATCGTTTTATCCGGTTCATTGTAATCCATCCTCTCATTCCCTGGAACTGTCTGCAGGACATCCAGTGTATCTCCACATGGCGGCAATTGTTATCTCCAATCGTTTTATCCGGTTCATTGTAATCCATCCTCTCATTCCCTGGAACTGTCTGCAGGACATCCAGTGTATCTCCACATGGCGGCAATTGTTATCTCCAATCATTTTATCCGGTTCATTGTAATCCATCCTCTCATTCCCTGGAACTGTCTGCAGGATATCCAGTGTATCTCCACATGGCGGCATACACAACAAGTAGACCTTGTTTACCCTTGAGAAATTATTATTAGTCTGAAACAGCGTTTTTCTGCTTTCCTAAAGGATCTTTCTATTGAATAATACTTCACTGTCCAGTCGATATAATCACGGGTGCCGATTTATATCTTTTGTGGACCTACTCATATTGGGTTCTAGCGATAGAAGGGCTCTAGTCTCAGGGAAAACCAAGCACTCTTCCATACCCCGCGGTGATTGTTCCATTCTAGATTCTAAACTGGCAGACACCTAGATTTGCTTGTCATGGACTATGAACAGCTGCTCGATTTTTCTCTCATTCTTTAAAGGGAGCAATCAAATTTTACAAATATCCTTTTTACTTTTACATAGTTTCTAATAATCCTCTATCCTATCTGATAGTTTGTTCTCCAAAACAGTCAAGTTTTAAATAATTTTATTCCTAAAATGACCAGAATGTTTTACCAGGAATATCTTTCGATTTTCTAGTAGCTCACCCAGTTCATTGCTGTCGCAAACCGTATCAAATGGTTTTTTTACAACACTTTCTATTGCTTCCACTAAAATATCTCGAAGGCGCTAAAGTTGTCGTTTATTATTGCATTATCAAACAAAATATTTAAGCATGTTCACAAGTTCCTTTTTCAACTTTTAATTAAAAGGTCATAGTTACTAAAATCAAAATAGTTTTCAAAATATTTAAAGAATTCACTGTAACATAATTTCTCGAAAAAGGCTGTTACTGTTTCTCAGAGTTATTGAACCCTGGTCCTGGAACATTCCAGTTCTCATCATATGGCAAGTCTGAAACAGGTACATGATTTAAAAATTATATTTCAAATGTAGTACACGTTTTGGTAACTATTGTTTAATTGACTATTTTTTAAATCGTATTAAAGTAAACTGACAATTATGAATTAAAATATTCCACGCTCGTTGCTTAGGCCAGCATTCAGTAGTTGGGTCGTAATTCTTGTCATAAACAAATAGCCTATTCTATTATACGGATATACAATATGTATGAAAATGTATGGTTACGTTCTTATAAGGGGTTCAATAAGTTAAAAAGTAATGTTAAACGAACTGTGTGATAATTTTAATACATTTAAACTTCAGTCCAAGCTACCGGTAACATTGAATGATGGCACAATGGATTTGCTACTGAATCATGATATAGAAAAAACATCGTTTTTAATTATTCATAATCATCCTGTGGTAACCAAATACATAAAATTTGTATAATTTTTTCCAACTAACAGTAAAAGCAAGTATGAAAAGTTCGATTAAATTTAGTGTGAAATTTTAAGTTAGTATTCTTGATAAATTAAGCTATAAACAATCTATCACATTTATTTTGTAAGCAAATCGATCTGCTAAAATATTCTTATTAAAACATTATTGGAAATAGATTGTTTTTTGAACATAAAGTCCAGGGTTCTATCAACTAGCAGATCACTATCGCTGCACTACACGTATTTACCTATCTGGTAAGTATTAATTATATTTTGACCATATAACTTTCGCGTTTCAAAGTCATCGTCACGGTAAAGTAGCAATCATCACCAGAACATTTAAGGTGGTAAAGCACTTCATACGGTTACACCTATGTAGTCTATAGCATCGTCATGTGTTTTCGCAAAAATATCTTTGTCGATTGCTTTCACGACCGGTACTTCCTACCTTCCAGGCCGATCCGCTGCTGGGTGTCACACCCTTGTAGCATGATGGTATCTTAAATTCTTTGTGCAATGGCCTAAACGCCTGGTTTTTCTGAGGAGTATTGATATCCTTGCAATGAAAGGGTAGCTAAAAATGCATTACATTTTATTACTATTTTTGTTGTCTCATTTTCCTGTAGATGATATCTTTAAAACCTCATTCGGGCTATTTCTTTACTTTTAAAAGTTAATAAAGGATTTATGGTGTTTTCGAATGATATATAGCCAAATGAAATTTCCTGGTTTGTAGTCCTCTGCTTTCTCCTTCAGATCATAGCTTTTCTTCATTATATTGCAGGAATCCTCGATATCGGAACGAATCCGCAGGTTAATGACGTAGTCTAATACAGCAGTATCCTCATCCGATATGATCCCAAATTGTAAATAGCTGGGAAGATAATATTCTCTATAAAACACCAGCTATATAGGTGGCTAATGTTTAGCACTGTTTTTTTGGAATTAAGAGTGCTGCGGAAGTCCTAGAAAATTGTGTTAACTCGGAGTTACATCCTAGTTCTGAATGCAGCAACGAGGGAACAAAAAAACGACTCATTATTTGACTTAAAACTATGTATCCGTTATGGTTACAGCTTCTGGTTTCACCAGAGCGTTAGCCTCCAACCACTTACTCATGTAGCCTATAAAAGCCAAAATAAACCTTGCATTTTCATACGTTGCAAGAAATGGTATGTTCAGCTAACAGCAGTCATATCGAATCCTAATAATACAACTGAGCATCCACGTTGTACTTTCTCATTGAAGCTTTTCCTCTTCTGGCGGTACCGTTATTTCCCTCAGAAATTGTACATCTTCCTTCAGGTTCACCTAGTAGAACACTGACTTCAATGTTTTATAAAATCCAAAGTGACCGCCTTATCATCCGTAATACAGGACCTTCATATGTTTGTTGTCCTCTTATTTAACGTGGAGCTTAGTTTGTAGTTGATGTCTCTTACTATCACCTACACTATCACCCACAACGGGCCGTCATACATCACAGTAGATACACATTTACTCCAATGACGCGTCACATATCTCGACCAACTAGCCGCTTTCCTTTAGCTTGGCATTCCTTCTTTTCATTTCATATTTTGTTTTAAATCCAGTTAATAAGATGGTCTAGGTTAGAATAACTCTTTTGGTTTATAGATAGCTCGGATTGATTCCAATGGATCTTAGTTGTTTCATTTACGAAAGCCTTATTGACTTCATTGTGGGCACAATGATCATCGCGAGGTCCTCTTGAAGGCTAGTCAGTATTTTCGTGGTTAGAGAAGAGTGATGTGTCGTTTAAAATTCATAATATTACAGCTTTACAATCCGAAGATTTCTTTTATCTTATCCCTGAAAATTTTAATGCTCCAACAGTAAAATCTGCAGCCTAGACTTGGGATAGTAAGCTTTTTGATCTGAAGCTACGAAACCTTGGACAAATCCCCTGTAATAAATGCATAGTTTAAGGAACGAATGTACATAGGTATATCATGTTTGCGTGAAGACCGGCTCATTTCGTCATCCATCTGCCTGTATCCACTCTCAAGGTATAGTGTCGAAAACACGTTACACCACTACAGTATGTTTAAGGTGCAGTCTATCTGGGGTAATATTTAAATCACTGTTTTAATTTATATTACATTTATTGTTCTATGATTTTCAGGTCATTCCCTTTAAAATGAAACGTCGATCAACTTTTTACAACGATTTTGAGTTTTCTGTCTTGTTATACACTCTCACCTTACCATTGATGAACATTAATTGCACTTTGGTAACACTATTAATTATTTTGGTTGGCTTTACCATACAGTATTCACGGGAATTTACATTTTTTCTAATTCTTTATTTTGCTAATTTTTTAATCGCGGTTTGTGACTTTATATAACTCTTGTTTTCTAACCTCTTTAAATTTATTATATTTTTGTCAAATTTTATTTATTGCTTATTAATTATAGTATTGAAATTAATTTTTACATTTTCATACTTGCAATAGCATGGCTATGACCTAAAGAGCTTTAGAGCTTTAGGTCTATGGCTATGACTTAAAGAGCTTGTTCAGACCTGTACATTGTAATCACATTTTGGTTTATTGTCCAGACTCCAGGATACTTACAAGCTAATTTTTTTACATAAAATATTACTTTTAAACATATTTGGGCCTAATTTGCAACAAACCATTACTATCGCGCTAAAAACTGAATATTTATATTCTTCAGTTTCTAGTTTGAAACTGGGGTTACGAATCCCGTTTAAGCGAGTCGGCTTTTTCAAATCAATAAGAAACTACTCGAACTTAGAATGTTATTCGCATCCATATGTTGAGTTAAGACTAACAGTTCAGAGAGTTCCTATGATATTTACCGTCCTCACTTGTTACTGGCTGAAGGAATCACAAGCTGAAGGTCTGAGAAATTTACCTATAGATGTTTTCTAAACACACACACAATCACACACACACACACACACACACACACACACACACACACACACACACACACACACACACACACACACACACACACACACACACACACACACAATGAATATTTTACTTGTCTTAGCTTCGCTCATAATATTTAAGGGTAATAGCCTAAAACCTTAAACATTTTTTATTATTTATTTTATTCTTGTAAACATTCCATATGAATAAGTTTGGAAGATTGCAACGACTGCAATTTTTTACCGGTGGCTATTGATGCAACAGGCACTACAAAAATCAATGTTTTTTTTAATAGAGATCTATAGGTCTTCTATGTGTGTATATATGTATACACACACAAACAAACACACACACACACACACACACACACAATTACACACACACACACACACACACACACACACACACACACACACACACACACAATCACACACACTCACACACACACACACACACACACACACACACACACACACACACACACACACACACACACACACACACACACACACACACACACACACATACACACACACACACACACACACACAATGAATATTTTACTTGTCTTAGCTTCGCTGATAATATTTAAGGGTAATAGCCTAAAACCTTAAACATTTTTTATTATTTATTTTATTCTTGTAAACATTCCATATGAATAAGTTTGGAAGATTGCAACGACTGCAATTTTTTACCGGTGGCTATTGATGCAACAGGCACTACAAAAATCAATGTTTTTTTTAATAGAGATCTATAGGTCTTCTATGTGTGTATATATGTATACACACACAAACAAACACACACACACACACACACACACACACACACACAATGAATATTTTACTTTTCTTAGCTTCACTCTTGATATAACGGTAATAGCCAAAAACCTTAAACATTTTTTATCCTTTAATTTTATTCTTGTAAATTTTCCATATGAATAAGTTTTATAATAATTAGTGGACTATACTATGCCAGAAACGGTTCTCACTCAGAGTGACAGCAGATTAATAGGAGCATTTGAGACGCGTAGCATTAACTACTCCTGTCCAACACTTCAGGGAGGAATATATGTCCTGGAACTTTACCAGTTGAAACTAATCATGTAAAGATTGATTCAGTTTCCCCCGTTATAAGGAAAATATATGTTTTTGAGATTGAATATTTGGTTTGGTCATAAATTACAAATTCAAAAAATCGAAAGAACTTTAATTAGATTTTTGGAAACGTGCTTGACTTCTTATAGAACCATTAGCGACAATTTATTTTTTCAACTTATTAACCTTCAACATAACTAGATTGAAAATAAATCAATACTCAAAACAACCACAATAACCAATTTTCAAAATATTAAACGCAGGCCTACATTAATAATATTTATTAAATATTTGAATTCGAGAGAAGTTTATAAAAATATTCGTTAAACGCAAATCGTAAATTTAATTATATTGCAAAACATACATATAATAATAAAATAATTAAAAATGGCACGTCGATTGATAGTTGTCACATCACATATTAATTTGATGAAAAGTATTTTCTTTTGACTTAATGAGTTTGTTTATTTTATTATTATTTGTATGAGTTGAAGATGGTGCAAAACAAATAGTTTCAAACAAATATTAGAAAATGAAAATATATCAAAATGCTTTAAAAGGCAATTTTACCTAAAGACCCACCCGGACTAATTCTTACTACAAATAGAGGACATTTAATATAAAACATGTTCTCTCTAACTATTTATCTCCCACTGTGAGATGTCTGTTTGTGGTTAGCGAGTGGCAGTTGTACATTTCTAGATCTATATTGGTTGTCGGACCGTTTTCACATCCTGTTTGTAAGATTTGTGCCTAATGGATATTACTAGAATCTTTCCTCATAAATTCTCCTTCTCAATTAAACAATTAAAAATGGCGTAATAGTTATGTGGAAACGTTCAATACTGCTCGACACGGTAATTGCAACAATAATTATTGTAAAATTTTATCTTGTTCGTTCTTGTATAAAATAATCGTAGAATTGCTTTGTTTATGAATTTACAGGAATAAATGTTATTTCAAGATTATGTGACTCTACAGGTTTATTTCCCTCCAATCTGAGATCCAGCGTATTCAGTCCTCACTAGAGTGGTCCTCTACTAATTTCTCAGGTCTACAACCTTCAATAGCTCCCCTATCCAGCCTTATTATAGTAGTCCTCTATTCCACTGTACAAACATCCCTAGAGTAATCCGAGTCTCCACTATTCAGGAATCGCTAGAATAGTCCTCTACTCCCATCTTCAGGTAGGCCTCCCTATCACTGAGTAGTCCTCTACTCCACTGGCAGGCCTCGTTAGAATAGTCCTCTACTCTTCTGTCCAGAGATAAATAGAGTAGTATTCTACTCTCTTTTTCAGGAATCTATAGAATAGTTCTCTACTCCACTGGCCAGGCCTCACTAGAGCAGTCCTAGATCTAGAGTAATCTATAGTAGAATGACTTGCGCAGATGACTGGAATGGGATTTGGATTGGAGTGAGTATCCGAGAGGACGTCTCCATAAGAATGCGGTACTAGCCTGATTGGTAGGTGACAGAGTCATAGCAGATAGAGACTTGTGACCAATATAAACATAATTATATAACTACGAGAATAGGAAATTGAAGAAATTTAGTAACATCAAAACAAAATAATAATTTAAAAATTGAACTGGTTTTCAGTAAACAATAGTAGAGGTACGTAAAGGTACGTTTCCATTCTAACAAGTCGCAGGCACATGTGGCCGGCACAACTCGCGCGTAGATTTTCCTACTGTATCCATTTCCCAGGCACATGTGCCGGGGCAAAAGTCTCGTATCCCACGACCCAGCAGTAGTTGTTATTTTGCAGTGAAGAATTAAAGACATGTTGAGTTTTAAGTGAGTCTTTTTACGTTTAGTGATTTTTACATATATGTAAGTGTTAATAATGGATGCCATAGCAGCTTCTACTTTTTTTTATTATGGCTGGTGCATACAATGAGCTGAGGAAAAAAAGACGAAAACGACCTAGGTGGTGGATTAGAGGTTTTTTAGCAAAAAGTCAATCAGAAGGAGCCTTCAACTCACTATTGAGAGATTTGCGCATGCAAACTGGATACGAAAATTTCTTGCGAATGACTTCAAGTGATTTTGAATTTTTGTTAAACCTAATAGCACCAGAAATTGGAAAAGTAGTAACTGCCGACAACCAATCCCCCTTGGGGAAATATTAGCTACCACTCTCCGTTTTTTAGCGACAGGTGATAGTTACAGCTCGTTGATGTACCTCTACAGAATGTATCTCTTACTCCAGACGCAAACACTGTTTTTAAGGGGATTTGGGCAACTGCGAATACGCGTGTCGCGGCACATGTGCCCGCTCGTTTCCATTGTCCGTGGGAACTTGTGCCGGCACAAGTTTTGTCGCACCGCCGGCTGGCACAAAACAGTCGCGGGCACATGTGCCGCGACTTGTGCCAGATTGTTTCCATTCGGGGGTTTGTGCCGGCACAAGTCGGGCACATGTGCCCGACAAAAATTTGTAGTAATGGAAACGTACCTTAAGTAACTTTTGTTCAACGCGCATCAAAGCTAGCCATTTTTCACATGATGATGCTACTATACTTAGATATTCCCTTTAATTTATTTTTTAGGTTTAAATTTTATTTCTACTAGTCATTCTGGGGGCACTGTTGCGTTCTGGTAGTGAGTTATATCTCTTTATCTCTACCGGGTGTGAGGGGCAAGTCTACCCTACCTATGCAAGACATGATTATTCTTCTTCAAATTAAGTCATAAATCTTTTATAGTTTTTCTGTCCACAACCTTTCATTCAGAATGTTGGTGATCACTACTACCAATTTAACTTTAGAAGCACACTCCCAAAAATGATCCACAGTATCCTTTTGTATATATCATTGTCTAGGATCCTTCGACTAAGGTACCCTTCTACTTCCGACTCTCCTCTTCCCTAAGATCTTGTCTTGAGCTATAACCAAAGGATCCCATATTTATCATTTGTCATGACATTACTGAGGTATTGTGTATAATTTTAAATATCTATATCTTGAGTTTCAAGGCCGTTTACCATGCTATCAAGTACCTCCACATTAGTTACACTCTGTGCCTAGGTAACCCACTGTAACACTGCTTCTCAAAAGTGCCCACTCTCCTCATGATATCCACCTTCAACATCCAGTCTTAGGTTCCATACACCAGGGGTTCTCAACCTTTTCCAAAGACTGTACTCCCTAATGACAAATTAAAATTTTAGTCCCCATGTTGTTGGGAGGGGTCAGTTAAATTAAAACACTTTTTACATTAAACAGACAATATATTTGAATATATATATATATATATATATACATGTATATATTTATATATATATATATATATATATATATATATATATATATATATATATATATATATATATATACTGTATATATATATATATATATATATATATACATACATATATATATATATATATATATATATATATATATATATATATATATATATATATATGAAACGCATTAAAAAAAAAATAATGAGAAGGATGAGCTTGCTATTTTTACATACTTCCTCTCGGCTCACGTTTTATTAAGTACAACCTTAAAACATTCTCAACATTAAGCTGATTTCTGTACTTACTTTTTAAATATGTTAAGATCGAAAACTCTTTTTCACATAGGTGTGTAATTGAAAACATAATACGAATGTTTAAAGCAGTATTTGAAAGCTCATGATACTCTTTTCCAACACCGATCCAAAAATTTAACAATATAGGAGTGAAATATTTGTTTTCTTAAGTCGGATCACATCGTAGCACGAACAGAAAAAAATTAATGGTTTAATTTTTAATAACCTGTCCTGGGTACCCTCTAAACATTTTCACGTACTTCCAAGGGGTACGCGTACCACAGTTTGAGAACCCCTATCATACAGCAACATAGTAAACACGTTACTTCTTAACGTTTGCTCTCTCTCGTAATTGAAAGTGTAATGAGAAACGTTTTTATCTTCATTACACGTATCTTTTATAAAAAGCTATCACACGTAAAAGGCTAGTTCAATTCTATCTTTTATTTCATAACCATTATCAGTTTTGTTCTTAATATAAGTTCCAATATATTTAAAAAAGCTCTACATGCTGTACCGGTTTTTATGCCAGGATGACTTTACTATTATAATTTTTATTTCAAAACTAAATGTTTTACTTGTTTTCTTCATATTATTCCACGTACCATAATGAGACTCTATTGTAAGTCAGTATTTTTGTAGTATTATCTGTATATTGTTTGTATTCCTTCCATTTTTGTATTCCAGTTGAACTTTGGAACAAAGCTGAGAGTAGACATTAAACAGTAATGGGGACAATATACCATCTTGGTGGAGACAATGTTTCTTCTATATGGGGCTCTTTATTGTCAACACTGTACTCAATACAAATAAATTTGAAGTAGACATTTATACAGTAAAGAAGTTTCACAGATTTAAACTTTCAAGGGACGAGATGTTTGTCCAAGTTTATTTTGGCTATTCAATTAATCATTTTTATTTAATTCTATTTAAACCGTTTAGTTAATTGTAAATTTTGTCTAGTTTTATTCTTACTTATATGCACCATCGCGGTTTTTAAGCATATTTTGAAATACACGAGGTCGTTGTCAACACCACACATTTTCCTCTCAAGTGTAGACTTCATCAGCGCTTAAAGTTTACTAAATGCTTACATCTTAATGTAACTAAATCCTTATGCATTTACTTTATGACTAACCAAGCGAAAATTGCGCTTCCAGCTGCAAAAAAATCAAATATGAAAGCCTAACGCCTGAATCACAGACAACTTCACATATCAGTGTATAATGACTAATTTCTCTCTTAGTCATCAAATGATCCACGTGACTTGACTTGTGTGTTTGCTTGAAGAACCAATATGAGAAACATAGTATGACGGTATTTTGTCACTTTATAATCCTTATTGACATAATATAAACGTTGAAAATAATGTACGGAAAGTTTTTGCCTTACTAGTTATAAACAGATTGTCTTTTTAAACCGACTATTTAACTTAGGTCATTTTAGTCTTCTTTGACTGTATACTTCCACCTTATCCAGTGATATCTTTGTTTACTACTACATTAATCTACCTTTGTCACATTGTCCACTCTATTCTCATCTAATTTCTTCCACTTAATTCAAGCTAATCTTGTTCACTTTGTCCAATACTACTCTTGTTCACCTTGTCCATTACTACTTTTGTCTACTTTGTCCACCAATATTCTTGACTACTCTTGTTAACTTTATTCGCCCTACTCTTATCTACTGTCGTCCACCTAATCTAAACTACTCTTGTTCACCTTGTCCATTACTACTCTTGTCTAATTTGTCCACCAATATTCTTGCCTACTCTTGTTAACTTTATCCGCACTACTCTTATCTACTTTCGTCCACTTAATATAAACTACTCTTGTTCACCTTGTCCATTACTACTCTAGTCTATTTTGTCCACCAATACTCTTGCCTACTTTTGTTAACGTTATCCGCACTACTCTTATCTACTTTCGTCCACCTAATCTAAACTACTCTTGTTCACATTGTCCATTACTATTCTTGTTTACTTTGTCCACCAATACTCTTGCCTACTCTTGTCAACTTTATCTGCACCACTCTTATCTACTTTCGACCACTTAATATAAACTACTCTTTCTCACCTTGTCCACTACTACTCACTTCCGCTTTTTCCACTACTACGCTTTTTAACTTACTTCACACTTCTTTCATCTAATTTCCTTCACTTGATCCTAACTACTCTTGTTCATTATGTCCACTACTACTCTTGTTTACTTTGTAATACCTCTAATAATTTTGCCTGTTCTTGTTCACTCGGCCCACATTACCCATATCCACTTTGTCCACACTATTCTTATCTTCTGCCGACCACTTTACTTACACTACGTTTGTTCAACCTGCTCTTGACAGTCTGTTATAAGACAGTTTTATTAAGTAATATTATTCAAAATAATAACAAATATTGTTTAAACAATAGCAAATAATTTAGATTTTAATTTAGTAACTTGTATGTGTTTGAATATATTCCAAAATATAGGTGTGATAAGTGAACATTGTATTTTAACATCTGCTCGCCTCTGAAAATGACTAGGCTAACAAAACCGTGACTGGAGATAACTGAACTCTGTGGATTAATTATTACTCTTTATGGGCGAAACGTTTCGAATTTTATTTTAACTTACAAAAATAGGGCTAACAATACTCCAAGTAACACGCATTAATATATAGGCTTAACAGTTATATTATATACGACTTTAAGTATAGGAATAATAGACACGTTAATGATAAAATCCTAAAAGTATATGAGAAGGAATTAAAGTGTTTAAATAAAAAACAGTTAAATTATAACGTAAAAGTGATAAATAGAAAGGTAATAAGCTTATGAAAAAATAGGTTTCCTTTATCGGACAGTTATTTTTTTTTACTTTTTAGTCAGTAAACATTAAACAATCGAGTTCTTTTTTTTTTTGAAGTAGGATGTTTTCTTTTAATTTTTATTTTTTTCATTTTTAAAGGTATGCTCTTTTATTTCTATTTACATTATAATCGAATTTCGTTTTATGTCGTTGATTGTGTTGGCAAAGTATCCACACAAATTTCCCATGTGTATATCCCTCTAATCATATTACTTGATCTTTGTTCAAATAATTGACACGCCCTTGAAGAATATTATAAACATATAAGTTTGTCACACGAATACATTGAGTAATTTATGTTTTGAAATTCCCTGGATGAACTTTCCTAAAATTCTACATATTATTTCTTACCTTGCAATTATTCTTTTTCATTTCATTTTAAAAACGTGTTAATAATAATGTAATGCAATATTTCAGGTAAATATTCAATAACACTGTCTCTAATAATTATTAGGAAAACATTTTGTACACATAAAATATTAATAAAAAAAATAAAGAGACAATTGATAGTAAAGTTATATTTAATGAGTTAATTGAATGAGTTCACTGATATTTAGTGAAGTAATGAAATTTTCACTTGAGACTAATGAATATCTTGATTATTGTAAATGAGCTAAATCGGATTTTCAGTTATTTATTTTGGCAATAATTTTGGTAATAATTGCTTTGTTATTGTAAATTTAATAAATTATCAGAATTACAAAATCATTTCTGTTACTCTGATAAAACTTATTTTAGTTTACCAAAAGTTATAAAGATACGTGTTTATTCTAGAAGTGGGTATATTTGTTATTTTAAATTTAATTTGATTTTAAATTAATTATTCTTCCAACATATTGTCAGGTTTTCTTAAACATGTTATGTCAGATATTTTCTTTCAACAACCTCAACATCGACACATGTTGGTCAATCGCAATTATCAGTCGGACAGCTCAACCTTGGTTTATAGGTGGCACTGCCTAAATAAATACACTCTTTAACGACCTTGAACTTCAGTTCAATGCACATGTGATCTAACCCAGTCCTATTAATAAATATGACGATATATAGAATTTGTAAACAATTTACACAGGCTGTCGGTAAGTTAATAATATTATCTCCAATTGTTAAGTCAATACAAATAGAGTAAATTCCGTTTTCCAGTTGCTCTGCTTTCAATGAAATTGGTTCATAATTTTTACAGATTTCCAAAATATTATGAAATAGCCTTAGTCTTTTCATTTCAAGCACTTCACGTTATCAATAAAATAACCGTTAATGTTACTATCTGTGACCGTTTTTCTAATCTGTGTAATGTGGCTCAGCAGCTGTCCACGCTACCAGTAGTCTGTACTGTTACTAATCATTGTGCAAAATAGAACAGTGTTTAAAGAATTTACTTCAAGTAATAGAATATATTTCCTCCCAGTCAGGGTAATTAATATAAATTGTTATGATGAATTGTCACGGTATAGGCGAAAAGTTGCGAGAGCCCACAATGTATCTGAAATGTGTAATGGACCTAAGGGTATTAAACAAACTCTTTTTTTTTTGGTTACAGGTGATCTTAATTATTGGTGAATGTGTTCAGGCTTGCTCGTCAGTGACAAGCGTTTAAAATTAAAGGTTGCTTTAAACGCAAACCGTAAAACTGATTAAAAAACAGTAAAAACTTTTGCAAGAAATATTGACGTCAGTGGTTTTTATAGATAATATTCTATGATATATTTTATTTTTGCCTCATGAATATTGAGGTATTTTGTTACGTCAGAGTTTAAGATCATAGTTAAAACAATAAAGGTCTTTAAAATACAGTGTATGACTGAAAACATTACATTATCTAAACATTTCTGTAATTTAAATATGGTATAAGAATGGATATATACAAATACCATTTGTACCAAATATCATGTATAAAACTCACTTTGATATAAACCACATAAACTCGTGGTGGCAAGTCAATAAAAAGAAAAAGAACAACAAATAATACACCAAATACACAGTGATATTATTTAATTAAATTATTTATTTCTCCCTCATTGAGGTATTTCGTTACGTCGTGGTTTAAAATCAAGTTCATTAGAAAAAAATTATTTTACCATCGTGCAACGAAATACAATGCCGTTAGACAAGAGATTTTTACGTTTACCCATGCTTTCACCATTTCTTATTCGTTCAGTCACAGCCACATATTTTTTCCCTACAAACTTCAAGGTTTCTCTTTTCAGCTTCGTTTCAGTTAAAACTACAATACTCGGAATTTAACACTCTTCCACGTATTCCACAATTATAAAACGTTACTGTTCTTAAATCCTATGAGTGGCTCTTGAATTTCACAAACCGTGTAAAGAAACACAATTATTTATCTAAGTATATTTGAAAAAAACAGTTTTAATAGATATAATTAAAGAATAAAAATATGGTACAACTCACAAAAATAAAATTTTTTATTTCATACGCGTTTTAACGACTAATTTGTCGTCATCCTCAGAGAAGATACACAAATCAAATTAACTAAACAAATATTAAACATAAACTATAAAATATTAACAAAAGTAAAAAGAAAAGTAAAAATCAGATCTGGGCATTGTCAAATTTATAGCCACAGATACTAATATAATTACATTAAACAACATATGGCAATTATAAATATTTAATTTTGATGAGCCTATATTACTAGTAAAACATAATAACAAACTTATTTAAATAATTTAAAAAATTTAAATTCATTATTAACAATTTAAATAATTGAAATTGAAATAACAATTTGAATAATTTAATAACAATTGAAATGGACCAATTCAAAATTCAATATTATTTTAAATTAATTAATTGTTGAATACTATCTTTTTTAAATTATTTAAATATGTTTTTTGTTATTATGTTTTACTAGTAATATAGGCTCATCAAAATTAAATATTTATAATTGCCATATGTTGTTTAATGTAATTATATTAGTAGCTGTGGCTATAAATTTGACAATGCCCAGATCTGATTTTTACTTTTGTTAAAACTTTATAGGTTATGTTTAATATTTTTTTAGTTAATTTGATTTGTGTAGCTTCACTGAGGATGACGACAAATTAGTCGTTGAAACGCGTATGAAATAAAATTTTTTATATTTGTGAGTTGTACCATATTTTTATTCTTTAATTATAACTTTCACTCACAAGCCAGCTCGAATATTATTTATATTATATAGTTTTAATAGAGTTTGGTTTTACTGATAGTCATTTCCGTTAACACGGATCCCGATAATTGGCTTCTTACGGTGCCACCAGTACTAAAACATTTCGTCATTTTAAAAAGATCCTTTTCGTCCGTTAGTTGATAAATGTTAGTAATTAAGTGAAGGCTTCCCAATAAACTCGTGTCCACCATGTCGAAATTATTCCAGTCCATGTTAATGATAATCCGCAACGCACCGATTAAGGTCTCCTAATGAAGAGCTGCAGAAGCGGTCACGGTTCAGAGTTGCATTATAAACACAACGATTATGCTATCACAAGAATACAGACATTTGTGTTATTTATTGGGATTATGACCTTCACGTGTTATTTCTATACTTCCAGTGATTTACAACACGTTTTAAAGCTACATTTTAACTTAAACAACGCGTAGCTCGTTGGAATTTATAGCAATGAACATCAAAACAAAATATATAATTGAAAAAATTACATCTAAACATGTACGATGTCTATCATTTAAACATCATTAAAATGATACATAATGCATTCTTTATAAAAGTAAGTAATAAGAATGGATATATAACAAAAGCCAGTGGGTAAATCTGTATGTAGGCTGCATTAAATCTCGCTAACATAGAAGATAGAGAATAAAAACCAGTTATATACCAAATACACCAAAAATACATACAATAAAAAACTATTGGTAAATTAAAACTTAACATATTAAACTTAACATATCAAACTACAACAATAAAAGTTTGAAAAACAAGAAAATGGGCCGTACTCTCACGCTATACAATAAAATAAAAAAATCTAAACAAAGTCCTAAAAATAACAATAATACGAGTAATATAACATACAAAAATACAGGCAATATAATCAATAAAATAAACTTAGTAAGTGAATTTATAAAATAGAATGTCCAGATTGTAATAAATTCTACATTGGCAACAAAAAAAAAATATTAAGACTGGTATAAAGAACATCTTAAAACATACTTTAAACAAAACATTTATAATTCAAACCTAAGCCACAGAATCCAGCAAATATAACAAATCATTCACCCAATTAAGAGCTTACAATAACATTAAGTACATAAAGCTCTAAAAATGACAATCTGAAAAAAATTGCTCTTTTAAAAAAGGACAGTACTTTGTGGCTCTTAAAATTTAGGAATGGAGACAAGGAGCCCAGGAAAAATATGAACGGGAAGAGGGTGGTAAAATAAAAATTTGGGATATGCCTTGGGGGATAACCGACATGCCCTGAGAGGTGTCCGGCATTGTCTAGGGGAAAGCCTAGAGTGACCTAACCATCTCACTGCACTCTATTTATACTACTTTTTCAGTTAATAAGTCCTCTTCTAATGTTTTCTAATACGCCACCCCCCCAATCTCATTCCAAACTAATGCACACATTCCTGATCAGAAGTAGCTAAGTTAATGGTGTTTAAAAAGTTTATTCTTATGACAAATTTATTTATTTTTTTTATGGCGGTATCGCAACACACATAAACTAGATACAATATATTAATATAGACGTAATTTAGAGCCCACTACGTAACAGCTTGATTGACGATTGACAGTTATTTTTAAAAATGCAAAATAGACGCACGGGTTTATAATTTGTAACGGTGTTTCGGTCGTCGGAAAATTTAAAAACTGTAGCTAAATGTATTACAAACCCATAGTGGCAAGAAAGTCAGTTAATTACAACGACAACAAATCTTTAGCCGTGGTTTCTCTCTTCAAAGAAACTTGTGACCAATAAATTTCTAAAACCGCATCTCATTCAACTCTGCAGCCCACATGCTCCCCACATGTATGGCAGGAATGTTTAGATGACTAACATTGTTACATTAACTTCGATCTAATACAAAATCGTTTAACAATTTTGCATACATTTTAAATTGTAAACGAATTTAGTTTTTAAAAAGCTACAATCATAAAGAAAACTTGGTTTCTTTCCGTTATTGTGAAGTAATTAACTCTTTCCTATTTTTAAGTAACAAACCCGTAAAAAGTTTAGAACCATTGTTTAATGCAATTATTTTCAGATTGAACGTTATCTTAATATATTTTATAATATATTTTCTGACGAAAAGAAGTAAAGTATAACTAAATAATTGATAAATAAATATAAATTATTTACTTTTTAAAGAAAGCTTTGTACTAAATATTTTCAACTATGTTGCTTAATTAAGGATGTTTCTTGAGTAAGGATGTGTCTTTCTGCTAAGAAATACCTTCTACACTTTGCATTCTGTCTATTGGCAAGGAAATCGCTCCCGTATTCTTTGAATGCTCTTTAAAGATGTCTGTTAAAATATTGCAGGTAAGCCCCTTATTGAAACATGAATCCAAATATAGTTGTAAGGTGTCTTGAGGATGTAGATATTTTTTCCAACTAGTTCTGGGGCGGTTTTTGTTTACAGAGACTAAATGTCTTTACATATGTACTGTATTTTACTTCAAATTTCAGATGTGGGTAGCCAATAGCACCTCTCTTCACTTTAGTTGGCAGCAGGTCTAATGGAGTGATCGATCCTGCTCAACGATACCACAATATTTTCTATACCTAGTCCAAGTACCACGGATCATTATGTCCTGTCCGTAGTTCTAAGTAACTCCATTTAACCTTTTTCTTACACGGGGTTAAATGAATAAACGCATCTCTACGACCCCGATTAGGGAGTCTACTTTAGTTGTGGGAACCTGTATACGTGATGCCATTTTCTCTAAACTATGAGGTCTTATGGTTCCACCTTAATTTTACCCATGGTCACGATCCTTTCCCATACTTCATAGAAAATAGGCCATACTGCCTCATTGCCTAAAAGCTATAAAAAAAATGGAATTACCTTTATTTACTTTAATATAATCTTGAATTTTTCGGTTCCATTTTGTCTCACTCAGCTCATAATATTTTAGTATTTTTTCTTGATCCTTAAAGATATAAAACATTCTAGTAAAAATGACGTTCGTAAGATGAAATATTACCGACTGGTTTCCTTTCCTTGTGGAACATTCTGAGGGCACTTTTATCTAACCCACACTTTCCCTTTTTTTCACTTTTCCTCATTACAATAATAATCTTCATGACAGGATGTATTTCTGAGTCACTGAATTGCTTCTCCCACAAACTGTATCTACAGGAAAATAAAGATCTCACGTCGTGTGACTTCAACTTCTTCAAAGCATTCTAACGTGAGATTGAAAAGCATTGTTTTGACAGAATCTCTATTCGTTTCGTCTAAACCAAATTTGAACACAATGTTTGAAATAGATTGTTCTTGTGCAGAAATAATGAATTCATGCACGATATCGATCGATTTATTCAACATGAAGAATATTTTTTTTTTCATCTCTATACCCCATTGTATATCTGGAATTTCACTTTGTGCCACTTTTGTGATTCTGCCAAGTTGTAAAACCAGTAGGAAACTCTTGATCGATAATACTTGTGCTATTGTTGGAACATAAGGCTAATTGTAAACAATACTACTACATTTTACCTACTGCGACGGGTTGGCAGAAGCTACTCATCCTTTAAAGGCGGGTATTCAAGTACTCTAAGCAGTCAAGAGCCTATTTGAACTGGTTAACAATAGCGAGTACTCTTATAGTTGAGTTTAATTACAAGAGACATTTGCATAATGTATTATTTTACTATAATAAGAACAATGTTTTTACCGAATCATTTTTATAACTTGTATTATAAAGACAATTCTTTGGCTTAAACTTTATATAAAAAACTTTTTTCAAGTAAATATACTATATTGGATGAAATTCTATTACGGTTGTTTGACATTAAAATATATTGACTTTTATTTTTTTTTAAATACCACATGATATTTTTTTAATGATTTTTTTGTTATTTTCATATTATTGATCCAGATTGCGGAAGTTTTAAACACAATTCATACAAATAATAAAAAATCTCAAATCTTCGCGTGTAATTCTAAGAAGCGCAAGATATCAAGATACCAGAGAATGACGAATAAAAGAGTTTCGGACCAGAAAAAATAACAGAAGACTTTTGGATGTAAGATTGTTTCATAAGACAGGGCATAGAGCAGAAACGTTTGGAATCAATAGAATTGACCTCAATCTGGGATACAGTAATAAAAATATTATTTAATATGAATAACCTCTAAGTGTGAGTGAGTTACACTAAGAGTAATAAGAATTATACTAAAACCGTCTTCCAATTACACAAAACTATCTGCAGTTATATTGTACTCTGGATGTTTTCTTATTGTCATAATAGTTCTCATTTTCGATACAGATATTTTTAAAAAATCCATCTTGCAACCCTTACAAACTGTTACTTAAGTACTTCTTTTAACGTTTTTCAGACAAAGATAGTTCTGTTGTGTCGAAAGTTGTGCACGATTATATTCCAGGACGTATTCATGTTTTGTAGAGTTTGTACGATCATATTATCATGCAAAATTACATTGTTTTGATTTTCTGGTTCATATGATCTGGTTAAACACTTTGAACATAAATTGAAGGCCTATGTATCCGCCTTCTAACAGTTGATTGATTGCAGAAAAATATATTCCTGAAAACAGTTGTGGAGATTTAATCGCGAACCAACTATCTATAAAATGTAGTTATCTTTAACTGCAAAAAAGTAAGAGAAATATTTAAGCAACAGTTCTTAAGAATCATAAGATGAATTTTGTTTCAAATAAATTGGTTCGAATATCAGAATCTATAGTAATAAAAAATCCAGATTGCAATAAACAACGTTTGTTCGGACAAGGAGTGTCTTGTTTGCATGTAATAACTTTTCTTCATCCCGTCAAAAGTATAGTGGGGACCACGTAACCGTGCACTTGGCCCTGAGAGATCGCAGGCAAGACGGGAAGTAGAAGGTCAGTATAAATACTTTCTTTCAAACATGATAAGGACTGTCAAAACACTGCCTTGCATGAGGCGGTCGATCTTAGATAAATGTGATGATAAATTAGCTTCGCTATGAAGTAGCAAACAACCTTAAAATATATGCTGACGTATCGGATGCAGAAGCTGTTGATGTATAGAACATTCTGTATATGTAATATGTTTTAAGAAGTAGTAGAACACGAGATATCTCGTGCAATCTTTCAGGGCCAAGTCCACGGTTATACGTATTTCACACTATACTCCAGATAAGTCAACTTGTCCACGAATCATATCTTCTAACTCTTACAGCCAGAGGGGGGCAACCCATTTCTTTGACCCTACATTTACTCAACATATCCTTTTTTATTCTTCTTCTCAAACGCGAAGTAACACTTTTCTGTGAACCGACAGAGCTCTACTGTATACAGGTTTACTGTATATAAAATTACCACACAGATCCTCATTTCTAAATTCTATAGAGGATATTTCTATCCTTAATGTTTTCTATTTTTCAACATTCTTCCTTATTATTTAAAGGTGTTAATTGTTTAATTATACTGATCTCGTTGAAGTTTTCATACTTGTTATATTCCTGTAAAGTTTGAATTCACTAGGTTAAAACCGATTTCAAGTTAAAATACTCTAATTTTAATTTTCATTGTAAGACTAACATTTCATCCCACCGAGTCGCTATCTTTTTTAAAAACATTTCATCACGTGTAATTAATAATAACGTAAGTCTACATGGGAAAGAAATTTTTACATTTTAAGTTTTCATTGTCATTATTTCATTGTTTTATAAACAATTATTGTATGACATTTACAGTAAAAAAACGCAAACGTAGGTACAAGATTGCCAAACAAAACTACTGAGCACAATAGCATTTTGTTTAATGTGGAAGCAAATATAATTTTTTAAAGTAATATTTGTTTTATCTTAGAAGTTCTAGAGCTTTCTGAAGGCCATTCGCTTTCACACGGGAATGATTTTTTGAACGGAGAAAAATTGATTTGTTCCGTCATTTTTCCTTCCAGATTTAGCCATACACGAGAATACGTATAAAATTAAGTGATAACGTATGATTTCATGCAACAGCTGTTTTTATGAGCCATATGTTATGTTATTCAATTCCTTCTATTAACTCACAGTCTCCTTATATATATCTTGTACAAATTTTCAATCGTTAATAAAATACGTTTTTATTCATCCGATCATGTTCTAATACATTTTTTCCCGTAGAGGATGACAATTGATGTTAATACAGTTTTTTTTAAATATTCAATCATTAATTAAATTTTCAAAAAACATATGTCTTCGAACTGAATGATTTCATGTTTAAAATTCAACATTTTGGCACTTAGCCAACATTCGCATAGCTTGAAATCAGTCACTGAATACGATATATATGAAATTATAAGAGAAAGAATTATTGCTTTCCTTGCAATAATGAAGCATTACAGGTAGTGGATAGAATGAGAAGTTATAAGCCACCATCAGTTTCTTAAATTAGAAAATAAAGCGAATAAATAGAAACAAACAAAAATAATAGTCCAACAACATATACACTACACAGAGAGAAAAATGGAAAACTGCAAGGAAATTTGCTTTCCATTTTGTCACTTAATATTGTGATTCTGTTTAATGTGCATACAGTACATACTTATATTCATTGTAAATATAAAACAAAAAAATAACTTAGAAAAAATGTTTCTTTGGTATCCTCAGTAGGTATTCACTTTATTTTTAAAAAATATTTTTGTATATTACTTGTTTTGTAATTTAAATATTTAAGTTAAACTACTATTGAATATTAATTATCATTCATTAGAAATATTATTTTATATTTTAATAAATCTAACTACAGTGAATTCCCTACTGTAGGTAATTTTATTTTTAAAAATTTCCAACTATATTTTAAATAATTTTTTAAATAATTATTTACAATTAGATTCTATTTCAACGAGGTTTCAACAAAAGGTATTTTATTAAAATTTGTGTAAAGTTTTTAAATGTTTTAATAACTATGATTTAATTTTACTTATAAATATAGTGATAAAACCTCTTACATTGTTGCACATTTTGGCGTTTTGTAATTATTTTTATATCTTATATAAAACCTTATCTTTATATTTTATAAATAATAACTACTGTCTTATAAATTGTTTATTCATATAGACAATTGTTATCTAAAGATACACGATGTTTCACTAAAGCATGTTTAAACTCTCTTTTTCGATTGATGTTAAATATCAACAAACAATTTGTAGAAATGAATAAATCAATATTAATTATTTGTAAAGATAGAATTACTGATATTCCTCGGCAGGCGCTGCAAACAGCGTAGTTCATTGCATTTTCCAATGCTGTGACAAACTGGACTGGATGTTTTCGGTAGCGTTTGTATAATACGTTGTTTCTATCTCGTTAGAGTTGTTTTTGTAGTATGTATTCAAACATTGTGTTGACTTTGAATGGGTTCTGATGTTTTAAAATGTGTTGAGTTTAGTTTTTGTGGTTTGAGTTGTTTTTTTCTTTTTAATTTAATGTGAAGAATTTGTAGGTTTATGTTAATACATATTTGTATTCTGTTTGTATATGTTCGATAGGGTTGTTTTTTTTTCATGTTACTGAAATGTTCTTTTTGACGACAGATAAAGTGTCTTCTTGTTTTTCCAATGAATAATCTATGTAAATCTTCACATGTATACCCATGACATGCTATGTTGTCATAATATGCTGTGTGTTTGTGACCTTTTCTCATTACGTCACCGGTGTCACTTGTTATATTGTGTTTGCAAAAAGGTCTGTTAACTTGTTGTGTTTTATGTACAATATTGTGAAAGGTTATGTTTGTTTTTAGTTTTATTTAAAACTTAATATGCGTCTTGTTAATTTATAAGTTTATGTTTGTTTCAATTTGTATATTTCCAACAATCAAAGAGTGAGAGAAACAGAATGAAAGACACACACACACACACACACACACACACACACACACACACACACACACACACACACACACACACACACACAAACAAACACACACACACACACATATTCATAAATATATATATATATATATATATATATATATATATATACACATACATACTAATATATCATATATATATATATATATATATATATATATAGGATAGTTATGTGATGAATTTCAATTTAAATATTATCCAGTTTGGTGGGTGAAATTGCCATGGTAAGTAAAAACAATTCATTCCAGGTGTACTTTTTTCGGCTTTTTTATTATTCACACCAACGAGAATAATTATTTGAATAATTTAGTAAACATCAATAAAAATAAGCAGAATTTCAAGTACCACATATTTGAAAACTAGAAACACAAAATATGAAAAAAAAATACAATATTACTAAGGGGTTTCCCCATTAGCTGAATGAGTATAATGTTTTTATGTAAGAATGACGTTTTTTTGTAAAAAACAGCAAACCTTCCTCTTATTAACGCCCGAGTGTCATAGTTTTCTAGACCGTTGCTCATTTTTAATTAATATTTTGTAATTAATTGTATGTAGAACTAGAAACTTCGATGAATCACAAGCATAATATTTAACAAAAGTGGATTACGCCTGGAAACGATAACCCGACCACCTCCGTAAGTTGACGTCACCGACGCAATGACGTGTGCTCCACTTCCAAGAACTGAAACTGGTCGTGTTCATTCATTCATGACTCAACAATCAGGAAGGATGGAGTTCAAGGATGAAACGTACAACCAGCTGATAATCAGGTGTCCATGTCTAGATTTAACTAATTATCGAATTTTTTGAGGGCGTCTCAATATAATGATTCAGTCGGTTACTGTTTTATGAATAAAACAACCGCTTGACATATTTAGACGTAATATTTGTTTAGTTTAAATTATATTTAAACATCGTCTGAAAGATTTAGAAAATAATAGAGCATCAGAAAAATCGCTATTGATAAACGTTATTATTAAAATGTAGAAGTAAATTGTAAAATTATGTAGAATGTAGAGTGTATAATTATGTGAGAAACAGTGGTGTTTTGAGACTACCGAGAGAAGTGTAAGCCTCAAATACCATTTAATAAATATGCCCTAATGAATAAAAAACCAAAACATCCCTAATTCATTAAAACAATAAAAAATCTCTTATTAAATATATATATAATAAAACTAAGGATTAATTTGTTGATAACTAAAAATTTATTTATTTTAAAGAATTCAAATAACTGAAAGAAAGGAATCAACAGCGGCTAAAATCCGAATTGTTATCAGCAACTATCTGGACGAAAATATCTTTTATCAATTTAACAAACTTTCAATAAAACTTGAATAAACTTAATAATTTTTAGACCAGAGATGGAACGCTCTAGCAATGAATCATCTGTTACGTTCGTTGTCCTCTCACTGGTAATACGAACGTCCTGCTGGCAAGTTATGTAACTAGTTCGTTGCGAGTCGGTGTTGTGTTACAAAACAGTATTGCGTATCTAGAGCCCAAAAACAAAACAAAAAAAAAAAACAAGATGATTTCAGCTACTAATGAAAAGGAAAAATGTTAAAGAATTAAATTTGAATGAGGTTCTTCAAAAAGAAAGTAAATACATTTGGAATACACAGGCTCAAATAAATTAATATGAATAATTAGAGTCAGATTAAATTATATATTTATATTTTATAACACTTCATCTATCTTTAGTTATTTGAAGGAATAAGAAGGCTTATTTGAGGAAAGGAACCGATAGATAGTAGAATTTAACTTTACATACAGCGGTTTTAACGTGAGGATAACAATAACAATCGATATACATAATTTGTAATTAGATTGGCAATAGGCTTCTAATTGGACTCTTTATTTACGACGGCGAACCAACGTAAATGGTTTTAGCATAAAGGCCCGATGTTTGTTAGGAACAGAAGTAATGCGACAAGTTAAACTTTAAAATATTACGGAAACACACGATAATTATTTCTAAGAAGAATTTTTTGCTGGCCCGTTCATGAAAGGTATAATTCATGTGAATATGATAGGATTACGGTAAAGACATAAAACTATCTGGTCTAGAATAAAGTAAAGGTGACTCACGAGTCATTTGTCTCATTCAAACTCGGAAGCACCCCAGAGTATTAAGCGGCCCTAGCACCTAGACGCTCACACGCAATCACGTGCGCACACCTACTATGACCTACTACCTACTGCCAATGGTTTTCCATGAATCACCTACCTAATAGTCCTTGGTCTACAAACTATAACTGTAGTATTTATTTAATTTTTACGGCCAGTATTATAAATTTACGCTTTTGACAAATTATCTCTGGGAAGTAGAGGACAAACTCCACGAAATTATGTCGATAATTAATGATTATTAAATGCACTTTATTATATATTTGTTTACTTTATATATTTTAAATAAAGGATTAAATTCATTTTAATATATTTATTAAATTGCATTAAATATTCAATGAATATTGGTGTAATTACGTTGTGTTTAACCTCTATTTCAAAGAAATTGAATGTATCCAAAAATAGAAGTAAACATTAAAAATGTAACAGTTTAAAACATTTGTTTTGTAGACCAAGGTAGACCTAGTAGGTGACTCAACAATGTCAGGAAGACCGACGGGTAGGGCTTTATTGTTTGTTAAAATGTGTTCGTGAAATTTGTAATTTATTTATTTTTAGTGTAATTATTACTACTAAATTTAGTAATTTTTTAATAGTGTACATTATTAGTTTATTAATTCTCTGGGACGCTTCCAAATTTGGATGAAGGTTGTCTTTGTAGGGAGATGTCAATTCATTACTGCAAGGTGAAGAAAGAAGGAAATAGGCGAAACACAAGTAGTGAAAGAAATGAGGACATGAACGTGTGGTATTAGGAGTAGCGAAAGTGATGATTGTTGTATAAATTGTTGTGTGACTGGGGTGATGCGATAGAGATCAAAACCCTCCAGGTATACGTGAATAGCCTATACCCCCAGTGAATTATAAGCAGAGTAATAAGGATAAAGGAGCAGACAAAGAAGAGTGCGTAACAGATACAAATCATAAAAATCATTTCGTCTCCCAAAATTGTTTTGGTTTTAAGGAACAAAATTGATATTTTTATCCCATCTTCAGCTTGAGCGAGTTTACACTTATGGAGTTTAACGTATATAATATGTAAACACTTATTATAAATAGGTAGCAAATAACTTTTGTTTAATAAGGAAGGCAGTTCCGGGAAATGTGTACGAATTTTAACTCTATGTCTTCCAAAAAGGCTGCCCTCATTAAACCAAAGGTAAGTACAGTAGAGTATTAATAATTCGGGGTAGATGGGACCGAGATCCCCTCGGATTACATGAAAATACGTTCCTGCACATTAGAAAAAGAAAGATTCAAATGAACCCTAATACTATAATTAAAATTACACAAAATACGTTTATAGACCTTTATTGATTACAGTACTTACATAAATTTAATGTTACCACCAACAATGTTAGCAGTAAACATTGTTCACTACGGGCACGTCATCACTGCATTCAGTAGTTTTGTGTAGCATTTTAATAATCGTAACATCTGTTATCGTTACGTACTTGTCCTTACTCGTCCGTCGACGTACGTCCGTGTCATTGGAATCTAAACAACCTGTAAGTTTTTAGATAAGAAATAACAAATCTGTTTCTTCTTGTGTATTAATAACACAGATCATGAAACAGTTCCATTATGACTCAGGATTTTATTCCATGATTTGGTTAATGTTTCTTAATTATTTTGTTTCATGGCAGGAGGTATACAACTTCCTTAAGTGTATTCTTTTTTTAGAAACACTACAGTTCTCTCTTCTCCTTCAGTCGCTTCCATGAGAGATTGAAAAAGGTAAAGTGTGTATTTGTCTCATACATTCCAGAGACCCTGATCAATCAGCTGCATTAGGCTCGTAACATTTGCGGGTACAAATAAAACACGGATAACATGAGACCACAATCTATATTTCTTCTGCAAACATTCCAGAGAACCTGATCCATCAGCTGCATTAGGCTCGTAACATTTGCGGGTACAAATAAAGCACGGATATCATCAGACCACAGTCTATATTTCTTCTGCAAACATTCCAGAGACCCTGATCAATCAGCTGCATTAGGCTCGTAACATTTGCGGGTACAAATAAAGCACGGATAACATGAGACCACAGTCTATATTTCTTCTGCAAACATTCCAGAGAACCTGATCAATCAGCTGCATTAGGCTCGTAACATTTGCGGCTACAAATAAAGCACGGATATCATCAGACCACAGTCTATATTTCTTCTGCAAACATTCCAGAGACCCTGATCAATCAGCTGCATTAGGCTCGTAACATTTGCGGGTACAAATAAAGCACGGATATCATCAGACCACAGTCTATATTTCTTCTGCAAACATTCCAGAGAACCTGATCAATCAGCTGCATTAGGCTCGTAACATTTGCGGGTACAAATAAAGCACGGATATCATCAGACCACAGTCTATATTTCTTCTGCAAACATTCCAGAGACCCTGATCAATCAGCTGCATTAGGCTCGTAACATTTGCGGGTACAAATAAAGCACGGATAACATGAGACCACAGTCTATATTTCTTCTGCAAACATTCCAGAGAACCTGATCAATCAGCTGCATTAGGCTCGTAACATTTGCGGGTACAAATAAAGCACTGATAACATGAGACCACAGTCTATATTTCTTCTGCAAACATTCCAGAGAACCTGATCAATCAGCTGCATTAGGCTCGTAACATTTGCGGGTACAAATAAAGCACGGATAACATGAGACCACAGTATATATTTCTTCTGCAAACATTCCAGAGAACCTGATCAATCAGCTGCATTAGGCTCGTAACATTTGCGGGTACAAATAAAGCACGGATAACATGAGACCACAGTCTATATTTCTTCTGCAAACATTCCAGAGAACCTGATCCATCAGCTGCATTAGGCTCGTAACATTTGCGGGTACAAATAAAGCACGGATATCATCAGACCACAGTCTATATTTCTTCTGCAAACATTCCAGAGACCCTGATCAATCAGCTGCATTAGGCTCGTAACATTTGCGGGTACAAATAAAGCACGGATAACATCAGACCACAGTCTATATTTCTTCTGCAAACATTCCAGAGACCCTGATCCATCAGCTGGATTAGGCTCGTCACATTTGCGGGTACAAATAAAGCACGGATATCATCAGACCACAGTCTATATTTCTTCTGCAAACATTCCAGAGACCCTGATCCATGAGCTGGATTAGGCTCGTAACATTTGCGGGTACAAATAAAGCACGGATATCATCACACCACAGTCTATATTTCTTCTGCAAACATTCCAGAGACCCTGATCCATCAGCTGGATTAGGCTCGTAACATTTGCGGGTACAAATAAAGCACGGATATCATTAGACCACAGTCTATATTTCTTCTGCAAACATTCCAGAGACCCTGATCCATCAGCTGGATTAGGCTCGTAACATTTTCGGGTACAAATAAAGCACGGATATCATTAGACCACAGTCTATATTTTTTCTGCAAACATTCCAGAGACCCTGATCCATCAGCTGGATTAGGCTCGTAACATTTTCGGGTACAAATAAAAGCACGGATATCATCAGACCACAGTCGATTTTCATCGGAATGCGACGGTGCATTGTCCAACAGTAATTAATTTTAATTTCTTTTTAAATAGATAAAACATTTTTTAATGCAAATTGGCCCGAATTTAACGGAAGCTCGAAAAATCGGGACTCGGAATTCTGAGACTCTGCTGTACTTTTAGTAACTCTTGGCAAAATAACCACTTCTTACTGATAATTTTCAGACGCGTTTCGCACTAGATCAATGTAGTGTTCAATGCTGCAAGTCACGCATAAGACGGTTACTCAGGAGTATTGTATTTACGTGAGTTTTTGGTGTATTGGTGTTCTGTGTTATATTTTTGTTCTTAGAGTAGTTGTTAATTATGAACAATAATACAACATAGAACTTCAATACAACACACCTAAGCAACAGTCTTGTCCGTGACTCACAAGACTGAACAATACACTGATCTAGTGCGAAACATGTTTGCTGGAAAATATCAGTTAGTAGTAGTTTTTTGCCATGTGTTACTAAAAACATCCCAAGATGTGCAACACGAAAAATTGGTTTAAAAAATTAAGTTCTACTACAGACTCGTGTCACTATTATGCGTTAAAGTGTATTAATATAAAGATTGATGTAGACGGGTCAGGTAGGGATCCTTTTAAAATGTTTGTGAAGAAATTAAAAAGGAAATTGTCAAGTTTTGTTACACAATAACATAGTAAACATCCTAAAAGCACACAAATATCATTGCGTTAGAAAAACATGCTTGTGAATTCAATTTAACTTTTGGTGTTTTATATCAAATGGAAAAATTATCTGAGTAATTTTCAAACAAACATGCTCTACATTTCTATTTTTTAAGAAAACCTGACAAAATTGATTGCTAATCGTTTAGCTATGTATTCTTTGCTGACAATTTATTTCCATTTACGTGGATACTCTTCCACTCAGTGACAATATTTTGATTGTTCATGTGATTATGTGATGAAATGTAGCTTTTTGTAAGCGGTGATTGTGGGCCTTTGGAGTGATTGTCACTAACCCAGAGAAAAGTTGCAAAATCTTTATAGATTTCCGTTCAGTCTCTCTATGACATGTATACTCTACATTAGATGTATAGCCTCGGTATGGTGTAACATAAGGTCAATATCTGATGCACATTCATACTCAGGCTTAGAACAAATGTTTTCAGGACAGGACTTACTGCAGTTCTCACAGAACTTTCTGCAGTTAAATTGTTCAATAGATTCTCCAACTTGATGAAGATCGCTTTGTGCAATTAAAAATTTACATCTTAGAGAGTTTTACATAAATCAAGTTTAATTATAAATTCAGCAATTGTTATGGACAATAAAATTCACCAAAATCGATGAAAATGATTATAGCCTAGTCATGTTGCGTTCTCCATTGCATAAGTTTTATGTATTTTCTTTTGAACATTACTATCTAAAAAAATGTCTAAGGAAAATTGGACTTAAATACTTTTACACGGTGTTGTTACTTTCTTATCCAAGTCTTACTAACTCATGTTTTTATTTTATAACTTAAATTGTTCAAGTTACACTTCTGTAGGTAATTCTTGACTGCTTTGATTTTATTAACTAAAGTTTTGAAATTCAATTAGTTTTTTATAATTGGAACTATACAGTGCATTTTTTTTCAGAAAAAGATTAACGCTTGGGGTTTTCCATTACACAAAAACATAAAAAAAGAATATTCTACATATTTTGTAAAACAATACGTTTATTGGTAATAAATAACAATGAGTGTTTATACATTTTCTTAAAACTAGTGACACAACGTTGGAAGTTTTCCTCTTCACGCCGACAATTATCTCACTAATTATTGTGTGACCTTGACATAGACGCAAGCATTGAAATAATCTCTCCCTGTAAAGATTACAGTAATAATGCCAGCAAGAATCGATCACGCTCTGGGGTATATTTGAGAACTTACAACATTGCGGTGAGGTAATCAAAATCGTGAGTTGAAATGTAGAAATGACTTATGCTATTGAAGTCACTTCCGGACATCAGACAATCATCAGTTAGAACAAAAACATAGTTACTGATGCAGTCATCAAAGTATTTTATGTGTTTTGGTGTCGACATTAAAAATGAAAAATGAGTAATTTCTGCAAGAATATTAAATCGTAGACTAAAAATGGCAGAAAAAGTAAAGAATGTTTTGTAGT